>CM039723.1:28815303-29415303 GCA_022539455.1 Dendrobium nobile | reverse complement strand
TGTTGTATTTTTGTATTTTTCTTTTTTATTTTTGTGTTTGTGTTTTGTTTATTCATTGAAATTTTTATTTTTGTAAAAGTTTTTTTTTTATCAACACACACATTCACTTTTCTAAAAATGATAAATCTACTTCGTATTTTTTTTTTGAAATCTTTGATAAGTTGTGTTTGACCTCTCTAAAATAGCCAAAGGAAGGGAACTCATGATTTTATTTCTCTTTCTCTCTTCTTAAAGAGGTTTTTTTACTTTTGATTCAAAGTCTTCATCATATTTTAAATTGAATTTTGAAACTAATTTTTTTATCTCCCTATATATTTTCTATCTCATAGGAATCTTCTACAAGATTGTTGAAACCACCATAAAATTTTCATAATCAAGTTGTTCGTGTTGTTAATAATTTGGGTTTACTTTGGTTTTGAAAATATAAGAAAGAAGGCATATTTTTTGAAAATAATTAAAAAAAGTGGTCAATGATGCTAAACCAAAAGATGCGCAATGACGCCAAATTAAAAAAAATAATACACAAAGTGTATTAAAATCAAAAGATGCTCAAAGAGCCATTCAAGTGATAAAGGGCATAAAATGAGCCCACAAAAAAAATATGCTTATTTTTTCTTATACTACTAAAAACTTAAGAAAATCCTTGATATGTTCGAAACTTGTGCATGAAAATTTTGGTTCCTGATTCAGCAATTCGTGCATTGATCTTCTATTAAATATGTTTTATGAAAGGAGTTTTGAAAAATTAATGTTTCTTTTTCCCGTTTATTCTTTGATTTGGATATTGAATTAAAAAGTTTTTTTAGCCTTTAAAAGAACTTGAGCATGGATTAACAATTTATGAATTTCTTACTTTTTCTGGATTATGCGTTGTCAATCAAATTCTACTAAGTTTTTTATTAAAACCAAGAGGTAACTTTCTCATTTTAAGAATTTTTTTTTCACTAGATCAGGGAACATTTTTTGTTTTTTGTTCGTTTTATTTTTTGTTTGTGCCTCCTCTCTTTTTGATAATGTCAAAGGGGGAGAACGTATTGTTGAATTTTTGTACTGTTATCGTATTTTGTATCTTGTTTTCAAAAAATTAAAAATAACAAAAATATTTTTATCTCCCCTATTTTTTTTAAAAGGGTTTATTCTAGTGAGGGGGAGATTAGGAGAAGTTGCTTTCTTGAAAATTCAAATTGAAATATTAGCCATCATCAAAAAGGGGGAGATTATTGCGGATCTATGGCTTATGATTTTGATGATAGCAAACATTCTTTTTCTCTATGACTGCTTTCTACTAACATTTCAGGTTCACACGATCGGACTGCCATTTGAAATCAGCTCAAGATTGGGTAGACTAGGTTTTAGTCGGTTTGTACACTTTTTCCTTTCTTGAGTCTATTCTATTTGGTGTGGGTCCTTATACTTTGTAACTTAGAAGAGTTTCTAATGGGACCCTAAAGTTTTCTATTTATGGTAATATCGTCTCGGACGATATTTATATCGGCCTGGATGATCTGTCGAAAAGCAGAAACCCTAATTAGGGCATCCTCATTAAAGCAGCCGTCATTGTGCAAAACATATTGTCCTGGATGATTTTATATCGGCCAGGATGACAGGCTCAATTCAGCAAGAATATACCGCCAAATCTATTTAGAAAGAACCTATTTTTGGACATCGTCTAGAGGATCGGCCTGGACTATAAAATATCGTTCCGGCCGATCCAGGAAAAATTTTCCATAATTTCTCTAGAATTTAAGGAAAGCAATTAGTCCTGGATGTGATCGCAGAATCGTCCAGGCCGATGTACTGGACGATTGACATCGTCCAGCTTCATTTCAGGGCGATGTTCAGGACGATTTTCCTCATATTTGAACTAATCGGCCAGGATGATATGTATATCGTCCTGGATGATAATGTCGGCAACTTGTATTAATGAGCTCATTTTTAGCTCTTTTATTTAAGCTATGACAAGGCACTTTGTAAGTGTCTTTGGCAGCTATTGTAGCTTCGTTCTTGTGGGGGAAACTTGAAGAGAGAGCTTGAAAGAGAGAGAGGAAAGGGTGGAGTTTGAGAGGGAGAAGATCCTGTGAGGGGGGGGGGGGGGGAACTCAAGGGAGAGTGGAGGGTATTCCACACGAATGCTCCGGCGAACTCGCACCTTAGTACCATCGGATTCAAGGCTTGTCTCGAGGTAAGTTCACCAAAGAAGAAGATCTTTTTGGTGTCAAAGGACCCGGCGACTCCGCCGCACCGGGGAAGGTGGAAGTGATTTTGTAAGAGCTTCTCCGCCTAGATGTGGGGGCTAAAGGAGAGACACTTGGTTTAGTGCAATACTTGGAGGGTGCCTCCAAGGAGTGGATGTCGGTCAACGTTTGACCGAACCACTATAAATTCAGTGTGTTCTTTTCTTATTATTGCTTCCGCATTATTTAAATTCTTCATTTTAATTTATGTGATGATTTTGGTTTGAGTTTTATCTTTGGATTTAAAGTTATCCAATTCACTTCTTCTCTTTGTTAGCCTTGGGCCAGTTCATGAGGGCTTAACATCCCAAACAAACTTTCTAGTGCCATCATAGCACTTTTAGAGTGGACGTAGGTCGAGTTGACCGAACCACTATAAATTTCTGTGTTCTTTTCTTATTAATCTTCCTCATTTATTTCTTCTGCACTTTGATTTTCATTGTGGTGATTTTTGGTTTGTGATTGTGTTTAGATTCAAAAAAAAATTTAAAATACCAATTCACCCCCCCCCCCCCCCCCCCCCCCCCCGTGCTTGGTTAGCCTTGGGCTAATTCATAAGGGCTTAACATCCCTATCAAACTTTCATTTATCATACAGGACAACAGACCCATATTGTACTAAATGACAGACAAGTTTATGGGATAATAAGACATCACCAAGCAGGACGATCAAATGAAGTTTACTAATTTTATACTAATCGTCTAGGATGATATTCAAATTGTCTGGGGTGATTAACCTATCTCTCTTGAACTAACCGTATAGGGTAGTGATATTCTTCCTGGAAGAAAGGGTGATTTTGTACTAATCATACAGGATAATTAATTGATCATCCTAGATGATCAATTGGATATAAGTAAAAATTAAGGCTTCTTTTAGAGGATCTTTTTTAAGCAATTATATTAACCCTTGATTTAATCTTCACTGTGGAGGAGATCCAAGAGAGAGCTTAGAGAAGGAAGATGGAGAGCTTGGGAGAGAGAGATCCTTTTGAGGGGGGGTTGTGAGGGATTCACAAAGGTTACTCCAAGCAAGGTGTTCATCATCTTCAAACAGCTGTCCTAGTTCCTTGGTGTCTCTGAGGGAGATCTTCATCAGCATCAGATCTAGAT
This sequence comes from Dendrobium nobile, assembly GCA_022539455.1. Lineage (NCBI taxonomy): Eukaryota > Viridiplantae > Streptophyta > Magnoliopsida > Asparagales > Orchidaceae > Dendrobium > Dendrobium nobile. The sequence continues at coordinate 29,411,960 of CM039723.1, read as the reverse complement.
TCTCAACTTTCATCAGGTGGGTGAAATAGGATTGCCAAGGTTATCTACCTACTCCAAGTGGGAGTAAAATGATATTTGGGTTTTCTGTCTACTTCAGGAGGGAGTAAAATGATTTAAGGTTCTATGCATCATCGAGTCTGTGGAAAGATCTTGTAAGGGCTTCTCCACCATGCTATGGGGGAAAAAGGAGAGTCAGTTCTAAGTAGTACAATACTTAAAGAGGGAGTCTCTAAGGAGTGGACGTACGTCAAGTTGACCAAATCACTATAAATCTTGCTGTGTTCTTTCTATTTACCTTTTTGTATTTTAAATTTTGCATTTTTTTGTGATTTGATCTGTATTGGAAACATCAAATTTGTGTTATTGCAAAAGTAGTTCTACTTCCGCATCAGGAGTTTTCAACTCTTTATTTGATTAAGAAAATTTTAAAATAATAAATTTACCTCCTGTCTTGGTTAGCTTCAAGACTAGTTCTTTATGGTTTAAACAACCTCATGAACGTTCAAACATAACTAGCTGAGGTGGTAAAAATTATGAATTTGTTTTTGCAGATGATTATTAAAGATACACTTGAGTATTATTCATATATAATAAAAATAATGCATTGATGATTTTAGAAAATTTGCTAAGTATATTCAAGGAGAACAAGGTTGTTTGATTCATATAATTCGAATAAATCATGGTGAAGAATTTGAAAATTAATCATTTGAAAACTTTTGTGAAGAAATTGAATTAGACATAATTCTTTTAGCTCCTAATACTCCTCAACAAAATGGTGTAGTTAAAAGAACGAATTATACATTGGTAGAATTAGCAACATAATTGTTCGATGGATATAAACTTCCAAACTATTTTTGGTTTTTTTTTTTTTTTTTTGAAGAAATGCATCAAAATTGCATTAAGAACCAAAGAATCTAATTACAATTGCTAAAAAAGGGGTCACATTCCTCCTTGATTGAATTCAATAACAAGGAAGGAATGTTATTACAAGAAGAGCTATCAAAAAAGAAACAACTAGTCAAAGCCATAGTAGCACATATATTGGCTACCTTATTACAACTTCTATGGACATGTTGAAAGACAACTTTATGAAAGTCTTTTAAGAAGAAGAGCTCTTTTGCCGGCCACATATCCACAATCCTTTTATTCTTTTTGAAAGAATCTTGTATAAAAGTAATAATGTTAAGGTTGTCACTCTCAATAATCACCCCTTTGTACTCAAGCATCCAACTCCTAATATATTCTCTTACCGAGAGCACTGCCTCCAATTCAAGTTTAGCAATGTCCCAATGGACTTTCTTCTCCCCAAAAGCCATGATGAACCGTCCCTTGTGATCCCTGAAGATGACACTGATTCTAGCACAGTTTGAACTAAGCAACGAAACATCTACATTGATCTTCATCCAGTCTTTCGGAGGGGGGAACCAAGAAGCACAAGACTCCCTAAGGAGATTAGTACCCCAATTGGAAAGAATTGGACTAGCTTTATTAATAGCCAAGGAAAAAGCATTTGCATCTTCCAAAGAGCAGGGCAAAGCAGTTTCTCCATGTTTCACAGCATTTTGATTCTTCCAAGATAGATAAACAATAGTGCAGTAGATTTTAATAATGCCAGGATTTCGAGAGGTGAGCCTTCTTAGCTCCTGCAAACAGCATTCTAGAGATTGGAAAACTGGAATGTAGATACCCTACTTAAGCATTTGGGTAATAACTTCCACCACATATTTTCATTAGACCATAATGTGTTCATAACTCTCAACTGCATTGCAGCCTCTAGCGCATGAATCAACAACAGCAATCCAACGGTATTTGAGAAACAAGTTTGTAGGAATTGCAGATTTCCCAAGCCTCCACCAACATATCTCCACTTTATTATTATGTTTAAGTTTATAAAGCCACTTATAATACCCCTCATCGTCCATATTGAATTTACTTTTCATCATGTGCTCGTAAGACAAAGAAGTTACTGATTTACCCAAGCATATACTCAGCAGCTCCATCCGGTCTTCCAAACCGAAATCTTTCTGGATTTAACTGATCAATTGGATGAGATCAGGATGAAAAACTTCTTGAAGCAATGCATAATTCCACTGGCCCTCACTCAGTAACAATTGGTGGACATACATTCCTTCCAAAGAAACACAATCCACAAACGTTGGCCACTGGTTAATACTCTTGTCCAACAACCATACCTCATTCAGCACACTAATCTTCTCCCCACTGCCAATCTTCCATCTGGTTATATTCTTCAGTTGTCTCCCCCCATCTAGCAGGATTTTCCAGGCAGTAGATGTTACCTTCTTGTGCGTATCATTCATAATCTCATCCCCATATTTATGCTTGATAGTTCTATGGAAAAGTGTCTTTGGTTTCTGAAAAAAAATCCCAAGCCAGCTTTGATCTCAAAGAACCAATCCTCATAACAGGGGATTGAAGTCCCATCCCTCCCGTATTTCTTGGTTTACACAATTCTCCCCAAGCCACATAGTGCATACTACGGTTTCCACCAGGTTTGTGCCAAATGAAACTTCTATAAAGCTTTTCCAACTCATACAAAACTTTTTTAGGAACCAAAGAATGAGTTACTAAAAAGTTAGGCATAGATAACAAATAGCTTGTAATGAGAGTAATCTTGCCTCCCATTGATAAAGACTTCTTACCCCAAGCATTGAGCCTATCCATGACATTACTCAGTAGTTCTTGAAAATCAGACATCTTTAATCTGTTAAGAGACATCTTAATCCCTAGATAACTCAGCTCCTTAACAACTTTGTAACTAAACAATCTAGCAATCTTCTTCTTTATGGGATATCTAACCACCTTGCCAAATATAATCTGAGATTTAGTGACATTAATCCTTTGGCCCATCCATTTGCAATAGTCTTCAACAATAACCTTCAAAGCTCTAGCTAAAGCCATGGAAACATGAGAGAAGATTAACACATCATCTACATAGAGAAGATGTGTAAACTAGGAGAGACTTTAATACCAAGATTCTGTCCCTTCTGCTCTAAAGAATTAGATATCAACTGGAAGCACATGATGAAGAGATAAGGAGAGAGTGGGCATCCTTGACGGAAGCCACTTTGAGCAATAATCCAATCAGAGTTCTTCCCATTAATAATAATGGAAAATCTTACATCTACAACACATTCCATGAGAAGATTAGAAAACATAGAAGGAAACCCATACCATTTAAGAACTTGACGTAGTGTAGGCCACCCTATGCTGTCATACGCCTGCTCCATATCTAGTTTCAAAGCCATCAATCCCTTCTTATTCTTGGAGATTCTAAACTTGTGGAATATCTCCTGAGCCAACAAACAATGCTCAGAGATTGATCTTCCCGGAATAAAGGCCATTTACTCCTCAGTGATCATCTTGGAAATACACCTCTTCAATCTGTTAACTAAAATAGTAGTTGTAATTTTATAATTAGTCTGGCATAAACTAATCATCCTGTAGTTTCATTGAATCAAGGGGTTTTTGATTTTAGCATTCAAAACAATAAGATTATCCTTCCAATTCATACTCATATGACTAGAATTTAGAAAGCATTCGATAGCCTCCCACAATGCTTTCCAAACAATATCCCAATAGCACTTATAGAAGGAGGAAGTGACACCATCCATACCTGGAGATCTGTTATTTCCCTGTTGAAAAACTGAAACCTGCAGTTCAGCCACAGTGAAGTCAGCACTCAAAACAGCTACCTCTTCTGGATTCAATTTCTGGTTCTCGGAAGCCACCGGCCAACCTGATAATTCATAATCTCTAGATTGCCACTTTGCTTCAAAATACTGGATAAAAACCTTCTCAATTTGATCATCTTCCTCTTGTAAGTTGTTGTGCACATCTTTGATTTGAACCACCCTATTCACATTCCTTCTTGCCGTGGCAAAATTGTGAAACAACTTAGAATTAATGTCTCCTTCCTCATGCCACCTAGCTTTTGCCCTTTGATTCCACCAAGTGGACAATCTCCTCAATGTCATATTAAGCTCATGAACTTTGCTTCTAAGCAAAAGAAGATCCTCACCTGACCAATCCTCTCCCATAGCTTCTTTGTTTTGAAGTTCAAGTATTTCTCTTTTCAGATTTTTCTTAAGCTCATTCAAATCTTTACATTTATTTTACTCCAAAAAAATAATGCTTTAAGCATTTTATTAAGCTTCCTTTGTAGGATGACACTTTTATCACCAACATCATTCTTCTTCCAAGAATGATACACAATGCTCCTAACCGCTGGATAGGATCTCAATGTATCCTCAAATTTAATGCTCTTCATCTTGGAACGTATCCTTTCATCCAATTTGAAAACAATTGGACTATGATTCGAAGCCACTCTTGCTAGATGCCTAGTAAGAGCTAAAGGAACCTTTTTGGAGAGAAATTGAGTTCACCAAGCACCTATCCAACCTCTCCCATATCCGAGAGGCTCCTTCCTTGTTATTGCACCAAGTAAACTTTGGTCCAATACTTCTCACATCATGGAAATCTGAATTCGTCATAAAATGCTTCATATCTCTAGGCCCTTTGGAAAATAAGAACCTCTTACCTCCTCTCTTCTCCTCCTTATTCAAGATACAATTAAAATTCTCACCAATGATAGAGGGAATAGAGTCCTTCATGCCATCTTCAAGATGTCTCCAAAGATCCTCCCTTTCCTTGCAACACCGGCTCCCATAAACCGTGGCAACCATTCAAGATCCCAAACTAGGAACCAAGAGATCCCCAATAATCAGCTGGAAAGAAAACTCCTTCACCACAAACAAAACAATCTTCTTATTCCAGAGCACCAACACACCACCTGAAAGACCAACAGCAGGGAAATGGAAAAATCCCAATCATTCTCAATAAGGTAATCAACCTCCCTCCTATCAATGCTAGTCAACTTTGTCTCCATAAGCCCAATAGAACAAACGTCCTTCTCTCTAACAATCTCCTTCAGATACAAGGAGGCCTCCCTCTTCCTAGCCCCCTGCAATTCCAAAATAACAAAGTAGACAGTACAACCTTGTTGGGGATCCCTCCCCATTCAAGGAATTCACCTTTCCATCCTTCCTCTTCTTTTTATATCCTGTTTCTAGTGGTCCCAAAGATTTTAACTCTTTGGCATGTTTATTCTTAATGACACCACTGTGAACAACCATATCAATATTCGCTATACCAGGATCATCTATAGTCATACCTGAATTTCCAGCATCAGCAACCTCCTCATTGCAGGGAGTATCCATGTCTTTCAGCTTCTCAATTCCCTCAGTACTATCCAATGCTGCTTCTCTGATATCTTCAATCAACATAGCATACCTGTTAGTAACCAAAATCATAGGCATCTTGTCTTCCATTGCTTTCTTCTCACCTGGTAATTTATCAAACACCATACCTTGAATACCTTCAGCAGCATCAATCTCCTCCTCTACTAGAATTGATTTCTGCAAATTGTTCTTCTGATTTTTATTCCCCATATTCTCCGTCCTGTACCTTTATAATCATCTATTCTTCTTCCAACAACTCTCTACTTAGCAAATCGTTTATTATTGAATTGAACATGTATCCGCAGGCCATATTCAGACTTAATCATAGAGGGATTGGCTTCAAGAATTTTCTTTATTGCTTCACTTGTAGCATCAGCTGGCTTATGAATATTTTGATCTATAATCCCCTGAACAACACCATCAGGACATTCATCCTTATTGTGTCCCGCTCATCCACAGTGATAACAGAGAAAATCAACCTTCTCATACTCCACCCGTTGAAAAAATCTTCCAGCTGATCCTTCTACCCATACTCTGTTTGGTAGCTTCTTCTCCAGATCAATTTTAACACAAACACGAGCGAATTCCCGCTTCCCCCATCGAAATGTATTCCCATTTATATACATCGGCACTCCAAAACGAGATGCTATTCTCGCTATATTATCCTCATCCCAGTAGTATAATGGCAAATTGGAAATTTGATCCAAAAGGGAGCGGAGATACCCTTGAAGGAATAAGGATCGAAAGCAGAGGACCACCTGTCCATGTCGATAATGTAGCCACTGACATACCACGGTCCGCCATTTAGAATTTCCTCGACAGCCTCCTCTATCTTGAATGAACAAAGAATCCAGTTCATGCCAATTGACGTCATGTGGAATCCGCCATACTTAGTCCATTGCTTTCTCAGTTCTATACTACAAACTGGGAAAGGCACATTATTGCCCAAAACTTTTATAACTAATGAATGCTTTAGAACTTGTTTATTTTTTTTCCTCCATATCAGAATTCAGTCTAACAGCAATCACATCGTCTGATAACTCAACTTGTTCTCTATTAAAATCGATCTTGATGTGCTTCGACTTTGTCCAAGCTTCAATAACCTCTTCCATACCTTTCTGTTTATTGAGATCTTCCATATTATTTATCAAGATTCTGCCATTCATCGACTCCTTCCCAAAACCCCTTTTCAGGATCAAGATTAACATTTCGTTTTTGAGTATTCACAATTTTCATTTCATTTTCCACACACCGACCCTCATTCATCTCAGAAATTCCATAAAAATGAAAATCTTTCAAGAAACCAACATCCAAAGTCGAAGAATCAGGAATTTGTGTACCTGGCATCTCTTTTGCGTCCACATTCCTTCTAGCCGCTGCATCATCCACAATCACCTTCTTTCCCTTGCCTTCAACCAGAGGATGACGAGTCGGTGGTCTCATCCCTTCTCTGATAATCACCCATTCGTGCCTCTACCAAAGGTTGGTAGAGGATCTAGAGGTCGCGAAGCAGCCATGACATCTGCAGAGAAATGCCGATGATCATCCGGCGACTGCTCCACCAGCTATGAAAAAATGCGAGAAATCACAATTCGAACATGAAGACGGGGATTTCTCTCTCTAGAAAACCAAACGTTCTCTCTCCTCTAAATTTTTCTAATAGGGTGTTTGATCTCAAACTATTTTTGGTTAGAAGTATTAAACACTGCATGTTATGTTACAAGTAAAGTTTATTTAATAATTATTCTTAAAAATACCCCTTATGAAATATTTTTGGAAAGTAACTTAAGATTAGTCATTTACATATTTTTGGATGTAAGTATTTTATTTCAAATATTTACAAAGATCTCTTAGGTAAATTTGATAGTAAATGTGATGATGGTATGTTCTTAGGATATTCAATTTTTAGAAAATCTTTTAAAGTTTATAATATGAGAAAATTAATTATTATAGAATCTGCTCATAATTTTTAAAAAAAAAACCAAATAATTAATAAGAAATTATTTGAATCATTATAATATTGAAAATATATAAAAAAAATTGTAAGAAAGGAGGATGATTCATTACCTAATGAATGGAGATATAATATAAATCACCCAAAAGAATTAATAATTGGTGATCCTTTTGAAGGTGTCAAGAATAGGAGAAACCATAGGTATGAGTTAGAACATTCTTCATTTCTATCAAAAACTAAACTTAAACATATATATGAAACTTTACAATATAATTTTTGGAAAATTTTTATGGAAGTGGAACATAAAATTTTTTTATAGATACGATGTTTCAGAGTTAGTCTGAGATCTCATGTTCAAAATATAATTGGAACAAGATGAGTCTATAAAAATAAGCTAGATGGCTCAGCCAGCATTATTAAAAATAAAGTTATATTTGTTACACAAGGGTACACACAAATAAAATGAATAGACTTTGAAGAATCTTTTGCACATGTAGGAAGACTATAGACCGCTAGATTACTCCTTGCCTTCGATTATTTTAAGGACATTAAACATTTTCAAATGGAAGTTAAAAGTGTATTTTTTGAATGGGTATATTGATCAAGGTGTATTTATAGAATACATAAGGTTTTGAAAGCATTAACTTTTCTAATCATGTGTATAAATTAAAAAAATCATTATATGACTTAAAACAGGATCCACATGCTTGGTATGATCAGTTAAGTAACATTTTAATTAAACATAATTTTAAAAAGGTAAGGTAGATATAACTCTATTTATCAAAAATATTTGAGATGATTTAATTATTATATAGAATATATTGATGATATATTATTTGGAAGTGTAAATAAAGTTTGTTTTATGAGGTATCCTCATTAATTTCAAAAGAATTTAAAATGAGTATAATTGGTGAACTTGCATTTTTCTTAGGAATTTAAGTAAAACAACTAAAGTCTAGCACATTCATATGTCAAACCAACTAAATAAATGAAATAAAAAAAATTATTATAAAGAGATTTAAATTGAGTAAAACCCCTATAACCCCATCAACTAAATTTGATTAATATGAATCAAGAAATCCAATATTTCAAAAGGTTTATAAGAGTATTATAAGTTCTCTTTTGTATCTTATTACTAGCAGACCTGATATTATGTTTATTGTATGTTTCTGTGCAAGATTTCAAACTAATCCTAAGGAAACACACTTAATAGTAGTTAAGCGAATATTTCCTTATTTGATAGGAACTCATAAGTTAGGTTAATGGTATCCCAAAAATTTCTTATCATGTAATTTAGTTGCATATTATGATGTAAACTATATTGGTTATAAAGTTGATAGAATAAGTACATCTAGAACCTATAAATTTTTTTCATCGTCACTTATTTCTTGGTCTTCTAGAAAATAAAATTTTGTTTATTTATCTACTACAAAAGTAGAGTATAAAGCTACAGGTAGTTATGTGTCTAAATTCTTATGGCTAAAGAAATAATTAAAAGATTTTTGGAATTAAGCTTAAAAATATTCCCACTAAATGTGATAATACAAGTGGTATTAGTTTAATAAAAAATCTTATACAAAACTCATGAATTAAATATGAAGAGGTTACACATCAATTTATTAGAAATTATGTTAATAAAGGTGATGTAGATATAAATTTTATAAACACAAATTCTCAAATCAATGATATTTAAATAAAATCATTAGCTAAAGATAGCGTTTGTATGTTAAGATTTGTGCATATGATGTTAAACCATAACATTCAAATTTCTTATATATATATATATATATATATATATATATATATATATATATATAATATATATTATATATATATATATATATATATATATAAATTTAATGCTAATTTGCTAAAAATATAATTCTATATATATATATATATATATATATATATATATATATATATATATATATATATATATATATATTAATGCTAAATAGTTGAGATAAAAGGTAAATTTGCATATTTATTATAATTATACCCAACATACATTTTTCATCATCCAAAAGAGGGAGATTATTGATATTGTCTATCTTATGATCAATTCTAGAGATTTTGATGATAATAAACAAATGCTTGGATGATCTAATTTGTGTCCTAGTTTTTCAGGTGTAATGATTTGATCGATATGCATGATTATTACTCATATGGGATGTACATTATACAACTCAAGTTCAATAAAAATTTGGGTTGAAAGAACATAAGATGGACTAAGATGAATAGCATAAAGATTTATATTAACACGGAGTATGTTAGAGGTCCATTAACATTTACTTGTATGGTTTGATTTGCTCACAATAAAAATATCTATTAAAATGATTTACATACTATTAATTAATGATAATAAGCTTGATATAGAAATTTATAAGAATTTTTTGCAAACTAACATGCTTCATATTCAATGTTATCAAATATAAAAAGATAAGTAATTAGGGAATTAATTGTAATTAGCTTACATAGTAAACTTTTTTTATTATGTATTCATTTTAGTAAAATTTGGTTCACATAAATTTTTAGATATATAATTAGTTTTATCAAAATTACATCGTATTATTATATGAATATTTAACATATCTTTACATACTATAAAATATACAAAAAAAATTTATTTTGTTGTATATGACATCATTTCGATATAAGCATGGCTTACTTTCTATTTAATTAGATTCCTTGGATTCTATAGATAGAAATGAATATTTCACATTACCCACTATGAAGCTAAATTAAATTTATAATAAATATTAAAACATTTTCCAGTTTTAATATTATATGATGGGTAGCCATTTTTGCCTTATTTTGAAAGTATATGAAGATTTTTTACTTTTCCATGTGACTAGCCTTTTAATTGCCATTTAAAAGTTCCATTTATTTAATATAAATAAAATATTTATCAAATATTATATTATTAGTTTATAAATTAATATTATATTATTAATTTTATTGAAATTTGGCTTTACTTATCCTTTCCCTTTAAATACCCCTCCTCTTCTTGTGAGGGCTATTCAAAAGAGAAAACTCCAGAAAATATTTTCATTCCTCTTTCCTTATTTATAAAGCTAAATCTTAAGAGGAGAAATTTTGATTTTCATTCAAAGAGTTCTTTTCATTTTTAAGATCGAATTCTTGGATGGAAAGCTTTAACACACTAAATCGTGTAACTTCACTTAGAGTTCTTGAATTTACTTTCTTTCTATAAAATTTACTTGTTGTTCTTTTAGTTTTCACTAAATATTTTCCTTGAAAAAATTTATTATTTAATAAAATACTAGTTAAGAATGTTATATTAAGTTTTCTATGTTAAATATTTTAAATCCATTAAGATAACAAAACAAGCATTTTTTATTTTCTTTTATGTCATATAGATTTACATTTCAAATCTAATTCATTTTTAAAAGTATTATTTGACATGAGGAGTTATAGTTTAAATCAGTAAGAAAAATATTTTTATTTAAAATATTATTCATATAAATCTATCTTAAAGTGAGAAAATTTTATATTTTATTTTCAAGTAGTGAGCTGATTAAAATTAAATAATAAGATCACCTCAAATATTTTTGTCATTTTATTACAATATAATTTGAGCTTCTATTATTTATATCAAATTGTATTTTTCGTTTTCTTGATCTAAAAGATTTGGCTAGTGTAGGAGAGAAATTTTTTTTTTAAGAAAGTGCCAATAGCATTAAGAAGAAAGAAACTACATTCTAATGAAGATAAGCTAAACCATCACATTCCTTTTTAAACAAAGACATAAATGACGGAGGAATATCGACACTATTAATGTCATCCCAAATAAAATCACTAAATAAAGCATAGTTAGCAAGTTAGCACATAAACAACCTAACTTATTACAACCTATATATATATATATATATATATATATATATATATATATATATATATATGGGAAAATAAATGGAGGGGTCTACGCATTAATATAGGAAAAAATACAAAGTCTTTAAAGGGACCTCAATCCCACTAATACTTAAAAGAGCTACAAAATTCAAAGCAAAAAAACCTACGAGCTCAAGGTCCCTAATATGCAAAAATATAGAAATACCTAGATACATCCTACGATGTGCAAGTAAGAGCACCCAAGAGAAGGAAGACAGCAAAAATAGCTTGGAATAACAGCTTCTCATCAAAAATCCAATCAGCACGAATACCTGCAATAATAAGATCCTACAAAACAAATGACATCCACGACAAAAAATATTACAAAGAGCAGTAATATCTTACAAGATGGTAATTCACCAAACTATGATTGAAATAGATTATAATATGTAAGAAGAAAATAAAACCATAAGACCTGACATCATCAGGGTAATAATCCCAACAAGCCTCATCCACTAATAAACCAGGCCCAAGATAAACCAAAGTAGAAAATAGCCACTTGGTGTGATTGAAATAACAAGAGATGGGAAGGCAAAAACCAAGATCCCACCAAATGATTATCCAACTAGACTTCTATAAAAAGGCTCTAGGTATCACTCCAAGAAAGGAGAGAACTAGAAACAACGGGAACTCACAGACCAACATCAACAATGAAATTGGGCTTCCAAAGATAAACAAGGGAAGACATCTCAGAATCACCAAAGAAAATAAGTCAGCACTAACAATATAAGACAGATTCACCCAAATAAATGCAATGGGATAAAAGGATAAAAAAACCTGACAATATCACATAACTCATTGCAACCAAAGCCTCAAGAATTATAATAAGAAAAATTGATCCAAACTTCCACCATCCACACAATACGGGGATCCAGCAGAAAGCAAACCACCATAATCTACAAGAAGAATAGAAACCAAACTGGCAAAGAAAATAAAATATACTCAGGATAAACCAATGAAGGTTCCCCAAATAGGAGTAAACAACAACCAACAACCAAGAAATAGAAACGCCAACCTAAAAATCCAAGCAGAGTGAAATTGACAGGAGGAAACCTAAGCCACCTGAGAGGAGCAACTCTACAATCACTAAGACATAACATAAGATAAACCAATTTGATCAAATCTTAAGAGGCTTTTAACAAGAAAAGGTAGACTAGAAATCGAAAGCTCAGTAATGGCATTCAAACCACAACCCCATCTTGTAATCGATTAAGCATAAGCATTCCCCTCATCCAAAATAATAGAGAAAGAGCAGTTTAAATGACTCAATAAATTCTTGATGTCCCTCTTCATATTAAACAAAGCAGAGGAACAAACTTTATCCTCCCTAGAATTAAGGGAATGATAGCTAAAGTAAGAACCAACCTCCACCACAATATTTATGTAATTAAGATTGGAACAAAGACTTAAACCATGAAGAATAACAAAGGCAGTAATAAAATTATCATCACCATTAACAACAGGACCAGCAAAATTCAAAATATAATTAGCATTATGATATCTTATAGCACCACCACAGCCAATAATAGAGTCCATTCTAGCGCTATCAACATTCAACTTAATAAAGTTCGGATGAGGCTTCATCAAAGAAATACACCTAGGAACTTTATGGAAAATATCCACCTCCAAGTTTATACCAAAATCAGCCGCAATAAAAAAAATTGTTTTTAAATTTCTTAATAGTTAAATTACTTGAGTAAAATAGTATTATTTAAAGAGTTAATCGAATGGCCACCCAACCAACGATCTTGCCAAAAGAAAATATTACCATAACCAAGACCCATGCAATAGAGGGCTAAATAACCCATTTAACAGAGCAAAGATGCTGCCAGACTTTAGAATTATTGAAGCAACACATGGCGGGATGCCTTCCCCCTAATTCTTAGCCACCATAAAATTAGCCCAAAGACTCATATTGGCATGAAGATTGTACTATAACTTGAAAGAAAAAAGCATAGGACAAATCATATATAGACTTACACCCTAAATCCTCTTCATTCAAAGTCCCATAATATGTATCCCAGGAAGACCAATGTATTTTAGAACTGCTACCCATACCTTTCCAAAAAAAATTATTAAAAATTCTATCAACCCTATTACATATATTCTTAGTCGAAAGCAAAGTTTGAAAATTATAATCAGGAATAAAATAAATAATACTCTTGATAAGAATAGCCGACCACCAAAAGATAAGAAATTAGAATCTAAAGTAGAAAGTCTATTCTACGCCACTGTAATTAAATCATCAAAAAGAAAGGACTTCTTTCTACTCTTATAAAGAGGCACACCTAGATACTTTAAAGGTAAAAGACCACTGCTACAATCAGTTAAATTCTTGATAGCAACAACACGATCATATGAACTTTCTTAGCAAAAATAAAATAACACTTATTCTTATAAGAGCCAAACCACTAATCAATTAAAAATTATTAAAGAAACATAAAAGTCTTTTAATTTTATTCAACGAAGCATTCATAAAAATAATGAAATCATCAGTAAAATATAAGTGTGAAATTTTAAAGCCACCTAACATTCTGAAGTAGAGGCTGGGATACTTTTCAAAAAGATTATCAAGACCTCTAGACAGTGTTGCGAATCTGGATTCAAAAATTATAATTTGATGATGGCAAACATTTATAATACTTTTTATTTTTCTTTGATTGCCTTGCCTACTAATATTTCAGATCCACAAGATCAAATTGCAAATCAAACCACCTCAAGATTGGGTATATTAGAACTGAGTTAGCTTGTAATATACATCAAGTGTCTTTTACCATTTCTTGAGTCCATTGTAACAATGTGGGTCTTGATGCTAAGTAGTCTTACACACAGACACTTGGGAGAAAATTCAGACTTTTTTAGAGTTTTCTATTATTGATCATATCATTTGGGATGATTCTAAATCATCCTGGACAATCCATTTAAAATAGAAATCCTATTTACGGCATTCTGGTTAAGGCAGCCGCAATTAAGTAAATTATCATGAATGATAGGCTCACATCAGAAAGAATCAGCTACCACAACCTTTTAGGTATATTTTATTTTTAGACATCATCCAGGACATTATCTTGGATGATGCACTATAATTATGCGTAAATTAAATTAGTAATTAAGGAAAGAAAATAAGGTTTGATTGCTCGATCATATCATCATGGACAGTTATAGGATCATTTGGGATAATCAGTTAAACAAATGTTAGTTCTTCCTCGACAATACATAATCAGCTTGGCTCCATCCAGGGTGATGTTCTGGATAATATGTGATATTTTGTGCTAATCATTCCAAATGATCATGAGATGGGCCTTGACAATCAAGTTGTTTTTCATCATCTAGACATCCATCTAGGGTGATGTTCTGGGCGATATGTGACATTTTGTACTAATCAGCTCGAACAATCGTGAGATCGTCCTGGGCGATCAAGTTATTTTTCTCATCGTCCAAAAATCCATCAAGGGTGATGGTCTGGACAATATTCAATGAATTGAACTAATTGTACAGGATTATATACTATCATCCTGGACGATCTGAATAAAGGAACCTTCTGAAAGTTTGTTAAGGATGTTAATCCCTTATGAACTAGCCCAAGCTAACTAAGAGGGGGAGTGAATTGATATTTTAAAAAATATTTCAATTAAAACACAAATTCAACTAAACCAAAATTCACCACAACAAAATTTAAAGTGCAAAAATTAAATATGGAAAAAGCAGTAGTAAAGAACACAAAAATTTATAATGGTTCGGTCAACTCAACCTACTTCCACTCCCTAGAGGCGCCGTCCGAGTATTGCACTAAACTCAGCCACTCTTCTTTTGCTCCCACAACAAGGCAGAGAAGCCTTTACAAAACCTCCTTTCCACCAACACTGATGAGGAAGAGAACCCAACTCTTTTTGCTTCCTCCTAAAGCAGGCAGAGAACCTTAATCGATTGTTGAAGTGGACCTCTCTCGAACCTCCAAGAACAAGAGACAACGATCAAAGAAGATGACTTGGATCTTCGCTTGAAGCAACCTTTGTGAAACCCCTCATAAACTCCTCCTCATAAGATTCTCTCTCTCTCCCTCCCTTTGTCTCCCTCTCCTTTAGGCTCTCTCAAGTTAAGATTGTAACAAAAGATGATCTCTTTGGTTGAATAATAGGTCTTATATATAAGAGCTTCAAAATAGCTCTTTATTGTAATAAATTGAATTTATCGTTCAAGACGATATTTATATCGTCCTGGAGAATTAGCGTAAATTTTACTCAATCAGCCCCGACGGTTTGGGATGATCATAAGGTTTTTGTTAATATCGTCTAAGACGATAATATATCATCCTATATGATTAGTACAAATTGAAGAATATTTTCCAGAACAATACCCTGAAAGGAAGCTGGCCGATGTTTGGTCATCCAGGAATAATTAAGGTTTTTGAACTGATTGTCCTAGTCGATCCTACGATCTTCTAGGATGATATCATCGAGCAATCAAATCTTAATTACTTTCCTTAATTAACAAATTAATTTAGGCATAATTGAAAGACATCTTCCAGGCTGATGTCCAAGATGATGATTAAAAATTAAAGATACATAAATAGTTCTTGTTACAACTCGAGCTTATGAGTTTATATTTTTGATGAAAAAAAATATTATGGCTCACTTTCTATTGTCTACTTGTATTTATAATATATGTTTGTTTATGTATATACTAACATTTTAGGAATACCATGCCACCTCAAACAAAGAATCAGAGCTCAAGATTGGGTTAAATAATGTTATATTATAAAGGGTCTATAATATTCATTGATATAATTTTAATTTCTTGAGTCAAGTCTTGTAAGGGTGTATGCTTTCTTGGTGAACATGCACACACACACTCAAGGGAGTGAGATCTAGTCAAATCTAGAAGATCAAGTTTTGAAGCAATCATACTAGACAATATTGGATAGTCCAAGAAGATCCTTTATGATCTTGGAAAATAGCCACCAATGCTAATTTAGGTAAGATTTTAAGATTAAATTTTTGTTCTAATCATCTAGGATGATTAATAAAAATCATGGCTAAATTGATCCTATGATTAAGGGATTAATTATGATTCAATTTTTAAATCTGATTGTCCTAAATGATTTGGATATCGTACAGGATAATGTTTGTCGACATACTTGATTTTCCTAAATCGTCCAAGTCAAAATAACATAATTTTCTTCTAATCATCCTCGATGATCCAAAATATCATCATGGATGATCTATACAATTTTGTACTAATCATCCTAGACTATCCAAATATCATCCAGGACTATCAGGTCAAATTCTACACATCGTACTGGACGATCCTACGATCATCCAAGATAGTTTTGGGCACCAAAAATGAGTTTTTAGGATTTTCTGAAGCCCACTTTTTAAGCGCATCGTACGGGATGATCCTTTCATTGTCTTGGATGAAATTTAGTGCTGGAATTGAGTTTTTATGTTTTTATGAAGCTCTCTTTTTTAGCATATCATACTGGACGATCTGGTGATCGTCCTAGACGATAATGTCGATTTGGTGCATTTAAGATCCTTTTTTGAGCTCTTCTATTTAAGCATTGTCAAGGCACTTGATATGTGTCCTTGGAAGCCATTGAAGCTTCATTCTTTTAGAGGAAACTAGAAGATAGAGCATGAAAGTGAGAGAGAAAAGGATGGAGTTTGAGAGAGGGAGAAGATCTTTAGAGGGAGTTTCTAGGGAGTGTGGAGGGGGTTTTATGCGGTTGCTCTGGCAAGCTTACACCTTAGTACCATCGGAATCAAGGCTTGTCTTGAGGGAAGTTTTGGGAAGAAGAAGATCTCTTTGGTGTCAAAGGTCCTTGCTACTCCGCCACACATGGGAAGGTGGAAGTGATTTTGTAAGGTATTCTCTGCCTAATTGTGGGGGCTAAAGGACAGACACTAAGTTTAGTGCAATACTTGTTTGGTGCCTCCGAGGAGTGGACATAGGTCAAGGTTTGAACAAACCACTATAAATCTGGTGTGTTATTTCCTTTATTATTTTTGTATTTAATTTTTGCATTTTGATTTTCTTTATGATGAATTTTGGTTTGGTTTGAGTTTGGGTTTTAATCAAAAGATTTTTAAAAAAATATCAATTCACCCTCCCTCTTGGTTAGCCTTGGGCTAATTTATAAGGGCTTAACATCCCTAACGAACTTTTTAGTGCCATTAGAGCACTTTCAGTTATGGCAGGTGACTCTTTCTGATTTGAGTCTATCATCCTGGACGATATGAATATCGTCTAGGATGATGTGCTTAATGATGGATGCCTTAACCAGGATGCCCTGATTAGGATTTTTAATTTTAACTGATCATTTAGGCTGATTTATGGATCGTCCCGGACAATGTGACTAAAAATAGTAAACTCTAAAAATAGTCTGAAAATTTTTCCCACAGTGTGTATATGCAATGTTACTTAGTATTAGGGACCACATTGTTTACAATTAATTCAAGAAAAGGTAAAAGATTACTAATTGACTCAGACCTAGTCTACCCAATCTTGAGCTGGCTTGAGTTGCACTGGATCTTGTGTACCTAAAATATTAGTGGGCAAGGCAGTCATAGACAAGTAGAATTATCAGAAATGTTTGCTATCATCATAATTAAAATTCCTAAAATCAGATTTGTAACACCTTCTAATCGTCCAGACTCTCTCAAATTTTCCTGGCTAATTGAGCTAAATTTTAACTGATTGTACAGGATCATCGGTCAATCATCCTGGATGAAATTTGATGATTAGTTGCAAATTAGGGCAAATTTGAAGCCTTTATTTAAAAGATCTTTTGTTTTTTTTGAGAGGGATCTTTTATTACTGTCCTAACCTGAGGAGCAAAGAGGAGAGGGAGATAAAGGAAGAGAGAGAGGATCTTGTGAGGGGGAGTTTGTGAGAGGTTTCACAAAGGTTGCTCCAAGCAAGGATCTGAGTCATCTTCTCCAGTCATCATCCCTAGTTCCTTGGAGGTTCGAGAGAGAACTACTTTAAAAATTGATCAAGGTTCTCTGCCTGCTTCAACAGGAAGAAAAAGAGTTTGATTCTCTGCCTCACCGGGTCAGTAGAAAAGTGTTTTCTGTAAGGTCTTCTCTGCCTCACTGTGGGAGAGAAAGGAGAGAGATTGAGTTTAGTGCAATACCCGGAGGAGAGGCTCCGGGGAGTGGATGTAGGTCAAGTTGACCGAACCATTATAAAATTTAGTGTTTTCTTTCTTATTGCAATTTTCACGTTTAAATTTTTGCACTTTAATTTCTGAGGTGATTATTTGGTTATATTTTTTATTTTGTTTGAGAGAATTTTTAAAACATCAATTCACCCCCTCTTAGTTTGCCTCGAGCTAGTTCACAATGGCTTAACTTCCTTAATGAACTTTCAACTGGTATTAGAGTTAGGTTCATAAAATCTTATTTTTGAACACTTTTAAATTTTTATCCATGGCTAACTCTAAAAATTGTAATATTATGGAAGGGCATCCTATTACCCGACCACCTTTATTTGACAATATACCTTTTGATTTTTTAGAAAACTCGCATGTCCACATTTTTACAATTGATTGACTATCGCATGTGGATGCTTGTTAAAGAAGGTTATTCACCCCCGTCACGTGAAATTAATGGCATTAAAATTGAAATTTCTTTTACTGAATGGACTTTTAATGATAAGGATTTAGTGCAACTTAATATGAAATGTTTAAACTATTTTTTCTGTGCTTTGAAATAAAAAAATTGCATGTGTGTTTCAAGTTGTGCTACTGGAAAAAAAAAATTTGGGATAAAGTGTGTATTACTTATGAAGGAACAAATGAAGTTAAGAAATCTAGGTTGAATATTTTATTGCAAGACTATGAACTTTTTTGTATGAAATTTATTTAATCGATCTTTGATATGTATAATAGGTTTACTGAAATTATCACCTCGTTGTATAGCTTAGGAAGAGAGCTAATTAACTATAACAAATTGAATAAAATTTTAAGATGCTTGCCTTCTTCCTTTGATGCTAAGATTACTGTAATAACTGAATCTAAAGATTTAAATACTTATTCGATTGATAACTTACTTGGATCACTCATTGCTTATGAGCAAGGGGTGAATCAAAGAAAGCTTAGTGCATGTGAGAAAAAAAGGAGAAAACTATGGCGCTGAAGGCCAACAACACGGACATTGATTCTTTTGGGCTTGAAAATGATGATGTTACCTTAATCTTGAGACAATTCAAAAGCTTTCTAAGGAAAAAGCAAAAGAACCATCAGAAGTGGAACGAAGGTAAGGGTAGCAAAAATTTTAAGAGTTATAATGATTTGTTTTAAATGCAGGAAGCTGGGACACATTAAAGATGATTATTCTAAACTTAAGGCTCACCCAAGCAAGGAGAAGAGTGAGGACAAACCCAAATTCAAGAAGGATAAGAAGTGATTTCAAAAGGCATTATGGGCGGATTCTACATCTAACTCCTCTGAGACTAAAGCTGAAGAGGAGATTACAAACATGTGCTTGATGATAGATGATCAACTTAGTTAGTCTAACCAAGAAGAGATATGTGAACTAACCTATAATCAATTACTTGAAGTTTCTGAATAAATTCATGCATCATATAGGAAACTTAAGAAATCTCATGCTAGTTTGAAATTGGAGTTTTTAAATTTGCAAAAAGAGTATGAAATCTTACTTAAAGATGACTCTATACTTGATAGCAATCACATGTCATTTCATGATGAGTTTGATGAATTAAATAAAAAGCATTCTGAGTTGGTCATTAAGCATGATTCATTAAAAGCATCCCATATTGCACTTGAAATTGACATTAAAATATATATTGAAGAATATGAGCATAGGGAGAACTATTTGAGAGTTAATAATGTTGTTTTAGAAAGTGCTAACTTGAGGTTTAAAGATGAAATGAATGTACTTGAGAAAAATAAAAATACACCTACACCTGAACAGTTTTTCAATCATGATCCAAAACCAAAATTTTTGAAACCTAGGAAGAGACACTATAACCCAAAGAGATTAGTAAACCCTTTTCCTGAAGTTAGATATTTTTCATGTGACATGCTAGGACATATCTAACACACTTGTACTGTTCACCATAGTACACATTGGGTGTGAAAATCCAATTTGCATGATTCACAGCATAACACACATGCATTGCATTCATCTTTCATAAGAAGGGATGCAAACTTATTTGGGTTTATAAATCTAATGTTTGATGATTTTATAGGTGTGCTCTCATAAAAGGCCTCATGAGAGCATGTGGTACCTAGATAGTAGAGGCTCATGACTCATAATTACATGAACTTATTACTTAATAAATTATGATTTGTATGATTTCTTCTGATCTACTGCTTGTTGTTATTTTCTATTTTTTTTAGTGTTGAATTTTATTTGTTTTTATTTTGTAGTGTTTTCATCTTTGATGTTCTCTTTTTGTTTTTCTTTTTGGCCATAGCTAAAATGATATTTTAAGCCTTATTTTTATTTTTGGAAATTTTTAGTGAATGTGACATCCCTAATCAGTTAAAGGGAAAAACACTGTTGGTTATTTCCCTTACTCTAACCTCTTTTAGCAGTATAATTTTCTTTATAAACAAAAGTCTATTTCAAATTAACAACTAAACTTTGCGATTGAGATTTTTTCTATCTTGCTAAAATAATTTATCTTATATATATAATTTTCAAAGTATTTATATTACTTTCAAACTTTTATAATCTTGTCGTTACATTTATTATATGAATTTGATTTTGCTTTGTGGTTTATTATTCCTTATATTAGAGAGTTAGTTTTTCTTCTCTAATATCTAGAAGATATACTCACAACTTAGAGTATTTAAGAGTTTTGAAAAGGGATATAGCTCACGAAAAATGATAAGGGCATAAAATGAGCCCCAAAAAAAAGAAAAACTTAAAAGATGCTTAATGACCACCAAAAAAATTTTGAAAGATACACAAAGTGTATCAAAAATCAAAAGATGCACAAAGTGTGCCAATCAAGTGACAAGAGGTATAAAATGAGCCCACCAAAAGCAAGTTTTCTTTCAAACCTTTAAATCTTAGAAGAATTCATGTGTCACTTGATATTTTCAAAGGCTTAATTTTGAATTTTGTGATTGTGACAAATTACTTTGGTTTATTATTCTATAAGATATTTTTCTGGAACCAAGTTTTGAACAAATCTCTTTTTTTTGTCCAATTAGTTTTTTTGAATAAGGTCTTTTTTTTTCAAAAGATGATCTTCCCTAAGAAAAGTCAGAGCTAGGGCTAATAGGATCAGCTATTCTACCATTTTTTGTATTTTGATGATGTTAACTCATTGATTCTTACAGATTTTTAATTCAATCACATAGAGGAATTATCATATTCGTGCTTTAATAAAAAAAAAAGACTTTGCTTTTGTTCTTCTTTTTTGTCATCTATTTTGCTTTTCTTTTCTACTTTCCTCCTTTTTGTAATGTCAAAAGGGGGAGTAGTAGTGTTTGAGCTGTTTTGTCATACTATTTTACTTCTATTCATGTTTTATTTAATTTTGATTATTTGTCATCATCAAAAAAGGGGAGATTGTTGTGAATTTAGATTCAGGAATTATAATTTTGATGATAGCAAATATTTCTGTTACTTCTATTTTTCTATGACTGTCTTACTTACTAATGTTTCAGGTTCAGAAGATCAAATTACAAATCAAACCAGCTCAAGATTGGGTAGATTATGACTAAGTCAGCTTGTAATGTACGTCAAGTGTCTTTTACCTTTTCTTGAGTCCATTATAATAATGTGGGTCCTGATGCTAAGTAAGTTTGCACACACACACACACACTTGGGGAAAAAATTATGACTATTTTAAAGTTTTATATTTTTGATCATATCATCTAGGATGATCCAAAATTGTCATGGAGAATCAGTTAAAAATAGGAACCCTATTTAGGGCATCATGGTTAAGGTAACCACAATTAAGCTAATTGTCCTAGATGACATTTTCATCGGCCCTGAGGATAGGCTCAAATTAGAAAGAATCAGCCGCCACAACATTTTTGGTATGTTTTATTTTTGGACATCATCCAAGACAACATCCTAGATGATGCACTATAATTATGCTTAAATTAGTTTAGTAATTAAGGAAATCAATTAATGTTTTATTACTCAATCATATCATCCTGGATGATCAGTTAAATAAACCTTAGTTCTTCTTGGACGATCCATAATTAACCTTGCTCCATCCATGGCAATGTTCTAGATGATATATGATGTTTTGTACTAATCGTCCCGGATGATCGTGAGATCAGCCTAGATGATCAAGTTATTTTTCATCATCTAGAAATCCATCCAAGGAGATGTTCTGGATGATATATGACGTTTTGTACTATTTGACCCGGATGATCATGAGATCGTCCTAGATGATTAAGTTATTTTTTTATCATCTAGACATCCATCCATGGCAATGGTCTTGATGATATTTGACAAATTGAATTAATCGTACAGGATGATATACTATCATTCTGGATGATCTGAACAAAGGAACCTTCTAATCATCCATACTCTCCCAAATCATCCTGGCTGATTGACCTAAATTTGAACTGAATGTATAGAACAATCGGTCAATCATCCAGGATGATATTTAATGATTAGTTACAAATTAGGGAAAATTTGAAGCCCTTATTTAAAAGATCTCTTATTTTCCCTGGAAGGATCTTTTGTTGTTGTTAAGTTGACCGAACCACTATAAAATTTGTTGTGTTCTTTCTTATTGCATTTTCTATTTTTAAATTTTCACACTTTAATTTATGTGGTGATTATTTAGATGTGTTTGTAATTTTGTTTGAGAGAATTTTTAAAACACCAATTCATCCCCCATCTTGGTTAGCCACAGGCTAGTTCACAAGGGCTTAACATCCCTGACAAACATGTAGATAGGTACTCAGCAGCAGTAATAAAAAGAATAGGGGAAATAGGATCCCCTTATCTCAGCCCATGAGATGCCTTAAAAAAGCCGTGGCTCTTACCATTCACAATGATAAAAAAATAAGGACTTTTAATGTAATTCTTAATGAGGCTAATGAAATTTAAATCAAAACCAAATAAATTCAAGATATTATAAATAAAATTCCAATTAATATTATCATAAGGCTTAGCAATATCAAGTTTTAGAATCATATTACTACCTCTAAACTTTACATCCAAGTCTTAACAAAACTCTTGCGCCAAAAGGATATTGTCTGCAATAACACACCCTTTAACAATGCTCATTTGTAAAGGGGAAATAAGCTTAGGCAAAAGAACAGTTAACCGATTCATCAAAATTTTAGAAAGCAGTTTATAAAAGAAAGTACACAAACTAATTGGTCTAAATTCTTGCTAAGAACTCACATAATAGTTCTTCAGAATAAGCACAATAAAAGTAGAAGTTAAAAACATATGTATAGTATTACCATTAAAGAACTTAGTGATAGAAGAGAAAAGATCATTATAAATAATAGGCCAAGTTTTCTTAAAAACCTTCATCGTGAAACCATCCGGATCAGCCAAAGAATCACCATTCATACCAAAATAATATCCATAACCTCCTCAAGAGAAGGAGATTTTGACAAGCTAATATTATCATCATGAGAAATAAGATTAAGAATGATAGACAGGTTTTCAATAAAAAAAGGATTAAAGATTTTATTAAGATGATTTTTAAAATGTTGAATAGCCAAATTAGCAATTTCAGCATCATCCTCAATAACAGAGGCATCAACATGATTAATTTTATGAATATAATTAATAGCATGTTTCTTTTTAACCAAGTCGTGAATTGTTATCATCTTCAACTAGATGTTTAACAACCACTTTCTACTTCCAAAAAATTTCTTCCTGGTCTTGCAATTTATAAAGCTCATCCTTAGCCTCTCTCAAAAAATAGAAGTTAGCATCAGAAGGAACCAACTGACACTAAGTCTCATAAGACTTCACCTTATCTTCCATAATTAAATTGTTAGAAAAAATATTTAAAAAAAAAAATTGGTTCCACCAATTTAAAACTTGCTTAAGTCTTTTCAGCTTATGCCAAAAAATATTCATACCAAAGATAGAGTTTTCAGGATACATAGGGTCTTGCCAATTATTCTTAACCACATCCAGAAAAGAGTCATGAAGCAGCCACATGTTTTGAAATCTAAATTGAGATGGAAAACCCCTAACTCTATTAAAAATTTTAATAAGAAAGAGGAGAATTATCAGAGAGGGTTTGACTAAGAGGCTCAACATTAGTAGACTCAAAAGAATTAAGCCAATCTCATTAAATAAAACCTTATCTAACCTTTGCCATAAATGCCCACGATGCCAAATGAAATTATTTCCAGAAAAACCAATATCATTAAGGTTGCAATCTATAATCATACCATTGAAATTCTTCATCAACTGATAGATAGGGAGAGAACCCCCTATGTGCTCAGATGAATTAGTTATAGTATTAACATCTCCACCAACAAGCCAAGGAAGATTGTAAATACTATGAAAATGTATGATTTGATCCCATAAAATCTTTCTAGTAAAACAAGAGGATGCAGTATAAACAAACGAAGCATAATATTGAAAACTAGAATTTTCAATATTACAATGCAAGACTTGAGTAAAATCACCAATGATATTTATTCTAACAAAATCTTTCCAAAAAAACTCAAATTTTATTGGTCACATTCGACTTAGCATGTTTAAAACCCAGAAATTTAGTAGAACCAAGTAACTTATCAGCTAAAATAAGAGGCTCAAGGAAGACAAGAAGAGACACGTTATGAATACAACATAAATTTTTAACTCTAACTTAGAAGAAGGGCACCCAATACCCCTAACATTCCAAATAATATTGTTAAACATAAAAAACAATAATTAATGAGAAGTATGTGAACATGTTTTTCTAGGTGATTGTAAAATGACATTCCTTTGTTTCCTACTTTTATTACCATGACCCTTGGTATAACTCATATCATTATCATCTCTAACAAAACATTTAGCCAGCATATCCACCTCCTCCATGTCAGTAAAATGATCAATAAGATAATTATCAGTTAAAGGAAGCTTGCATTCATATATCATATCTAAATGCCCCCTAGAAAGAGGCAACTCACCTTCCACAAAGAAAACACCATCTTCCACTATGGTTTCATTGTTCACAACAATTCCACTAATCTCCATCACTTTTTTGGTTTGGATAATTGCCAACCTCTCTACTTGGGGTAAAACAGCCTCCAGCATTATAATGCTCAGCTCTTTCAGGAACAAGCTCATTAACCTTCTCATTCATAGTATGAGATTGAGGCTGAATAAAATAGTTAGTGTCAACAGAAATAACAACCATATCAGACAAAGTTTTCTTTGAAACATAAGGATTAGATGAAGAAGAAGGCACAGTAATGTTATTAGAATGATTGTTTCTCCCTTTTAGAGAGACCAGAGCACAATATAGTGTCCGGCTTGGGATCCACACTTTGATCAATGAGAAGTTCAACCCCATTAGAAGAGGTTGGTTTGGTATGAATTAAACCAGGTTGTAGAATAACCACATCATTACCCTGAACTTTCTCACCACTAGCCTCAACAATATTATGGTTCAAATTAACATTAACATGGTAATTCGAATTACCCTCTTTCACCTTGGACTGCCTGGTAATTTCTTTCTCCCTTTTAAGATGCAGATAGAGTTTAAAACACTCACTCAAACCATACACTTGCATCTTATAATATGAGCAAAAGATAGGTAAGTTTTTAAATTCAACTTTCTAAAAATAACCATTTAATTCTGAACCTATCCATATCTTAGTAGGATGCTTTTTTAAAATATCTAACTCAACTAAAACCCGAGCCACCGACGGACGAGAAATGAAAGCCGTCGCCTGGTCCGTTTGTAATGGCCTACCAAGAATAGAAGCAAGACTAAAGAGAATTTTACGAGTTAAAGAAATGAAGCCTCATATTAGGGAAAGAAACCCAAACAGGAGCAATCGGGGACTCCTCACTGACATCAAAATCTGGTGTCCATTTTAGAAGTCATATTTCTCAAGCCTTAATACAGTAAGATCTTCTCAAAAAAATATGGCTATAATCTATGTCATTGCTCAGTTGAATCATCACATAATGGGGATCAAGCAAACCAATATGAAAGGAACCCGTAAGCTTTAGATTAACAAAAAAACTTGTGAATAATATCAAGATTAGGTCTCCTAAGGATAAACTTTCCAACTAAAGTAAGAGCAAAGGGGGTAGCCAATTGAGATACAACCGAATCATCAAACATTAAAGCAGGACAACCCTTAAATGAATTAAGAATAAACTAGAGCAAGGATGAAGCAGAGGAAGAGCCAGCAAGCACATCCTTAAAGGAATGGGATTTGCCATTAGGAACCACAGCTTTCGGAGGGAAAGATGATGACGGAGTCGTCATCCCCCAAAACAGCAAAATCATGAACAGAAATCAAAACAAAATGGTGAACAATATCTAAAAATAAAAAAGGATTGAAAAAGGAAAGAAAATGAGAGGAAAATTAACAATAAACCATGCCAAAAGCATCCCCGCCAAAGAATCGACTGAAGCACCAAAGCAGAGAGGTTTACAATTTATATTTGAAAAACTAAAAAAGGCTTGATCGAAATCCTTTAGAATAGAAAAATATATATCCAAAAAATGCTTTGACAAAGCCTTAGAGCCTCCAAAAAAGCTTTGAAGAAGTTTAATAATATTGTAATTGTCCCCTTCCATAATTAAACCTTTTTCTTTCCGCATCCAATTTTAATAACCTTCTCCAACAAAAGGATTGCCAATAATTCCATATGAGCAACATCCCAATGTAACCCATAAAGCTGAAAGCAACCAAAAACCTCCCTTTGTGATCTCTAAGTACTCCACCAACACCTGCTCAATTTGATTTTAAAAGAGACACATCAATATTCACCTTTAGCCATTCGGTGAGGAGGATTGCAAGAAGAAGAAGTTAGATGAACTAGCTGATTAGCATCCCAGTTTTCTGAATGCATATATGGAAGTGAAGAAGCCAAAGCAAAGTATAAAGTATTTGCCGAAATGAATGCCACAACATCCCCTTTCTCACCATGTATAAGCTTGTTCCTTTTTTTCGAAGAGAAGAAAACTTCTATACAGTATAAATTTCCAACAAAAGGATGATTAAATGAAATCCTTACAACTTATCAATACAATCCAAAAAAGAAGAAGAAGTAGGAACTTGAAAACCCCATCTATGCAGAAGTTTAATCCCAAGAATTAGAAGAGAACAGCCAGTAATAGTATGATTCTCATCTTCCACCACTACACTGCCTCTTGGATAAGAACTCTGATCCAAAAGACTCCTATATTTTAAAAAAGTTTTTGATGGGATGGCATCATTAAAAGACTCCACCAAAAAAGATCCACAAAAGTCATAAGTGTCATATTTCTAATCTAGCTCTAATGATTCTCTTCTACCAAATCATCTGTTAGAGATTCAGTAATCATTCCAGCAATTATTTTGTCTGACATTTTTGCCTTCAGCTCCATCCATTCACTTAGTAAAGCAGAATTTATAGGCACCTGAAGAATTAATTCAATAGATGCTTACCAAAACATTTCCCCAGCTAAACATCATTCCATGAGCCATTAGAAATGAAATTATTAAGGCCATATCCCACCTCTTTCAGATCAACAATGAAAGTAGGCCATTTCAGCACACTTCTATCAAGAATTCATACATTATTTAGAGCATTAATAGACTCTCCATTGGTAACTTCTCATATAACAATCAGACTCAATGACCAAGCACAATTCACAATAATTCTCCAAGTAGTTAAACTTTCTCTCTTAATTTTAGCATTTCAAATATCACTACCATACTTTGCATTCAAGTTACAGTTGAGAAGAAAATTTAGCATGGATGGAGCCTACTTTAGAAAATACATAATGAAGCACACAACCATCTTTATTTTTTGGTTTATAAAGAACATCGCAAGCAACATAGTGAAGACCAAATTTTTCATCCTTCTTATACCAGATAAGACTTCTATACATTTTATTAATTTCATATAGAATTTCCATAAGAACAAGAGAATGCATAGCCATAAATATGTGAATAGAAAGAAAAATATATTTAACAAGAACTATTATCACTTCTAAAGAAATAAGTTTGTTAGACCAATCATTCAATTTGTTTAATGCACTTTCACATAAATTCAGAAAGTCATACACAACAAGCCTTCCCAAAGTATTTTTGACTCCTAAATAATTAAACTCCTTGAAAACTTTGAAATCAAACAAGAGAGAAATAGTCTTCTTCTTTTTCCTAGCAATAGATTTGCCAAAGAAAATGATAGATTTCTACTTACTAATAATTTGACCTGACTAGTCATAGAAATTAGAAAGAATAACTTTAATTTTCTTCAAAATCTTATACTTAGCTTCAGAAAAAAAATAAGTATATCGTCCGCATATAGAACGTGAGAAATCCTAGAGGCATTAGGAGAAATTTTAATTCTAGGATTACCTCCTTCTTGAATAAACGCTTTCATCAAAAGCTGGGAGCACATAATAAATAAATATAAGGAGGAAAAGGACACCCTTGTCTAAAGCTACTCCAAGCTATAATTCAACTAGAGTTATTGCCATTAACCAAAAATGAAAATTTAGAATCCACAATGCATTCCATAAGAAGCTCTAACAACTTAAGAGGAAAATTAAAATACTACAGAACTTGCCTTAAAGAAGACCAATCCATGCTGTCATACACCTGCTCCATATCAACCTTTAAAGCCACCAAACCTTTATTAGCTTTAGAAAATATGAACATGTTGAACAATTATTTAGCCAACAGAACATGGTCAGATAAAGACTGACCTTTGATGAAAGCCCCTTGTTCCTCTAAAATGATTTTATGAATAACCTTCTCAAGTACAATTAGCAGCATTTTAGCCAGCAATTTGTAAAGGGACGAACAAAGACTAATTGGCCAATAGTTAGAAGGAAGAGCCTGAATACTAACTTTCAGAATAAGAACAATAAGTGTTTCTTTTCGAGAAGGAGACATCTTACTAGATGAAAAAACTTATTAATGGTCATCCAAACATCTTAACTAACAATTCTCCAATAAGATTGGATAAAAGGGTACATAATCCCATCAAAGCCAAGAGAAATATTACTCCTAAGGTTATCAACCACCCATTGAAGATCCTCTTTCAAATAATTCTTGTTCAAAAATGAGATTTCATAATCTTTGAGAGTAGCCACAACTTTTGGCCATCCTTAAAGAATACACTTCCTTTTCCTTCACTTATCCTTAAAGAAATCAAAGAAGATTTCTTCAATTAACTTATGATCTTCAATAAAAATACCATTCCCATCTATAATTTACTTGATCTTATTAGAATTCCTTATAGCACTAACAAAAGAGTGGAAAAACTTAGTATTAGAATCTCCTTCTCCCAACCACTTAGCTTTGGCTCTTTGTCTCAAGCAAGTACTCAAATGAGCAAGTGAAGCATTTAATTCATGAATCTTTATCCTCAACAACCACAACCTTTCCTCTGATAACCAACATTTTATTTCCTCTAATTGTGGGTTTAAATCTCATTCTTCAAAGACTCTTTCAAAATAGAAAGGTTTTGGAGCATAGCTTTGCTCCAGAAAAATAATGTTCTTAAAGTCCTCCTAAACTTCATATGAATATGGACAGGATCACCACAAATTATGTTATTCCATGTTTTAGCAATAATTCCAATAGAAGCATGTAGGAAGCAAATACATCTTCAAATCTTATCCTCCTCTTCTAACAGAATTTTGAATTAAAAAAGCTCCAAAATAATTGGATAGTTGTCATACGCCACTCTCGGAGGATGCCTAATAGTAGCAATATGAATGTCATTTAAGGCTTTGGAATTTTCTAAGCATCGATCAAGCCACTCCAAAATATGAGCATTTCCACTTTTATTGTTATACCAAATAAATTTAGAACCCAAAAGATTCAAATCAAATCATTGAAATCATTGTTACTTATAAACATCCTCAACTCCTTAGGCCCTTAAGAAAAAAAAATTAAACTTCAAACCACTCTTCTTATTTTCTATAGATAAAATACAGTTCAAATCCCCACAAATCATCGAAGGAGTATATTTGGAAGATACCAACTCCAAACTATTCTAGAAATCCCTCCTTTTATAAACATCTCTAATACCATAAATAGGGGAAATTAACCAAACACCTTTATTCATGATCTTTAACTCACTAATAGTAGCATTAAAAGAAGCCTCCTTCACAACAAAAGATGCCAAATTAGCCTTCCAAAACATCATAATTCAACAAGATAATCCAGAAGAATGAATAAAATGAAAACATCCCACTCGACACTTATAATCCTATTGATCTCCACCCTATCCATAGAAGAAATTTTTGTTTCCACAAGACAAACAAAGAAAACATCATGATCATTAACAAATTCTTTTAAATATAGAGAGGCTTCCCTTTTCTTGCCCCTCTATAATTCCAAAAAGCTTAGTTCCTTCTAAAGTTTTGCTTTAACACCAGCTGAGTTAACCTCACTAGCAATTCCTTCTTGATTCAAATGATAAACCTTGTTATCAGGGTTGTACTCCAAACCCAATTCATCTTTACAATCTCCTCTCATATATCTTTGTCATAGGAGTTTCCACTCAGTATATTAAACAAATTTTCAGAACAAGGAAAAATATTCAAACTAGCTTGCAGATGTCAAGCTGTAGCAATTTCTTTAGAATTTCCTGGAATAGAGTCCTTTGGCTTTAATACATGTCTAGCACCAACATCTTCACCCTCAACATCTCCTTGGAAAGCTTAACCTTCTATGACCACATGCGGCCCAAGATTAAAAGCTTCTGTAGTCGATGTGTTAACCAACTATTTTTTGTTCACTTATAAGCCATAAGAAGGATATCCAATCTGTTGTGATTTATACGGAATAGCAGACCCACCTTTTGAAACAATCTTCTTTTTGTTTTCCCAAACTCTATTATGGCTTCCTATATTAACAACAGCAACAAAATTCCTTCTTCTACTATAATTCACTTATACCCAAGGACCATAAGAATATCTAGGCTCCACTTCCTCTGATAAACAATTACCTAAAGTTCTAACTTCCACATTAGACATAGGAACTTCACTATCACCAGCATCTTTCTCCTTAAAAATACATACATTAACCAATTTTTCCACATTTAAACAAAATGTAGAAATTTTCTTATATTCAACTTTATGAAAAAACTACCCTAAAGAACCATCCACCCAAACACCCAAAGGAAGTTATTTTTCTAAGAAAAATTGAACACAAACTCTTGCATACTCTCTTTTTCCCCATTGAAACATATTATCACATTACAAAAAAACATGCGATTACCATTGGATCTTCCGACGGATATATATACGCCAAAACATATGGCATTTTTACTAGCATTTTATGCGACGATAATATTACAATGGAGTTCCTAGTGGAAATGACGCCGATAATGTTTTGATGCCAATTCTACTACTTTATACATCATAATTTGTAATCATATTGTATAATGCGGCACATTTTATGCCAAAATTTTTTTTACCGAATTTACTAACGGATAGGTTGCAAGTCATTTTAAACACAACGAAATATTACCATCATAAAAACTGACAAAAAGTCTTCTGGCATCGTATCAGCTGAAAAATCCGTCTAGGGAAGCCCTATTTTAAACCCAAGCCTGTCTGGCTTTCTATTTCACTCTGCCATTTCATTTAGCTCTCCGCTCAGCTCCATCACCCCATAGAACATCACTGATTCTAAGACCGTTCGGGCTTCCACTAAGTTCAGAGATGCTAACTGCCTCCGTCGCCAACAAAATGCCGCAGTTTTTAGGAAAATCTATTTTAAGTTTTTTTTTTTTTTTCTTAGTATAACTTTGCATAGAATGGTGAGGACCTAATTTTATATGTGATAAGGTTGGAGTATCTCAACATTGCCAAGACTGTTCGACCTAGTTTGCCGACGTTCACCGCCTCAGTCGTCGACTTCCTCCACTGTAAGATTTTATTTTTCATGTATTTTTTGTTAGACATTTGCAAGAGAATGTGCCTTGGTGTATGCTTTTTGTTGTTGATATTATTCATGTTGATACTACTAGAGAGAGAGATGAAGTACTAGACCTAGTGAGGGGATTGTGACTTTGGGCGAGCAAGTCATTAATAAGAGTACATATTTTAGATATCTTGGATCTATTGTTCATAGTGTTGTAGAGATGAGGATACTCAAGTGGATGAATGTGTTTACCCTTAGAGATAGGTTCCGGAATGAGCATATATATGATAAGGTTGGAGTAGCCCTATTGGAAGATAAGATTATAGAGATTCTCCTTAGATGGTTCTGGCATATAAAATGATTATAATTATAGGTTAAACTTAATTAAGCAATTGTGGTTGGAAGGAAAGTAGACGGGCGATGAAAGTCGGAAGGATCATAGTCAAGTTATCAAGTTGCCAATTATTATTATCTCCTTACTTACATTATATAACATCAATTGCTCGACTTATGTTTGCCAATAATCTTTATTTGACCATTGTCACAAAATCATTACAATCCATTAATTATTTGCTTCATATTATTTGTAGGTTATGTTATGGATATTAAAAATCAAAGAAGTTGGATGTATAACCAATTGACATAAGGACGAATGGCATTAATAGATGAATTCATTAATGGGGTGAATATTTTCATTCAGATAGTAAAATAACTATCCAGCTTTATATCAGATAGAATATTTTGATGTCTATGTTCTAAACATAAAAAGTAAGTGCACCTAAAACCAGATGATGTAATTATTGATTTATATCATAGAGGATTCATGCCAAAGTATTGGTATTAGACTTCTCATGGTGAGTATGAGCCACATATTGAAACTCGATGTGGTCCATCTACAAGTAGTAATATAACTGAGGATAAAAATCTTCGATCAAATATTGAGAAATTAGCTCATGTTGCAACTTGAATATAATTGGAACAATATTATAAGTTACCAAATAAGGAGGCACCAAATTTTTATGATTTGTTGCAAGCTGCCCAACAATCAATATGGAACAGGTGCACCACTCAATCAGAGTTATCTATTGCTGTGAAGATGTTAAGCATCAAGGCAGAATATAATATTGCTCGTGAATGTTTTAATCAATTCATTAGGTTTCTTAAAGAAACCAACCGACAGATAATATAATTCATACAAATCTATTCGGATAAAGAAGTTAGTTTCCAAACTTGGTTTGACATACACAAAGATAAATTATTGTGTCAATGGATGCATGTTATACTTTAAAGATGATTTATCAGAGATTGCATGTCGTCATTGCAATCTGCCAAGATTTAAACCAAAATCTGAATCTAAAAGAAAGTTGAAGAAGGTACCTATCAGTAGGATGTTTTACTTATAATTAATTCCTAGACTATAATGGCTATATGCATCAATGAGATCTGCTGCACATATGAGATGGCATAATAATCACATTCTCCTAGAAGGTGTTATTACACATCCATCAGAAGCAAAGACTTGGAGACAATTTGACCATACACATCCCACATTTGCAGTAGAACCAAGAAATATAAGATTAGGTTTATGTGGAGATAGTTTTACTCCATTAAAATAGTCTGCTTCACCTTACTCATGTTGGCCCGTAATACTCACGCCTTATAATCTTCCTTTAGAGTTACGTATGACTACTCCTTATATATTTCTGACACTTATCATTCCAGAGCCACATAATCCAAAAGTAAAGATTGATGCATTCTTAAAGCTGTTAATTAATTATTTAAGTTTATTATGGAAAGAGAACATAAGTACATATGATATCTCTATGAAACAGAACTTCATAATAAGAATAACATTACTTTGGATAATTGGTAACTTTCTTACATATGGTAAGCTCTCAGGTTGGAACACTTCTGACAAGTTAGCTTGTCCATATTATATGAAACATACAAAATCATTCACTTTAAAGTATGGAAGGAAGAACAGTTGTTTCGATTGTCATCGCATATTTTTAAATCCAAGTTTTCCTTTTATGTAAAATAAAGATGCCTTTACTAAAAATAAAATTATGATGTTGCAATCTCCTCCAAGATTAAGTAGTTAAGAAATATTTGAAAGAGTATGATTCATACCCAAAATAATGGATTCGCCAATATTAGCCTAGTATAAATTACCAGGATATGGTATAAACCATAATTAGATGAAGAAATGTGAAAGTTCGTTAGGGATGTTAAGCCCTATAGAACTGGCCCAAGCTAACCAAGAGGAGGGGGGGGGGGGGGGGGGGGGGGTGAATTGGTATTTTAAAAATTTCTTTTAACAAAGAATAAAGAGCATAAACCAAAATCACACCACAAAAATAAATGCGGAATTAAAAGTACGGAAGCAAGAAAATAAGAACACAAAAATTTATAGTGGTTCGGTCAACTCGACCTACGTCCACTCCTTGGAGGCACCCTCCAAGTATTGCACTACAAAACGTGACTCTCCTTTATCCCCCACGGCTAGGCGGAGAAGCCCTCACAAGAACCTCCTTTTTGCCACCCCGACAAGGAAGAGAACCTACCTCCTTTTGCTTCCTCCTGAAGCTAGCAGAGAACCACAACCAAAAGCTAACTCCTTACCTCTACCGACCCTTCCACGGACGAGAAACTCTAGACGAAGAGAAAGCAGAGCGATCCTTGAAGCAACCCTTGTGAATCCCCTCACAAGCTCCCCCTCACAAGATCCTCTCTCTCTCCCTCTCTCTCTTTCTCTCCTCAAGGCCTTCTCAGGTCAAGGCAGTAGCCAAAGGTTCTAAAAAATGTTGAACAAGAGCTCTTAAATAGAAGAGCTTCAAAGGAGCTCATTAATTGCAAGTTGCAGACTTTATCGTCCAGGTCGATATGGACATCGGCCTGGCCGATCAGTACAAAACTCAGAAGATCGGCCAGAGCATCGCCCTGGATACACTCCTGGACGATTGAAGTTTGGCTTGATTGTTCAGGATGATCTCCCAATCGTCCTGGCCGATCAGTGCAAATCAGAGGAAAATCGTCCTGAGAATAGCCCTGGATACGAGCTGGCCGATATTTATCGTCCTGAAGTAACTTAAGGTTTTTGACTGGATCGTCCTGGCCGATCCTACGATCGTCCAGGATGATATGATCGTATCAATCATTCTTAATTACTCCCTTGATTTCTTGATCAATTAAGGCATAATTTGTGAATATCGTCCAGGCCGATCAAGGATCGTCCTTGCCGATAATTTAAAAATATAGTATACCTTAATTGTCTATGGTGGTAACTTCTTTCTGTTTTGAGCTTATCGTTCTGGCCTATACACGTATCGTCCAGGCTGATATGTTAATGACGGCTGCCTTAATTAAAAATCCTTATTTAGACTTTCTATTTTGAGCCTGATCGTCCAGGCCGATGTAAAAATCGTCCTGGCCGATATGAGTAAAAATAGAAATTCTAAGTCTCTCAAGAGAGTGTGTGTGTGTAGGGTTACTTAGCATCAGTCTCTTTGACCATTACAAGTAGACTCAAGAATAGAAAAACAAAAGTACAGACTGACTCAGCCCTAAACCTACGCAATCCTATACTTGCTTCGTCTGTTCGTCCGATCTTTGATTCCTGAAAAGTTAGAAGAAACAAGTAGTTCAAGAGAATCAATAGTGTTTGTCAATCATCAAAACACAGGTCATGAAAATAGGTTTGCAACAAAATTTATTTTTTAGTCATTGTCATATTGGAGAACAAACCTGATTAGACATAATTTGGATGTCATGCATATAGAGAAAAATAATTTTGATAATATTTTCAATACATTCATGGATATAAAAGATAAATCTAAAGATAATATAAAAGCAATGATGGACTTAAAGGAGATTTGTAGAAGAAAAGCATTAGAATTAAACGCTGGGGGAGGTGAAAAATATTTCAAACCAAAAGCTCCATTCATATTAACTTTAGAGTAAATATGAGCAATTTGTGAATGGGTAAAGACCCTATGGGTACCTGATGGATATTCATCCAATCTAAGTAGGAGTGTTGACATTAGATTAGAGAGATTATTTAGATTAAAAAGTCATGATTATCATATCTTCATGTATTGTCTACTACTAACAATTTTTAATTAGTTATCTTCAAGACCAAATTTTAAAGCCCATGATCGAGCTAAGCAGCTTCTTCAAAGATTTATGCTCTTCTAAACTAAATGTAAAAAACTTGACTTTTATGGAGCAATAAATTCCTTTCATTATATATAAACTTGAGAAGATATTTCTTCTTTCATTTTTTGACTCTATGGAGCATCTATCAGTGCATTTACCATATGAGGTTATAGTTGGTGGACCTGTTCAGTATCGGTGGATGTATCCTTTTGAGTGATATTTAAATAAACTTAAGAAGATCGTTAAGAATTAAGCAAATCTCAAATGCTCTATCTATGAAGGATATTTAATGTACGAGAATCCTCAGTTTTGCTCGTATTACATTGAAATAACATCATAATCATGAAGAAGTACTGCACCTAAAAATATGGGTAAATCCTCTAATATATTTGTATTCTATGGAAGTGGTGAACCCGTTGGCTCTAACACCGTGCGCAATTTAATCGATAAGGATATAAAAGTTGTCACATTGTATATCTTGTTTAACTGTAATGAAGTTGAGTCGTATCTCAAGTAAGTATGAGTTAATTTGTTCATATATTTATTATTCTTAACTTTATTCTAAACTCTAAAGTTTGTAGGAGGTTCATTAATGGTTTAAGTACATCAAAACTAGGGGAAGTCCAGAAGATAGTGGAGAAAGAATTCACAACTTGGTTTAAAAATATGATATATTTCTCGACTATTCAATTTGAATAATATGTCTTAATTAGTTAGCACTGCAAGAAATAAATATACTAATAATATAATCTGGTTTGTTGAAAGGTTCACGCTAATGATAGTGATTCACAGTATCAAGGGCTACTTGACCTAGCTTGAGGACAAAATAGATTAATTAAATGTTATCAAATATTTTTGGTTAATGGCTATAAAATCTAAACAAAAAATTGGTGTGAAGGTAGGAAGCAGAAAATTCTGGTGTATGTATAAGAGAAAACACCCATACAAGGGATGATTTTGAGTACTACGGAGTATTAAAAGAAATATTACATGTGGAATATCCTGGTCACGAAAATATTATGTATCTATTCAATTGTGAATGGTTTGATCCAGTATAAAATAGAGGCACAATAATACATCTGATTTATGGTATAACAGAAGTAAAGCGTGGTAGGAGATATGCAAAGTTTGACCCATTCATCATTGTTAGTCAAGTAAGCCAAGTCAATTATGCTAACTATCCAAGTAAATTATGAGACAAACAGGATTGGCTTGTAGTTATGAAGAGAAAACAAAGGGGTGTAATTGAGAAAGCTACTTTAATATCATCAGAACATCAAGAAGAGTTTATGTTAAATTTAAAAAATCTTCCTATCAATGTGGATGAACAAATTTGAATTAATGAGAACGAGTTGTAATGAGAACGAGTTATAGTTAGAGGAAGTAGATTTAAATAGAGGAACTTCATGAGGAATCTAATAGTGCTAGAAATGTATCATCATATGAAAGTGAATCAACAAATGATGAGTTAACATAAGATAAATTTCTTTTGACTTTTTTATTTTATTGTAACTACACTGTATTTATTTAATTGTTGTATTATTTTATATTAAATTTTTGTTATATTTCATGTTTCTAATATTTCTTATTTTTTTATATGCAAATGGCTTCATGTGAAGAGACTAATAGAGGATTGATCAAAAATATTTTTAATAGACGTAGCAAGAAGATCATTACAACTAGACCATTTAGGCCTGTACATAATGAGAGGATCACTTCGTCTTAGTCTGTCACTCATAGTCAGCTTACCACTCATAATCAATCTATCATACCTTTACTCACTTCTAGAGCTTGTAGCCTATAGTTCTACTCATCAGACCCCCAATTTCCTTCACCATACCCCACACAAAGTACCCCTTTCTACCCTTACTACCCACCCCCACCTTATGGTGCCCCTCCTGCTTATCCATATCCACCATATATTCTGTCATACTATCCCCACCACCCCCTCAGCCCGCTATAGGTGGACCTTCAACCCTAGTTGCACTCGAGCAGGTAATAGATGGTCGAATTTTGATTGCACCTGATGTTGACACGTACGTACATTCTCTTTTACTTAAGCTAACAATTATATTTATTCTATATTATATGTTTTTCTCACCTAACATACTTTTTGTAGGTTCTCCCCATCAAAATAATCGACACATAAAATATGGGACATAATATGGAGCATGTATGATTCTCCTTATGTTTTTTGGAAGAAAGTCCCAAAAGAAGTTTGAAAAATGTGGTTTAGAGAGTTTGAGGTATTTGTGTTTAATATTTTTTATGTTATGTCTAAATAAATGATTTTTTTAACTTAAGCTAACAAACATATATATTTTATATTATATATTTTTAAATGTAGAGTGATTTTTGTTGGCTGCCCCAGTACAATGACAAAATTAGAAAGAATTTTGAGAAGCTTGAGTTCACTCGAATACGTGACATATTTATAGATATTAGAAAGACTAGCGAGCGACCATTATGGATTGTAGAGACTCTATGGGCTGAGCTGAACACTGCTTGGGGTAGCATAGAGTATAGCATGAGGAGGGATCAAAATCAACATAACAAAGCTTCTTATATTGGGGGCATGGGTAGTTCCCTTCATACTAGGGGCTCAATTCCACACACTGAGCACAGGTGATATTTGGTAATAAATTTTAAAAATTTTCTTTAAGAGAAATATTAATAAAATTATATTACATAAAGAGATATTGGCTAGAGAACTAACTCCTGTGGAATTGCATAGTCACACCCATAAGCGATAAGAGGACCAACAATGGGTTGATGAGCGAGTAAGAAAAGCCTATATAAGTATATGTATTTATTAGTTTTTATTTTATGTCTAAATAAATTGCTTAAATTTTTATTAACTTTTATAGGAGAAGTATACACGACTTTGAGAGAGTCAGGCCGTAGAAAGTGAAGGTTCTTCTAGTAGCTCTAAAGAGTATTCTGAGTACCGCATCTGGTCACAAGCCGTAGGAGGAATGCAACATGACAGGGTTTATGGTTTAGGTTCGTGAGCCCAAGCATATGAGGGGATGACCTCTACTGGATCCAGCTATGCAGCAAGTTCACATGAGTTCTTACATAATCAACAGATAATTATTCTTCAAGCAGAGCTAGAACAAGTAACAAAATCAAAAGCTAATTGGCAAGTGCAGTTACACGAAAAGATGTATATACACACGTAGGAGCAATACAATCAGTTTTTTGATGAAACACATAAATTGAGGGAGCAGTTGAGTGGAAAAGAGGTTGCTCCAATAGAAGATGTGTTGACGGATTCAGAGTACTTGTATAGTTTTTCCAGTTTCATATGAACTTTTATCAGTTTCTAAATATTTAGTGAATTTTATGATGTTAATGAATGATTTGTGATATTTTTGAATATTTGTTGATATTAATGAATAATCTATAATATTTATGTTTATATTTTTGAGTATTTGGTGAGGTTATTAAAATTTGTGCTGTGAAAATGTATGCTGTTGAGTAGTAATTCTTGAATAATTATAATTATTTGTAGGTGTGGAAATCTAATTGTTGTCTAAGAATGTTTTTTTTTTTGCTACAGGTTTCCAGTGAATAAAACACTAGTAATTCGTTGTAAATGATGATACAATAAATTTTTTTATGGATTTCTGGCATCTTTGTTACACAGATATTTCCGGCAGATACCGCGTTGGTTATCTTCGTCGTTTATTTTTTGGCGTATTTAGTGACGTTTGTTCCATCAAAATTTCTGGCATATTTTTATGCCGATAATTTTGGTGTATTTAATGTCGGAATAAGCAAATTCAAATCAACATAACTGGCACCCACTTTTCTGCCAGTTATGCACCAGAAAGTATAAATATTTGCCAGAAATTTGACTGAAACGTGCTCTTTCTGTCAAAATTTTCATGTTACCGGCATATTCTATTCGCCGGTAATGGTGGGTTTTCCTGTAGTGTCATTTATCAAAAGGGGCATTCCTACCAAAGAAGCAATCCTTGTGACATTAATCTCATCTCAACATTGTAATGGGAGATGTGGCATCTTAATGCAGATTAGGGATGATATGCCTTTCAATGAAATATATGAAAATTTTAGATTCCACTTATCAATGCCTGTAATAAGGCCATTAACATACCAAGGGCCACCTGATAAAACATTCTTCATTGCTTCAACTGAAAAGGATGAGCATAAAACCCAACCTACTCCAAGAATATAAAGGTGAACTTTCCGAAACTACGTCCATTGATGATGCAACTCCTTAAACAAGGGGTACCCTTCCCAAGAACATTAACAACTACAAACACTACAGGAAAATCCCGCATTTCCGGCGGCCTTTTCCGGCGGAAACTTAACATTTTCCTGTGGTTTTGATGTTTTTCGGCGGTTTATGTTCCGCTGGTAAAAACGGCGTAGGAAATTAATTTCCGGCGGTTCTTACCGGCGGTAAATATGTCCGACGGATTTCTGGCGGTCTTCAACCACCGGTTAAATTAAAAAAAAATCATCTTGAACCGCGCCGGCGAAGCTCCCGGCTCCCGCGGTCCCGCGCCGGCGACGCTCCAGGCTCCCGCGTTCCCGCGCTCCAGCGCGTTCCCGCGCCGGCGACGCTCCCGCGTTCCCACGCTCCACCGCGCTGGTGACGCTCCCGCTATCCCGCGCGCGCGGGAGTCCACCCCCCCGGTAATCCGTCGGAAAGCCGCCGGAAAATTTTAGATTCCACTTATCAATCCCGCGCGGGAATCGGGAAATTAGCCGTCGCAAAATTTTTGCGGGGAAATTAGCCGTCGGAAAGCCGCTGGTAATCCGTCGGAAAGCCGCCGGTAATCCGTCGGAAAGCCGCCGGAAAATTTTGTAGGAAATAAGCCGTCAAAAAACCGCCGGAAATCCGCCGGAAAGCCGCTAGAAAACTGACCCCCGGAAAGCCTCCGGAAAATTCCGCCGGTAATAAGGGATTTTCTTGTAGTGAAAAAATTGTATCTTTTTCGAATTAGATTTTACTCTAGGTTCGTGCAATTTGACTCCCACTCCATCTTCAGTAAGGAAGGATTCATCCTTAGAAAATTAACCTTAATGTTAGGGCACTTAACCAAGGAGTTCATAGGAGCTTTAACCATCGGCTCACCAATTCCACCACTTATACCACTATCACGCACAACTTTGTCTACAGAATTAAAATCCAATTTTCCCGTAGAAGCATTAAGACAAATACCTGAAGACTTATCACAATCAAACTTCAAAGGCAATTCCTCCTTGGACATCATATCAAATTTTTTATTTAAACAACTGAACCTATTCACAAAAATCTTCATATCTGAAGAAAAAGAAGAAGAAAAAGAGGCTTCAAAATCATTAGATCTATCCACAACACACTTCTCCTTAGCAGAACGACGTGATTTAAAATTCAAACCATTATCAACTTCATTTCCCTTACCTTTGCCAACAATAGGAGCAGTGGCTTTAAATAGAATCGAAGAAGGTTCTCTTATTACCAGGGAAGGATTCGAAACAATTCTTTGGTGAGAGAGAACATCATCTTTCCTAAACTTAGAACCACCTACCTAGGGTTTTGGACTAGAGGTGGTTGCCACTACCGTAGTAACCATGACTGAAAAATCTACCAAATTGGCAGAAATCAAAATTTTTTTTAAAAAGGAAACTTTGTCATTCTAGAAACTGGACTTTCTCACTATATAAAAGGTCTAAAATTTCAAAGCACATATGTAGCATGTGTAGGAGAGTACTTAGGTTGTAGATAACTTCTTTAGTTAAAAGAAGTGATGTATAGAAGTCAAACTTGGGATTAGTGGATACTAGCCCAGAGTTGGCTAGTGTTGACGTAGGCCATATTGGAATTCGGCCGAACCACGTAAAAATATTATGACTATTTTTTTTTTCTTGCATCTATATTTTTATAAAAAATTGTGTGATTATTTATTTTTTGCCAAATACCATTAAAATTATTTTAATTACCTGCTATTAATAAAAAATTTAAAACCCAATTCACCTCCCCCCCCCCCCCCCCCTCTTGGGGTGACATACTTATCTAATTTTTGATTAATTTTAGTTTTATTCTAAAAGAAAAAACATGTCTATTGTCTTTCCAACATCAACCTTGTTAAGAAAAAAGAAAAAAAAAATTCTTTTATGCATCAATGATAGTAGTTTGAATAAGTCTTGTTCCAATGATGAGTTCCTATTGCCTATAGGAGGGCTCATGGTTAATATAGCTTTTAAATGTTGTCTTGTTTAAATCGAATTACTAGCTCTTGAAAATAGAAAAAAAAAATTGTGTTCAAAACACCTATTGGGATTTAGTATTACAAGATTATGTCTTTTGGACTCTAGAATACTAGTGCAACTTATTAATGAGCTATGACCAAAATTTTTGGCAAACATTTTTATAATTAATTGGAGTGTTATGCTAATGATATGGTTGTCAAGAGTCGAAAAGGGGCCACCATCCTCATGATTTCGTAATCATTTTTGAACAGTTAAGCCTTTATGAACTAAAAAAGAACAATCTAACCTAGCCTTTATTCTAACTTCAAGAAATTATTTACTCTTTCAGTACATCATGGAATTAAAATTAATCTTTTCAAATCCAAAGATATCATAGAAATGAAACATTCTAAGAGCCTTGGTCAATTATGATCCTTATAAGGTTGGTTTGCATATCTAAGTGCCTCCGGGAAGATGTTATCCATTTACTACTTTATGTTAAAAAAATTCTCAATTCCGTTGGGATACAAAAAGCCAAAAACTTTTTGAAAAGATAAAACAATAATTGATGTCACCTGTGAAGCCATTAAGTCCTCCATATCGCGGCTTTACGTAGTGAATTACATAGCATTGGTCTTGGATATGTCTTTCATTCTTCATTTAAGCTCTATTTGATTATTTTAAAGTAAGAGCAAGAAAATAAACAAAGGTTGACGATTTCAAACATTTTCATCCGATTTAAATAGCCATTAAAAGTTTAATTCGATATTTATTTCCTCGATTTCCTTCAACAGGTATACAATTACCGTGGTTGATTTTGGAAATATCTTATATCATCATTTCCCTTCTTCAATATTAAATCTATTACTAGTATTCTGGTCTTCTCCCTCTCTCTCTATGTGTGATTCAGTTGAGTTTTGTTCTCTACTCTTCCCCCAGAGTACAAAGTAAAGACCTCCAACCATAAAAACGCATCCCAGTACGCTGCACATGATTCAAAAGAGCAATAATAAATACCACGAAAATAAGCAAAGCCAACCACAAAACACATTTGATGCCTCCATTAATTTATGTCAATTACCTTCCAAGGTTTGTTACCTCTCCCAATAAAACCGATGCAAAAGTGATGGTGAAAACAAGAGACAAAGGAGAGAACATGGATACAAAGAGTGGGCCCTTTTTATCAACGCACCAACTTTGCAAGTATAATGCTAGTCCAGCATTGAAGACGCCCTGCAAAATTTTCAAAATATTTCAAAAATTATACTGAGTTAACACTATTGCTAACGTTTCAAAATTTCATAACAGTTTACTAAAATCGTTTTAAATGTAAATATAGTATACACTGTAGCTCACTGCAAGTAAACCTTCGTCCCAGTGCAGCTTCCATTTTTTCAAGTTCTTTTCAAAGATGAAAGCGACAAGACATGATTGAAAAGCACTGAAAACAGATATTAGAGTTGATAAGAGAAGCTTTGAAGGATATTCCCGGAGTATCATACCCTAAAAAAATCATAACACCAAGTAATTATGCTCCATGCATAACATAAAATAAACAAATTAATTTGAATTTTGAGGTAATTAAGGAAGAAAGAAAACCTGCAAAACTGCCCATAAAGCCCAGATTATTGCAACTACGAACACGAGAAATGATCCTATAGTCCATAGATTTCGATTTTCAGTTAAACTGTAGTTGTTGTTACAGCTGTGGAGAAAGGGGTGATGAAAGTTTAAGGATTTTAGTTTTGGGCCTTTATATACTGCTACAAAAATTACTCCAGTTATGCATAGTACAACTCCTGTGACTTTGGCGATCCCCGGAATGCTTTTCAGTCGGAAAGTTTCC
Organism: Dendrobium nobile; assembly: GCA_022539455.1. Classification (NCBI taxonomy): domain Eukaryota; kingdom Viridiplantae; phylum Streptophyta; class Magnoliopsida; order Asparagales; family Orchidaceae; genus Dendrobium; species Dendrobium nobile. Next base: position 29,367,615 of record CM039723.1, on the reverse strand, counting down.
ATCCTAACACAAAAATTAAATAAATAAATAAATAAAATAAAAAATCTAATGAAATGCGTAACTCAGCATCCAATATTAATAGTTTATTAATGTAAAATTTATTTGAGATGCGGACGAAATGAAGCATACTGGTTATGAGTTCAAAAAAGAATATCATGAAAAAGCATGGGTGGGTATTGTTCAGCTTGGTTCAACTGATAAAAAGCTGAGCTCACTCACACGAGTTCTAGTTCATTAATGAGCTTCCAAAACTTGCTAATATAATAAAAATAAAAATCAAGACCATCGCATGCATAAACTAGTGATGTCCCTAATTACATAAAACAAGATTCATGTCTTTTAAATAACACAAAACGTCTTAGAACCTGTAGTTTTATCAATTTTTAGAGTATTTCACTATTCTTATATTAGTAAAATTTATACAATTAATAAATATGTGTGTGGGAGAGTGGTCGGGTGTCTTTTCCTACCAGCAGTTTAAATACAAATAAACTAATTTCTAACAAATTATACAAAGCAATGTTCATATCTCAATCTCTATATTGATATGTCACAAAAAACAAACAACTTGGCCGGGCACAACTCTCGATGTAAATATAAATCAGAAGCATCCAAAATTAAATTTGAGACCATCTGAATTATGATTCAAGCAAGCCTAAAGTCAAATTGAACATCACAAGAGACAAATCCAATGACACCAAATTAAGTATGATCCAAGCCTAAATGTGCCTTGATCTATCATCAAGAAATTATCTTGAACAGACATGAATCTCGAGACAAAATCAGTTGGAAAATTCCAAAATTAAAATTAGGAGCATCTGAACTCCGATTTCTGTAAACTTGCAGTCGAACTAAACGTCTTGAAAATACGAACCTAATGACACAAAATTTGACTCAATTCAAGCCCAAATAAATACAAATTGAAGACCAAAGCTCATTTTGAAGGTTCAAACCATAATTTTGATTACCAAACAGTTTCTGAATGTGACGTACTTATAGTTAGATTTAGCAGCTCGATGAGACAAATCCAATGAGCTTATGATCCCCAAATTCTGATATCAGTAAGACACTCTCAGAAATGTTAATGTCCAATGTATAGGCAAGCCAACATGCCATTTTAATACTCCTATTTATTATAATATTCTTCTGTTGAAGCAATACATTAGATATTAACTACACACATGGCCATTGCATGTAATAATTTAAGAATGGAGGATTTTCAAAATATACATAATTTCATTCAAGGAATGAGTGCCTACCTCAGACTTGCATTGTGTTCACTTCATTAGACCAAAACTCAAATATTAGCAAGATATAGATGAATTAGAAAGTATACACATCTTCAATTCACTCATATATGAAAAGTTACATGAGAGTTAATAAGGAATAAGACTTCATCAAGATGGTACAAATATCTTCTCCATACTCATACCTCCTCTAATGGTAGGTTTTCTTGCATAAGATAGTCTAAGATCTCCAATTAAGGTATCTTCCACTTAGCCTCAATTGGTGGACACTACATTAAAAAGGCACTAAAGATCTACAGTAAAATTTATATAACACTATTGAAGTGATATAACTCCTAAATAGAAGAACTAAAAACTATTTATTGTAAGGAACTAAAAACTATTTATAGTAAGTGCAGAAATGGCCTCGATTAGGTTTCATCGTGCTTGAAATGGTGGCATCACATCATTATGAGACGAACTAGCACCTCAACACTACTGGGCTTGCTCCATTGTGACACTACACTGACTCGATGCGTCTAAAGGTTTACTATGTGCATCGCTTGGATGATTTGGTGCGACTCTATCTTTCATCAACAGCTTTATCATGGTGCTAAAAAAGTTGAGCATTGTTTCTCTTAAATAATTAATCTAGTACTGTCACATTGTAATGCTGGGCACTTTGAGGCACAAATTCTTGAGACTCGAGTGTTGTAACATCAATTTCTAATGTTACGATGCTAGCCTTGGATCAGCTGGCCAAGTGTTGAACTACTAATTACCATTTTTCTTGATGGTATGGCACTGCAATTTCCTAATCTGGACTGAGGTGATGTAGATGTTGTGGAATTTGTAGTTGGAGCACTACCATGATGGTTCAACCCATATAAAAATTTTCTCCTTCTCTTAAGCATGTCTTGCACAAAATCAACTAAAACACCTTTTTTTACTGAATCTAAAGGTTAAAAATAATAAAAACATTTACACTTAACAAGTTCCCCCCAACATAAGCACTTGCTTCTCCTCAAGTAATGGTATAATTACCTATTGATTTTAATATCAGTTTTGCCTTTATCGCTTCATGTAAGTATTTAAAAATTTAAGTTTACTATACTTTTCAATATTTTATCTACACTCTTCTTTTCAATAAAGTTAATTATTCACTATTCAATTCAATAGTCAGTGCATGAGTATATAACTTCTAAATTAAAGATAAGTCAAAGACTTAGATGTCCTTCCTTAGTTAATAATTAAGAATTTCAAATTATGAATTAATATAATTTGTTCATTCAAATAATCTTAATTTTAGATAATTTTTAATTACTTTTCTTATTTTGGATAAATAAATAATCAAAATTTCAAGTGTTATGTAGAGCACATTTTTAAGCATTTAAGCTTTAATAGGAATTTAATCAACTGTAAATTTTGCAGAATAAAAATAAAATAATATTACACATAAAAGAAAAATTAGATAATTAAAAAGAAATTTAGATAGAAAATACAAATGGGTTGCCTCCTAGCTGTGCTAAGCTTATAGTCCTTAGCCAAACTATATTAATTATTCGTTTTGCAGATGAACCAAATTAGCAATAATTTTCAAATGATTTATGTGTGCTCCTAAATAAGGCTTCATTCTATGCCCATTTACAATAAAAATGTGTAAAAATATTCATATACTAATTTTCAATAGCTCCATATGGAAATTCATTCATAAGTGAATGGTCCTAATTACCCAGATTTTAGTTTTCCTAGAAGTAATTTAAATCTAGCATTAAAGAGAAAAACCTCTTATTTAGGGATAAATTCTTTTTTAAGAAGCATATGATTATAACATTTTTTTTTAATTTTATCTTTATAAATCTTAGCATTTTGTTAAGCCTCATTTCAAAATTCTTTTAATTCATTTAATTTTATTATTATTTTTTATTTGTTCTCTTAATATTGAAATATAATTCTTTTAGTGCCTAAAATGCCATATCCTCTAATTCTATAAAAAAGTAGCAACATTTTTTTAAAAAATTAACCATTAGGGAGAAATTTCAATAGGGGTTTTAAAAGTAGTTCTATAAAGACATAATGCATCATCTCATTTAATTGCCAGTCTTTCTATTAGAGCTAACAATTTTTTTTTAGAATTCTTTTAATCTTCTTATTACTTATTTCAACATGGCCAGTTTGTGGATGATAAGCTATTACAACTTAATGATGAATATCATATTTTATTTCTACTCTCTTATTACAAAAATAACTTTCCCCATCACTGTGTAATACCTTAGGCATTCTGAATATAGAAAAAATATGTTTCTTTAAAATTTAAGCACAATTTGAGCATCAGTTATAAGATTTTCCACTCCTTCAATCCATTTTGATACATTATAAGCTGTAATAAAATTATACAGCATATATATGATTGCATAAATAGTCCCAAAAATTCTAATCTCCAAATATAAAATAACTCAACTTCTAGCATATAACTGAAGGGCATTTCATTTCCTCTAAAAATATAGCCTACTCTTTGACATTAATTATATTTCTTAATATAATCATGAAAATCTTTATATAATGTAGGACAATAAAATCATAGTTGGGGAATCTTAGAAGATGTTCAAAATCCTCTAAAATGCCCTTCATAATGAGAGTCATGACATTAAGTAATTCTAAATTCTGCTTTTTGCTTGGGGATGCATCTTGTAATGATTTAGTCATTACAAGCTTTGAAGAAATAAGGTTAATCCAAAAATAATATTTGAAATCATGCAAAAATTTCCTCTTCTAAGTAGAGGATAAATTTTTATAGAAGCACACCCCAAATAATAAAGTTAGCAATATCAACATACCATTATAATATACTTAGATATAAAAGAAAATAGTTGTTAATAAAAAAATTCATTAAATTTAATTTCACTATATATATGTTCTTGTTACAGTCTATGATCTCTAGTCTGAGATTTTGATGATGATTATTAATGTTGATTAAATTATCTTATTATTCACTGAATATTTTGAATGTTATTCTTATCTGTTAGGACTAACATTTCAGGGAGATCACGTACTGCTCAAGATAACATAAGACTTGAGACTAGGTAGAATAGGATGTGAAAGAGTCAGTAACTTTGTATTGTTTATTTTCTCTTTTTCTCTTGAGTCTGGCCACAAAAGGTGTATGCAAGCTGATTAAACATGCACACACACAGGGGAGAGTTTCTTTTTTAAGGAAAAATATTTGTTTTGTAGATCGTACATATGATTTTAAATAATATTGTGGCTCAAATGACTATATTATGTGAACTAATAGTACAGTACAATCATGATTGTTCTGTACGATTCATTTTCAATTTGGAACCTAGCCTCCAGATTAATTTAAGAAAGTTTTTAAATCATTGAATTTTCAATTGATCGTATTTTTCAAATATTTGAATACTTGCTAAAATTAACCCCCCCTGATTAGTCAATTAAATTAAGGCTTGATTAATGATTAGTGATTATACTGTACAACATGGCTTATACAATACGATGAATCGATGCTGTTTTTTATCATTCAGATGATCGTACCAAATGATCTCTTGATTTTTGAACTAATTGTACTGGATAATGTATACATCAAGCAGATGACCTAAAGATTTTAACTGAATGTACTATACAAGTTGGATCATACTAATGATTAGTGTTTGTACTGTACAACATGGTTTATACCATACGATGAATCGATGCTGTTTTTGTTCATCCCGAAGATTGTACCAGATGATCTCTTAATTTTTGAACTAATCATATTGGATGATGTATACATATAGCAAATGACCTAAAGATTTTAAATGATTATACTATACAATATAGATCATACTAGACAATGAATAGAGATGAATTTTGGTCGTCCCAGTATTTATCTTGTATGAATAGAAGAAGTTTACCACATCATACTGGGCAATATTTTTATCGTATAGTACGATGTAGTTCAGAATAGTTGTTTGTTCGTACTCCTTCGTACCAGGATGAAAGATATTTTGAACTGATCGTTCTGTACAATCGACTAAATTGAAAATCTTAGGGTTTGTTAGAGCTTGATATTTAAGTAATGCATTTGTCTTTTGAATTAAGAGAGAGGAACATGACTAAGGAAGGGAACTCTTGAGAGGAAGCTTCTTGAAGGGATTTAGGGCTTGTGAGAGGAAGGAAAATGTGAGTTTGTGATGGAGGAGTGTGAGGGGATCACACGGTTGTTCCAAGCCTGCTGCATGCTTTCTCCTCCTATGTCACAGGTAAATCTTATGGGAGCTCTCTAGGGGGAGAACCTTCAAGGTCAACATGCTCAAAGGTCCTCTGCCTTCTTCAAGAGGGAAAAAAAATGAGAAGGTTTGCTACCGTCATCGGGAGGGTGACATAGCATTCGGTACTCCGCCACATCGGGGAAGGTGAAAGTGAGTTTGTTTAATGGCTTATCCTCCTTATTGTGGGGGTAGAAGGATAATTACTTTTGAGTAGTGAAATTTCTTGAGTCGAGGACTTCGGGTGTGGACGTAGGTCAATTGACCAAATCACTATAAATCTTCTGGTGTGCTTTTTTCCATTTACTGCACTTTATTTTCTTTTTGCATCTTATAATTGATATAACTACTTGGTCAAAGCTCTCTTACATCTAATCACTTAAAAATAAATAATGGCAAAATATTAATGATAGATCCTAAGTCATACAAAGTTGTACGAATGAAATTATCTCCTATAATCATAGGAATGATGAAGTTACCAGGATCTGTCAATTTTTTAAGAATTTACTATTGAATAATCTCACTACACTTTTCAATTAAGGCTATAATTTCAATTTCTCCAATCCTTTTTATTCAAAACATCCTCTATGAGCTTCGCAAAGGTAGGAAACTACTATAAGATTTTTGAGATGGGTATGTTGATGGTTAAGTTTTTAATCACTTCTAATAACATAGAGAATTATTTATCCAATTTCAGTTTGATTAAACTTTGAGGAAATGATGGTGGTGGTCTTTTTACAACATTCTTATTGGGACTCTCATTTTCTTTACAAGTTCAGGTTGTTTGGTATAAGGTTCAGCTTCTATGGGTTCTTTCACACTATCATGCTTTTGAGATTTATCTTTGTCCTTATAAGTGTCACTCAAATCTTTCCCACTCATAAGTAAGATATTATTGCAATGTTACTGCAATTTCTAATTATTTATCAAAGCATTAAGCATTGACAAATCGTTTGATTCTTAAACTTAAGCTACTCTCTTAGGATTCACCCTATTAGAAGACCAATGGAAAATATTTGTAGCCATTATCTTAACTAATTCATATGCATCCATAAATGGCTTAGACATTAAAGATCCTCCAACTACTGCACCTATAATCGACCTAATAGATCCTACTAGTCTATTATAAATAATATGAATATTGAATTAATAAGGTAAAATAAGGTGAGGGCTTTTCCAAAGCATTTTCCTAAATCTCTCCAAATTTTCATAAATTTACTCTTTTTATAACTAGGTAAATAACGTGATATCATTCATAAGCTTGCTAGGTTTTGAAGGCGAGAAATACTTAGCTTGGAATTTTTATATCGACTCATAACAATTCAAATAAAGTGATAGACTAAATCATGTAATAGTTTAGACATCTTTGAAGATAAAATCTTTTTGGTTTTTTAGATTTTTGTAGTGGTTATTTCAATTTTAGAATAAAAAAATAAAGGAAACTTACTAATTCTTTAACACATGTAATAATAATGTACTAAAAAGTAAAGAACAATGATGAAACAAACTACTTTTTTTTTCTTTTTGATAAATTTTTGCAAGAAATTTGAAATAAAGATACAAGATATATGTAGGTTTAAATATGCAACTAATTTATCAATATAGTTTTAAATTATAATACACATGTTTGATCTCTAAAAATAGTGCCAAAAACTTGATGCACTGGCGGATGCACTGGAACATGAATTGCTAATTACTTGTATGAAATAAAAAGGCCGTGAGGTTAATTGATTCTTAGGTTTTCTTTGTTATATATTGCCTACAAAATATAAAAATAAACTTATTAATCAAGTATTAATGTGATTGATATAGTGTCTATGCCATGAAGAAGTGTTGTAAAAGAGTGCAAACAAACATGTGCTACCTATTTTAAATGAAAGGTTTATCCTGTTGAATGAAAATTAAGAGTTTTAGTAACTTTTAGAATGCAAAAGATATTGAGATACCAAAATATATAATACTTTTTAGACTAATGCTTGTAATATAATAATGACTTCCTAATGAGGCTCTTAAATTATTGATGTGGATCAGAGCATATCCATCATAAGATCTCTATAGAGCTTATGGGGCAAGAAAGGGAGGTTTATGACCTTCTTATAATTATAATGTTTTTATAGAACCTAGAAAGTTTAACATCTTAAGTCTAGGCAAGCAGACATTCCATTTCAATAATTATATTTGTTTAAATATTCCTCCATCAAGATAATATATCACAGAAGATTTTAACTACACACATGGCCATTGTATGCATTAAATTAAGAATGAAAGATATTGAAAGAAACCATAATTTTATTTAAGGTATGATAGTCAACATTAATATATGCATTGTGTTCACATCATTAGCACAAAACTAACTAATAATCAAGGGATAGACAAATTAGAAAGCAAATACATCTTCATTTCACTCATAAAAGAAAATATAGTGGAGAAACAATAAGGAAAACTCCACTAGCATAGTATAATTGACTTCTTCGCACTCCTTTCACCTCTAATGGCAGGATTTCTTACAAAGGACAAGCTATGATCTCTAATGATTGTATCTTGCTATTTCTTAGCCTTTCTTAGATTTTTCTTCAAGCGGGAACTAAAGAGCTACATGGAAAAACTACAAAACTCTACTAAAGTGACATAGGTTCAAAACAAAAGAACTAAAAAATCTATTTATAGTAAGTGCGAAATGGCCTAAGGTTAAGCGAACCTTGATATGGTTACCCAATAGTGTTATGAGATCAACTATCACTTAGGCATTGATGGTCTTGCTCCACTATTGCACTATGCTAACTCTGACAGAACTAATGGCTGAGTCTATGTATTGCTCGGAAAATTCGACGTGGCTCCATTTTTTGTTAACTATTCCATAATGGAAATAAAAACACTGCATTATATCATACTTTATTGTGCAATTCAACACAGTGGCACTACTATTATTCCTAAAATATAATAAATAAATTATACAACAACATCATAAAAATAATTTATACATACAAAATTTTACACTAGTAGAATTAGGTTGTCTCCCCAATAGTGCTAAATTCATTTTCTTAAGCCAAAATTTTCCTGGATTTTATATTTTGACTGTGTAAAACAACTACTATTCTTCAAATAATTAAAACTTTAGTTTTTCCCATTTTGTTAAGGATTTATTTTAGTGTTACTAGACAATAAAATGAGTAGGTTCCATGGGGACTACTACTAAAGAAAGTTGTTAAGTACCCTAATTAACTCTACAATTTTAAAATAGTAGCATATTGACTTTATAATTAGTTTCTCATCTAAAGCATTAAATCCTCCAAAAGTATCATCCTATCTTTTAATTGATTATTATGATTAAAGCTTTTGTATAAGAAGGTATAGGTTCCCTAAATGCTTTTGGGGATTAATACAACTTCATATAAGGTTGGAATGATTATTATTCCACTGATTTCCCCATTATTATTATTCTAACCAAAATTAGGATGGTTCCTCTAATCAAGATTGTTTTTATTTTAATAGGGAATGTTAAGTATTCCAATTGCAATCACATTCTCAAACCCTTGAGAAAAAGACTCACTAATAGCATTCAAATCATTGTTGTACAAATGCATAGGTGATCCTGAAACTATACTAACTATAAAATTATCTAATCTTAGACATGATAGCCACCTTAATAATAAAAATTAATAAAGCATCCCACTCCTAAATACTGGCTACTCTCTTCAAATTCAGCCTATCAAAAGGCCATTAAAGTTATTTGTTGCCATGCCCTCTATCAAAACATAAGAGCCTTTGAAAGGTTTTATATCAAAGATTGTTCAATTGTTGCATCGATTATTGACCATAGGATTGATCCTACAAGTCTATTATAAAAAGTTTGAATCACCAACTAATTAGGTAAAGCATTATGAGGGCACTTTCTAAGTATCTAATCGAATCTTTCCCATATCTCATAAATTAACTCTCCATCAAATTTTGGAAATGTAGTAATATCATTCCTAAGATTAGTTATTTTGGAAGGTGAGAAGTACTTTGTTAGGAACTTATGTTCCAACTCATTCCAAGTAGTTATGAAGTCTGGGGCAAGAAATTGTACCACATTTTAGCTTTCTCCCTTCGAGAAAATGGAAATAGTAGAACTCTAATAGCATCATCACTGAATCCATTATACTCTAATATTGCAAAAATTCATAAGAAACTAACTAAGTGTTGGTTGGGATCATCAATAGGAGTTCCCCCAAACTGATAATTATATGATAACGGTAGGTTTCAACTCGAAAGTATTGGCTTGGATTATAAGTCAATTAATAATCTTGTAAATTCCATCAACTTAGAGATTAATATACTCACTATGAGGTCTTGGATGGTCTTGATGTAGATTTTGTTATACCCTTCAAACAATTAAAGTTTTTTTATTGCAATTTTTAATTTCCTTTCTATTTAAAGGTTAATTAATAAGGATCCCTTACTGGATCTACTTTACATACTCCAACAATAAATAAGAACTAAAATGTAATAAAAAAATAAAAATAAAAATTATAAAAAGTAAACAATCACAAATGTGTAACTTTACAAAACATAATAATAACAAAATAAGGTACAAATAAAGTAGGATTAAATTTGTTGTATTTTGTGTAATATAAAAATAATTATAAAAGAAAATACTACATCCCCAACAATTGTGTAAAAAACTTGGTGGGGTTAATTTTGTTGTATTTGGAGTTTAAGCTTTACTTGTGGCTATATTGTACAAATGAAATTGCTAACCACTATAGATTTATATGCTAAATTATCCCAACTTATTCAAGTGCATATGCCAATGAAGATATAAAATGTAAAAAAGAAGAGTGTCAAACCCATGAGAAAATAGGTGAATCACAATTAACTCTAGTACTACCTATTCAAGCTATTATATTTATCCAACATAATGAACTAATAGGTAATTATTAGAGAAACTAAGAAATGTAGAAAATAATTATGTTAACCTAAAATAAAGATATTTTTTTATTAATGATGGTGAAAAAAATCCATGTTCTACTTATAAAACTCATCTATAATTGTTATGAATTAGAGCTCATGCATCTTTAGGTCTCTATTAAGTTTGTAAAGGTGTTAAGAAAGGTTTATGGGCTCTCTATAGAAGTGAAAAAACTCTAAAACTGAAAGTACCATTCACCTTAACTTTAGAGTAGAGATGAAAAGTTTATGATTGTGTGTAGGCTCTAAAGATACCTTATTAATATTCTTCTAATCTTTGTAGATGAATTGGTATAAGGTTAAGGTGATTGTTTGGATTAAAATGTTATGACTGGCCTACTACTGAATACCTTTAGTTGCTTGGTAGATCAAATTTTGAAGACTTTGATCAAGCTAAGTATCGTTTTTAAGGATTTAGAATTCTCAAAACTAATGATTGTGCACCTGATTCATATGGAGCACAATATTACTTTTTTATTTTGTGTAAACTTGAGAAGATATTTTATTCAACATTTTTTTTTCTCTACGGAGCATCTACCCTTGCATTTACCTTATGAGGCTATCGTTGGTGGATCTATTCAATATCAGTGGATGCATCCTCTTAAGGATCATTTAAATAAACTTAAGAAGATTATTAAAAATGATACGCATCTTAAATGTTCAATTTGCAAAGCACATTTAATATACAAGACAACCCAATTTTTCTCATATTACAGTTGGAATATCGATGTGATGGAAATTATGAGTATTACAAGTATATATAGGAAGTATTACAATTGGAATATCCAAGTGATGGAAACTATATGTATCTTTTTAATTATGATTGATTTGATCCAGTACAAAACTGAGGTGCAAGATTACATCCATTATATAATATAGAAAAAGTAAAGTAGTGTAGGAGATATGCAAAGTTTGAACAATTTATATTTGTTATCCAGGCTAGCCATGTCTACTTTAATAATTATCTTGATAGATTACGGAGGTAAATAAGATTGGATCGTAGTCATCAAGACAAAACCCAGGGGAATTATTTTGAAAACCACACCAATACCGCCTGCTCATGAAGAAGAGCTTATGTCAAACTTAAAAGATCTTGCTAACAACATTAATGATTAAATTATAAATAATGAGATTGAGTTACAATTAGAGGAAGTAAAAGTAAACATTGAGGAAGTTGTGAGGAATCTATTAGTAGTAAAGATGAAGTGTCATCGCATGGAAGTGAATCAGTAAATAGAAGTTAAATATATTTAGTGTAGATACATGTTAATTTAATTTTTAACAACATTGCAATAGTTACAATTTATATTAAGTGCATGATTTTCTTAACAACATAGTAGAAGTTACTACACTTTTTTGTTGCTCTACTTTGTTATATCTTATAGTTGTAGATATAATTTATATGAGGTTTATTATTTCTTTCTAACAACATAGTAGTAGTTATATCACTTTGTTTTTGTTGCTCTATTATGTTATATCTTATAGCAATATTAACAATTTATGTGAAATGCAAGATTTCTTTTTAAAAACATAGCATTAGTTACTTCAATTTGTTTTTACATTTCTCTACTTTATTTTCACAGCTTAGTAATACTTATAATTTTTATGAAGTGCATGTACATACTGAGGGTATTCTTAACAATACTAAGAGTAATTTTAGAAAGGTTTTTCACCTAACATATTTTAAGTAGGTTCATATGTCGAAGCAGCCCATGTTAAGAGTTGCTATTTGCATGTTTTATCTTCTTGCAACTTGTATAGTTTTGATGATTCCAAATATTATAATTTTAAGCTTTGTTTTCTCCTAACACTTTTTGGAAAAATTGATTTTGCTCTTGTGTGGACTAACATTTCAGGATAATTGAACTCCAAACTAATGAAGACTTCAAATCAAAATTCAGTATGAGAAAGTTTGTAAATTAAAGTTTGTAATTTTTATTGTAATTGAGTTTGAGAAAATATGATTTTAATTGAATAAGCTTAGCACTCACACACTAGGGGAGATCCTTAAAATCACACTGATCGTACGGGATGAACCTTATTTGTACGGGACGATCAAGTTAGTTAATCCCCTTGGAAGAGCAATGGAACGAATAGGAAGTGAGAAATCCTATTCGTCCCAGGATGAAATGCTCTTTGGAAAATTTTCTTCCAGATGAGCTCCTATTAGCCCAGGACAAAATGCTCTCTGAAAATTTTTTGTCCAGATGAAATCCTATTCATCCTAGGATGAAATGCTCTCCAAAAAATTTTCATCCAGATGAACTTTCATTCATCCCAAGTTGAAATGCTCTGTCTTTTGAAATTTTGCTAACGTCCTGTAGTTTGTCGAAACCAACCCATAAAATAACTGTTCGTACCGGACGAACATAGTTCATACTGGATGATGATCAGGTACAAAGTCAGTTCATACCTATATACATTGGGTTCATATGCAACTGATTTATTTAGATTCATACTAGACGATCTGATGATCGTATGGGATGATCCACTATATACAAACTTGAAAATTAGCAATCTTTGGACAGTTTTTTGTTTTTTCTATATAAAGTCCAAATAAAAATATATCTTAATCTTTTTGCCTACTGATCTTCGTGCCAACTGAAAGGAGAGTCAAAGAGAGAGTGTGTGAGAGTGTTTGAAAGAGGATTCTTACTACTAGAGTGTGAAGGATTTACTTGGTACTAAAGAAAAGAATCTCTACTTGTGATTTATGATTACTTCACTATTTTCTCTCTTCCTTTTAGATTTCTTGTGAGAAAATCTGTCAAGGAGATTCGGTTCTCTGCCCACACTTGGAGAGTGTGAACAGACGAAGGGTTCTCAGCCCACACTTGGAGAGTATAAAAGTATGAAGGGTTCTTTGCCCACACTTGGAGAGTGTGAAAGGATGAATGGTTCTCTACCCACACTTGGAGAGTGTGAAAGGATGAAGGGTTCTCTGTCTACACTGGGAGAGTGTGAAAGGACGGACGGTTCTCTGCTAACACTTGGAGAGTGTAAAAGGATGATGATTCTCTACCGCACCGGGTAGTGGTGGAAGAGAGTTTTGTAATAGCTTCTCTGCCTTGCTGTGGGTGCAAAGGAGAGTCACTAGTGGTATTAGTGCAATACTCGGAGGGTGCCTCCGGCGAGTGGATGTAGGTCGTGTTTGACCGAACCACAATAAATCTTGTGTCTTTTTATTTTTCGCTGCTTTTTTTTTAATGTTTTATCTTGTGGTTGAAAAACATTTTCTACAAATTTACTAAAGTTATTTTTGGTATAAAATTTTTAAAAGAGGGATAAATTTTTAATTACCAATTCACCCCCCCTCTTGGTTAGCCGGTGGGACATAAGCTTAGGTTTAACAACCTAATTCATATTAAACAAGTTTCAATAGCCCACGCAAAAGATATGGGACATCATATGGTGCACGTTTGTTGCTCCTTATATTTCTTGGAAAAATATCCCAAAGGAAGTGTATAACTTGCGGTTTAGGGAGTTTAAGGTTAGTTAGTAACAAAAGTATTCTATAATGTATCTTTTTGATTAATCTAGCAAAAATATTTGGTATTTTATGTTTTAATATGGAAAAACATTTTTACTTGTTCTCAAACACAATGATAAGATTAGAAAAAATTTTGAGAAGCACGAGTCAACTCGCCTACGAGACATATTTACATACATTTAGAAGTTAGGCAAGTGACACTTTGGATTGGTGATAGTATATAGGTCGAGCTAACCAGTGCTTTGGGCAGCTCAAATTATACTAGGAGGGACCAAAATAAATAGAGCCGAGCTTCTAACATTAGAGGCATGGGTAGTTCACTCAATACTAGGGCTTAATTCCCCACACAAACTGTATGTGATATTTGGTAAGAATTTTTATAGATTTTAATAATTTATTTAGTTATGAATACTAATATAAGTATATTGCATAAAGCGTTACTGTGTAGAGAACCATCTTCTATTTAGTAGCATAGTCATACTCACAAGTAGCAGGATGACCAACAACGGATTAATGAGTGATCAAGGAGAGCCTACATGAGTATATAAGTTTAATATTTTATATAACAATTGTAAATTAATTAATTATGTATTAACTTTAGTAGGAAGAGCTGGGGCTACCTTTTTTTATTTTTGGTATAGGTTATTGGTTGATTTCTAATGGATTATCCATCAGTAATGACAATATAATGAATAGTTATAATGATTTTAGTGGAATAGTTATGTTGAAACTTCTAGCAACCATTCTATCAGTGAGACCCGTAGGCTATCTCAATGGAAATAACTAGAGGCTTAACTGCACGTAATTCTGGCGGCTATATTGCACCAAAAATGCAGGCAAAAATCCCATCGATGAATCCACAAAAAATAGTTTTGATGAACTTATTTCCATTTAAAATGTAATTTCGATGCACATTTTACCATCAAACTTTTTTATAAGAAATTCGATGGAAGATCATTTTTTTCAGTTTATAATGTTCATTTTCGGAGGATTTTGGTAGCCGAAAAACTAGTTTTTTCAAGTAGTTATTCCATGGAAGGCTTAGAGCTTGAATACAATAAGCAAGTATATTTTAATATATATAAATTATATTATATATATTATATATATATATTATATATATATAATATATATATATATTATATATATTGTAGCATTGAGAAATCCAGGTTTATTTGGTAGAGCCTGAACACTTCTTTTTTTAGAGTTTGAGTCTATTATAAATTATCAAAATTAAAGAATATATAAATTGCTATTTATATTGAGTCCTTTATTTATTTCATTGCTTCATACAATTCATTCATATGGGTGGTAGTTTGTCTTAGGGTTGAAATTTTTCATTGTTTCATTTCGTGTATATATTTTGGATTTTGTTGAAACATGTATACTACTCCTAGGATGATCAGCACTATGTATTGTATACACTAGCCCCTTTACCTATACATATATACATGGATGCATTTATTTTTGTGATGTATGCTAAGCCAAAATATTTATGCCCAATGGGGGCCAGGTTGTGTGGGGTAACTATGCATTCGGAGGATTTTATAACTTTTCCTTTGATATAGGGCCATTATGTCGCCAAACTTTTGTAAAAATTTTACTAGATAAATTAAATAAGAGAATAAATAGTTCTTAGTGAGTCCTCTCACTAATGTCATTTGAACTTAAAGTTAAAATTACTCATATTGAGTCATAAATTTTGGAATCTAATTCATCCTTTGATCTCTTAAGATAGAGCTTAGTCTACCACGCATTATATCTAAGGTGATTGATTATACATTAGGATTGTTAACTGGCAAATCACTCGAAGTATAAGTCAAGATTGTAATCACCTCTTCGATCTTTGTACATTCTTATTTAATTCTTTTAAAATTCAAATCTAAAATCTAAATTTAGGGGACAAGTAGAGAATTTATAATCTAAAGCTTACATATAAAAATGTAAGCCCATATATTTCCTTAGATCTATATAACTTTGAAAATTTTAGTCATAACTCTCATCTAGAGTATTCTCTTAAAAGATGTTATTAATTATAGGGCTAGCCCCTATAAGGTGTTTAAAACTCAAAATAACCCTATTTTAGTTTCTTTTGTAAGGTAAATGAAAGATTTGTGGAATGTAGATATAAGCTTTAAGTATTGGATTAATTTTATAATTAAAACAAATGGTAAATGTTTTGATTATCCTTCAAGGCTAATAGAATATTTCCTATGCATTGTTCAATCTTGAACTAAGGATTTCTCTTTTCAAATCGATAGTGAAAAATTAGTCTATCCTTAAGGATGGTGTAATGTAAATCTATATAACTTTGGTTAAAAAAACCCAAAATATAAATTTTAAGCAATCTTATGTGACATTGTATTTTGTATTTTAAATTTGTCCACATATTTTTCTAGTGACTACTTCAGAGATAGACATCTCTCTCCATCTTTTGTGAAGATAAAATTATATATATATATATAGACAGTCAAAGACTAAATTTGAGAAGTCTGAAGGATGTTATATCTATTGATCTATTGGAGTGAAATCACACTAAAGGAGGGAGAGAGAGAGAGAGAGAGAGAGAGAGAGAGAGAGAGAGAGAGAGAGAGAGAGAGAGAGAGAGAGAGGTGTCTCATCCTTATAATAGAATAATAAAGTTCAAAGAATCAGGTACTTTTTGAGGAATATTACTGTTAATTAATGTTATTTTTTAAAGTTATTTTTTTTTCTTTAAATTTGTTATCTTTTTTAAAGTATCAACGGTAATCTAGATGATATTCACAAGTAAATCACCGTATAATACCTTCAGATTATTAGGGTCAGTTTACTCTGATCAAATCCCTTGGATTTGAAGTTTTGTCTTGTCAAGGGTATAATTTAATTTCTCCTACTCCTTTTGTTTAGTCTAGAAATATTCTAGTGAAATCTTCTAGTCGCCCATTGGGTCATCATCCATCTAATTTGGTCCATATCAACTGCAAGGTTAAGAATTGTCTCCTCATCATGTATCAAAAGAGATTGAATTCGATAAGTCAAACAGTAATGCTATCTTTCGGCAAGAAAGTTTAACATCCTAAAATGGTTGCTACTTCAGTTGCATTAGTCTCCCATAGGAATCATTTATCAGAAGAGAGGATGAAGAAAAGTTAAGATGTTGAAGAATAATCATTTGTTAGAGAATACATTCCTATAGATCCTCGTAATTTAGCAAGAAAATCCACTGAGGAAATGATGGATCACCTAAAGGAAGGTACTCGACAAATATATGAGCAAAAAATTAAAAAGAATACATATGTAAATTCACAATGTGAAGAAATTACTGAGTGTATTCATGGTGGATGATAGGAAATATCTAAATTGACTTTCTCAAACGATCAAATTTAGATAAAAATTAGAAAATTAATACCTCAGAAGGTGTCAGAAAAGAAGTCTGGGTTAGTATTTATTATTGGTAAGGGTAAATAGTTGATACAAGTTTAGATAGAAGAATTAAGTCTTTCGTCATTGTAACAGTAGTATAATATGTCTCCTAATCCACAATTTAAGTTTCATTCTGATCTTAAAGCATTCAGTTTTGCTTTTGCAAGAAAAAAAAAAGTATCATTCTGATCTTACCACTATAGACCAAAGAGGGAGATTTAAAACTTTAGAGAGTAAAAAGAGAGGCTATTAAGAATATCATTAAAAATCATTTAAAGAAATCAAAATTAAAAGTTCTTTGACCAAAAAAGCCAAAAGATGTAGGCAAATCAATACAACCTAATTATTGCCCATAAAATCAAAAGATCAGTCATGAGTTAGAGGATTACAAAATATTTAAAGAATGGCATGAAAAAAGCATTAAATATGGAACAGTTGTGATAGCCAAGGAGTATTTAGTTGATTCTAGTCAAAGATATGCTAAATACTTGATTGGTGAGCCTTTTGTATCAATCTTAATTTTAAAACCTAATGATAATTGGGATATATCTCTATCCCAAACTTATAGAAAAATTCTAAACAAATTTTATCATTCATTTACTTAGGTATCTCAAGGAGCGCAGAGTCCTGAAGAAGTACATAAGAGAGAACCTATTAATTAACCTAAGAAGAAATCAACTAAGCAGTCTTTAATAGTTCTAAAGTGGAGCTCAAGAATAAAAGTGGTAATGTTAATAATAAAGTTGTAGTTTCTTCCATTGGCATAACAAAGAATATTGAACCTCTTAGACTGTATGATTTATATTTTATCCAGCTTGGTGCTAAGAAAGAAATGAAGAAAGATTCTATGTTTATCATATATATATATATATATATTATATATATTATATATATTATATATATATATATATATATATATATTATATATATATATATATATATATATATATATATATATATATGGTAATGTTCAAACAAATGATGATATATAAAATAATGCTATCAAACCAAATATAAACTTAAATGAGTAAAAAAGTCTCTTTAATATTTCTCTAATAGTAATTCCCCTATCTTCGATATTATGAGTGATCCTATTTGTATATAAATTGAGATGTCTAATTCTTAAAATTAAATAGATGAATGATTAAAGATAAATGAACATAACAAGTCAAAGCAATCCACTATCCCTTCCTTAGAAGAGAAAGTCTAAGTACATCTATATAGTGGTAAAGTTTTAACACCTATAGTACCTGCAACTAGCAAAGGAAAAAAATAGATTGATAATCCAAAACCTTAGCACATACACAATGAAATTTAGTTTTATCTAATCTAGATATTCCTAAAGTGGATTATAATGTGTTAGCACATTGTAGAAAATTACATACAAAACTGAGTATCTATGATGATTTATTTCTCTACAAGAGCATGAGGGATGCTTTTTCAAAGCTCTAATTGATCCAAAGATTTGTAAAGCTCAGTTTGTATCAATATAGTCTGAGCAAATATTGAGCTGAAAAGACTTTCTAGAAGTTTCATTCTCATTTGATGATTTACTTCTGGAAACTATATCAGCTATTATAGATATTTTTGAACTTCTATAATTTTAGATTATCACGCATCCTGTTGATCCGGGCGCACCGATCATTATTACGACTCTTAAAACTCTTGCATATACATGGATGGACACTCACAAACTAAATTTTGATAAGATGATGGTATGAGGGTTCAACGAAAAAGGTGAGAGAGTTTTGGTTCAATTACTTTGATTTTTTATACAAAAAAATCTAAGGACCAAAGAAAAATTTTATATTATAGATTTGGATGCTTCTTTTCACACTATTTCAGGTAGACCTTGGTGACATGAATATAGAATGGTGCTTCCACCCTTCATCATTGTATTAAATACTCTCACTAGGGAGAAAAGAATTGCATTCAGGGTGATTTACAACTATGTTTGATTCAAAAATTTGGTATATACGAAGACATTTCATAATATCTAACTAAAAATTAGATCATCTTCTCTAAAAAATCTCAAACTGGCTAATGAAGAGGCAAAAGAAAAGAAAGAAAAGGAAAAAGATAATGAAAAAGTATGGTGTTTTGATCTCAAACATGATGTTTGTTGGTCGCCTACTCCTCCCATAAAAGAAGGTAGATGAATGGCTCAACTTCTAGAGGAAGCGATTGAGGATAACAAGATAAATTTATAAAAGTAAATGAGAAGCATAGTTTGCAAATAAAAGTGTCTGTAATACATATCAATTTTGAATCTAGCTCAGAGGAAGAATCATATGTGATTGATAAAACCCCATGGTCTGTAAAATATATGAATAGTTCAAAGTAGCTAAAGTTTGAAATTTCTTATAAAAGCTTATAGTGATGAGGATAGGATCCAAGTCACTAGGGAAGCTGATTCAAATGTATCTACCAAGGAGAGGTTAAAAAAAAAATATTTGAGAACATATTACTCTTACTCCACTTTGTCAAGGTGATGTATAAAGGTTAGAGGGGAAAACTTTTCTTCCTTTAAACCCTAAATGTTAAAGCTAATATCTTTGATCCCTCTACCAGTAAAACTACTAAAACTGATGTAACCGTCAATGATCGATTTATGGATTAAATAATGGAACTCTCTTTTGAATGGTATTCCAATTTCGTAAGCAAGTTTATTAAGCATGGCTTAACACCATTAAATATGAGTAGAGGTGAAGCTCAGCGATTCAAATACTCATGTGATAAAAGAAAACCCAAACATATGTTGAGATCAGGCATTAGATTCACTACTCTATATTCATTTGATAATAATTATTATTACTTAGTTATATCAAAAATACTATAAAATACTATAATTATTATTACCCTATAGTCACTTTTCAGTAAATATTAAATCTTTCAACAAACTCTATTAAGAAACTTCAGATCATCTAAATCACTCTCAAGTTATTGATGCACCTTCGGAGCTTGAAAAGGATATTAAATCTATAATTATGGATTTAAAAGAAATAAATCTAGGAACTGAAGAAAACCCTCATCTTATTTTTATAATCACCTTATTGAATGAGGATAAGAAAAAAAAAAGAATGAACAATTGATAGAATTCAAAGACTATTTTTCTTGGAGTTTTAAAGAAATACTTAGATTATCTTCAAACATAGTTGTTCATAAGCTATAAATTCATCATAAATTAACTCTAGTTAAACAAGCACCTCGATGAATGTGACTACATATTAAACAATAAGTCATAGCCAAATTCAAGAAGTTAATTGATGTTGTACTTATTAAGGAGGAGAAATATCCAATCTAGTAAGCTAACTTCATTCAAGTCAAGAAAAAGAATGGTTAGATACATAGTTTAAAATTACGTAATTTGAGGCACGCCTTTGCATAATTTGCTTCAAAATAGCCTCAAAGCCTACTCAATTCTTAGGCATCATGAGGCGTACACCTTAGGTGGAGTGAGGTGAGCCTCACTAGCATTATTGTACAATTTCCTTTGAGGCGTACGCCTCAAATATATGCTCAATACCGCTCAGTATATGCTCGGTAGCGCTCAGTATATGCTTGGTACCACTCAATATATGCTCGATACAGCTAGGTATTTTCTCGGTACTACAAGGTACATGCTCGATACTGCTCAGCATATGCTTGGTACAGCTAGGTATTTGCTCGGTACTACTAGGTACATGCTCAGTACCGCTCAGTATATGCTTGGTACCGCTAGGTACATGCTCGTTACTGCTAAGGAACATGGTCGGTATCTCTCGGTATCTTCCCATACAAACAACTTACGAACTTAAAAAACAAACAGAACTTCAAAATTTCTCTTACAATAAAATTTTGTTCCGGGGGCACTGCCCTTGGACCCCTGGCAGGGGGCAGTGCCCCCTTGGACCCCCATTAGTCCGGCATATTATTCTATTCATCATCTTTAGTAATAGTTGTTAGTGTTAGTCTATTTCTTCATGAGTGCATGATTTGATTGGAAGACATTGGACTCTATAGGAGAGGAGGAAGAGGTGAGAAGGTTACCTTGAAGACCCATCTAGTGATGGAATATGATTGGATTATATATGTTCTTTCTTAATTGTACTTTGGGAGTTTTAGTATACTAATATTTTATGGTTTTGTACTTTGGGACATGATTTTATTGCATCTATTTTCTTACTTTCCCCTAATTTTAATTATCATTTAGATGTTTTTATTGTACGATAGAATCTTACTATTTTTTACTTGCTAAAACTCTTAAATTCTCATTTACGCAATTCTTTGTCGGTGAGGCTTACGCCTCACACTGCCTCGAGGCTTACGCCTCGCCTCACCGACAAAAAATGTCTCGAGGCTTATTTACGTAATTTTAAACCTTGGTTAGATATGTGTCTCTATTTATTTTCAGAGATCTAGATCTCGAAGATGAGTTTCCACTCCCTATATCGAAATATATGATTAACATTTCTTCCTTTCATTTAATTTTTTTCATTTATGGATGGTTTATCAAGATATAATCAGATGAAGGTATATCCAAAAGATGAAAAATATATAGCATTCAAAAAGCCGATAAGGATCTATCGTTACAAAGTTATGCCATTCAGATAAAAGAATTATAGGGCAACATATTAGCGAGAAAGGATTTTTGATGAACTAATCCACCATCAAGTGGAGTGTTAGTTCAACAAACTAGTTAATAAATTTCATGATAGAGATGATATTTTAGAAGATCTAATAATTATTTTCAAAATGATTATGGCAGCTTAACCTGAAAATGAATCCTTTGAAGTGCGCTTTTGGTGTCACTTTAGCAAAGTCTTTAGGTTTTAAATTCTAACATCAAAGGATCAAGATAGATTCAAATAAAGTCAAAGCTATAATAGAAATGTCATACTTAAAAGTCTTACTCAATTAAGATATTTCCATGGTCGACTGGCATACCATAGAAGATTTATATTAAATCTTTTAGGCAAATATAAGCCATTTATAGTTTTATGCAAGAACAATGCTAGTTTTAAGTGGGACGAACATTATTATAAAGCATTTGATAGTATAATGAAGTATTTGAAAAATCCATTAGTTTTAGCAGCTCTTATTCCAGAGAAATCATTAATTTTATATACCACAGCTTTAAGTGAATCTCTGGGTGCCTTATTAGCTTTGGTTAATAAGGAAGATAAACAAAATGCAATTTACTATCTAAGTAGATATTTACATCAAACTGAAGTAAATTATACTCAAATATAGAAGTATAGCATAGTTTTAATCTTCACCACTCAGAAACTAAGGCATTATACGCCCTCTAATAAAGTAAATCTAATATTCAGAGTAAATCTAATATAATATCTAATGAGTCGCCCTATGCTATCAAGAAGTTTGGATATATGTTTAATTATTTTTCCTAACTTAAAATCATATTCATTCCTTTATGAGCATTAAAAGGGCAAGTTGTGGCACATTTTTTAGTAGCTCATCTTGTATAAGATGATTGTCTGATCAACGATGAGCTACCAGATAAATAAATCATGAATGTAAAGTTAAATGAAAAGTATACCTATGAATTCTATTTTGATTGTGCTTCTTCTAGTTAACAAGAAACATATGATCATATCTTTGGAAGAAAAGCTATAATGTGTATAGTATTTGTTTTCACAGAAAAGGTTGTAATGTATTACTCTTATTAATTAATAGAACCTTTTATGAATATTAAAGCTAAGTATGAGGCATTGATAAATGGGTTAGTAGCGATGATCCTAATTGAAATTGAAGAAATCAAATTTTGAGATTCGTAGCTAGCGATAATCATATAGTTAGTACTTAAATGTACTAAAATAAAATATGGTTCTTATCATAAATATGCAATGCATTTTCTTAAACAAATTCTAAATATAACATTGTACAATATTCCTCGTGGACATAATTCCATAGAATATGGCTTAGCAAAGTTAGTTAAATCTTTGGCTTGTCTTGAAGGAAAATACAATAGAAGAACAAGGTTGTTTGGTTATAAAATCTATATACATTAATTATGTAAATAGAAAATTTTCCACCATGTTAAAAATTATTTTAATAGTAGGTTATGTAGTGGTGGATTAGAGAAACCCTTTATTGAATATTTGTGAGAAAATAAGCTCCCTTATGATAGATCAGTAGTATATCAAATTATTATATCTATGTCCAATATGTTATTTAATCACACCTTATATAGATGATCATTTAATTTGATGTGGGTTAAGGTGTTTAAGAAAATCAATATGGTAAAATATATTAAAAATATACATGACAAATTGTGTGGTACACATCAATCAGGTCTAAATATGAAAATTAAAAAAAGGTGTTATTACTGGTCATGGATAAATGTTGATTGTAGGAAAATTGCACGTTGTTATCACCAATCCCAAGTGGACATCACATTTTTACATCAACCACCAAATGTATTAGACCCAATAGTTACTTCATAGCCTTTTAAAAAATGGGGTATGGATATGGTGGGTTTAGTTGGTTTTCCATCCTCTATGGGATATAGGTTCATCTTAGTAGCTTCAAATTACTTCTCAAAATTAGTTAAAGTATATCCCTGGAGAGAAGAGTTTTAAGGTTTAGAAGAGAAGCATTTGATGGCTTGAGACCTCATGATATATAAAGCTAAAATGATTAAAGCACTCAATAAACTAGTTTGCCCAAGAACTTTCGAAGAAGTAGACTTGGCTTTGGTTCTTCAAATAGCCATTTTGGCTCATCAAAAGATGGTCGGTAAATTCAAACCAACTTGAGTAGGTCCATTAATGGTAAAAAAGGCATATCAAGGAGGATCTTACTAGTTGCTTGATTATAAAGAACATCATCCATCATTAACTATAAATAAGCAGTATCTCAAATGTTATTATTATTGATAATATTAAAGAAGAAATATTATAAACAATAAAAAGTTTCTTATTATTATTTTTATAGAGTACATGGATGCATTTAAATTTTTGAATGAAAGTGGGTCTAGAGGATAAAGCTTGGTCTAGCATTTATACTAAAGCTTATAACTTTTAAATTCTCCAAATATTATTAAACTTTATCCTAAAAAAAAAATGGTGTAAAGCCTTTTAAGGTATCCTTTCTTTTAAGGTTATTATGTTTTGATAATCTAAATCAGCCATTAGTTATAAGCCCATTTATAGGGCACCCCATATGAGTCATTAAAATCTATTTGTGGTGGAGCAAGCCCCTCATGGCACCATCTTAGTTTAAATCTTAATATAATCCTCTATGTTTAGGTAAAGTCCATAATAAAGGCTTCCTTTCTATATGATCATAAAGTACTTTGAGCTTAGCTGTAAGTCCATGATAAAGTCCTCATTTCCTCATGATCAGCTGCTAGTGATAAAATCTTCTTTACCTCATGATCATCTATTAGTGGTAGAGCAAGAACCTTATGGCACCATCTTGGAATAAAGAAAAATTTGGACCTATAAGACTGGGTATAAGTTAGTTATAATGGCTTATTTACCTCATGATCATCTATTAGTCAAGGAGCAAGCCCCTTGTCGTACCATCCTAGTTTAAATCTATCTTCAAACATCTATGTTTTGGTGTAAGTTTGTGATAAAGGATTCCTTTCTGTATGATAATCCATTAGTGATGGAGCAGGCCCCTTAAGGCACCATCCTAACTAAATATTAAATCTAAACCTTCAAAATTTAGGTGTATATCTCCTCATAGATTTTCCCTTTTTTTAAAAAATTCCCTTCAGTTTGTTGATATAAGTTTGATTCCTTTTGTGTTTTCATTCCTTCTCTTGAACATGAAAGAAAACTTTAACTCTTATCAAATCCATTTGTTTAGGAGTTGTAATCCCATTTCGATATCCATCCACTTATCTAGGAAACACTATTTTAGTCAACTATAAATCCATTTAAGGTCAAATCTAATGTTACAAAATTATCTGGATTTAGTTGGTTATTTTGGTCAATGCTAAAATGTCATTCTTAGTTTTAGTTCATCACACCTAATGGAGGTCCATTTGTTGACCCAATTTTTGGATGAGGTCAATCAACACTATATCAAACATCAACCCTTATAATCACCCTTGAAATCTAAATTAAACTCATCATTGTATTTTGGCGTGGTGATTTCATCATTGACCCTTGATATTATCACTTAATAATCACCCTTAACTGTCATTCGATCAACTCAACTATAATTTGACAATCACCCTTAATTATCAAGATTATAATTACATAGCTAAATTCCTTCACAATATTGACCTCCACTCAGTAATTTAAAACCTTAATCAAAATCAATCCCTAAATCCATCAGTTGCCAGTTTTTAGTAATAGTCAGCTTATACCATGTATAATATTTGATGACCATAGAAGATTGTTAATCATCTAAGCATTTCAAACATTAAAATTTTCCAAGTAATTATTTAAATAAAATCTAATTCTAGTCCGGCGACTAAATCTATTTATCAATTCAAAACACTAGATTTCACTGTTAGAACAAAACCAAAAACTCCTTTATCCAAAACCTATTTTGGGAGAAATTTTCCTTGCAATGAGATCAAACCAAATGATCTTGGATTCCTGATCTATCAATTTCATATTGATTAGGCATGCCACTAAGGTAAACCATATCAATTTTAAAGCATTTTATGATCCATAAACCCTAAAACTCAAAGCATTTATATAGGCTACAAATCCTTCAAATATTTATAACTTATGCCACTAAATATGACATCTGATGATTTTTACCTTCAAGGCCTCTCCTAATATATTCATCATGATCATAATTATTTAAATAATACATTATACAAACATCAAACCTTGGTTGACCATAAAACCCTAAAATCCTATATTTTGAAAATTGAAACTTGAACTTAGCTCAATAATATTAGGCTATGGAATCTTCTACAAATATGTTCAAAAACTATTTTGCATCTATTAAGCCAAAACTTAAGCTACGATCAACCATAGTTGACCATATAGAGCCACTAAACCCTAAAGCTACATCTTATGCTTTTGAGCATTGCCATTACATGAAACCTCTTCCAATGTGTTCATTACATCTTTTAAAATGGTTTGAATGTAACCTTAGCCCATTGGTTGACCTAGTTGACCAAGTCAACCTACATTTACAAAATAAATAACAATGGGTTAAGCATACAATTTCTATAAAAAGACTTTACAAGCCATGAAAATGCCTCCAACAAACTTAAAACTTCATTTTGAGTAGTTTAAACCAAACCATAACCCATGGGTCAATTTTATTGACCAAGTCAAAAAAGGTCGTTGAAGCTTGCACACATTGAAATTCTTTGTATATTCATTAACCAAGGTAAAGTTAAACCCATTTAAATCTACTATAACAACTAACTCTAGGTGACCCATGCATTGAATCCACTTGGTTTAGACACTTAGCATGGCCCAAGTGGCTAAAATGGTCATCACATGGAGTCAATCTAAACCTATACTCAATTAACCTATGTTAGCTCTCTCATTGCATTCCCTTTGACTCATTGGTTTTTCCTTGGTCAGCCCAGCCATTAAGTTGAATTAAGTTAACACATTAGGTTAGCCCAAAGTCACCTAAAGCACCTAAATATACATTTCATATATGGCTAACCTTCCCAAGCCTAAATGTTATTGAATTGCATTTAGGAATGTTCTAGGAGGTCTTCCAGCCCACTTACCCTCATGGAGTGGTTGGGTTCAGCCGCAATTTAGATAATCGTCACCATATAATTCATATGATGAGCCCATTCTTTTAACCTAGTTAAACATAAACTATTATAGCTTCAAAAATTCTTCATTAAACCCTATGAGTCCTCCATGACTAGGCATAGTGGCCTAAGGCACCCTGAATCGAGCCATAATCTTGTCTTTGTTCAAATCCAAACTCTATTAGTAGTTTAAAATTTTTCCAGAGAAGGGTGGGATTTCTAATTTCATTTATCATCCTGAGTGTAAGAGTATCCCTTTACTTCCCAAAAATCTCTATGAGGTCATAAGGAGCTTTTGAGCTAGCTCCGGGGATATTCTCATTGTGAAAGTTTGACTTCTCATCTACTCATCCTAAAGCTAAGGTTTCTTCAGAAAAAGTGTTAAAAGAATCCAGATAATAGTGCCTAAAATAAGGATAAGGGAATTCGAGTTATATCTTAGGTAATATTCTATTTTTGAGTTCCATCCTAGCTTGGTCTGAGAAAGTGTGAAACAAACATTCAATCCAGATAGATCAGATTGTTGTATTAAATATTCTTGATCCACTGATGCTTCTTATAAAGTTTCATTCAATTCTATCCAGTTGGTTTTTTGAACTATCTAGAATATGCCTAGTATT
The DNA here is from genome assembly GCA_022539455.1 of Dendrobium nobile. Taxonomy (NCBI): domain Eukaryota; kingdom Viridiplantae; phylum Streptophyta; class Magnoliopsida; order Asparagales; family Orchidaceae; genus Dendrobium; species Dendrobium nobile. The sequence goes on along the minus strand of CM039723.1, from coordinate 29,339,968 downwards.
AGTAAATAGAATAGGAATTTGAAGATAAAATAATGATCTTTCATTTCAAATGATGGTCCTGATGCCATCATTTTTGTTTTAGTTTGAACATCCTGCAATTTAGAACCTTTGAATTGAGACCATCATATCTTGATCTAATGGCTTATATCAAACCCATGTAAATACCATTAGTATGCTAATCACTACTTATCCAATCAGAGCGCACCTCATGGAAATGACCATTTGGGTAAATAGGGTTTAAAAATCATACAAATATAGTGGATCCTTAAAAATTATAATTACACTTCTACTTGTCTAAATTGCATGTTCTTAGGATCTATGTAATCAAGTTGAGGATTAATATTAAACCCTTGTAGTTTTAGGTCAAGGTATGAATTGCATTAATCATAATCCTAAAAACTCACATGGGGTATTCCTTGAATTATCCACAATACATAGGTTACCATGGGACCAGGAATCTTTCATGAAGTTATTTAGCAAATCTCTAAAAAATTAAAACTGTTTAAGAGGATAAAATTTATTTTCCATGTTGATGGGTCGTAATTAACCTATGAATCTAAAACTTTATAACCAGAAATGCATATAGAATTAGGGTTTGATCTTTTGTGTGATTACAAGGAAATGTTAAAGGGTTAGTTAACAAAAATTTTTTCCTAAATCCATTGAGTATAAATCCTAAAATAAATAACCAAACATATATATGCATTTAGGTTTGGTGATTAATATGTTAACTCAGGGGGACTTTGATGAACACAAATTTAGAGGGTCTAAAGCATTTGTGTACATGTACTTATGTTGAAAATATCATTAAACTTGGAGATCATTTGTTTTATCATTTAGTAAATGTTGACCACCGTAATAGATTTAAAAAAAATGTTAATTTAAAAAAATAATATCCATACGATTACGAGCCAAACCTGCCTCTACTATAGTACATGGTCTCTACAAAATGATACGGAGTATGACTTTTCTGTGCGTACTTTATCTCTACCTTGCTCCCTCTATCATTTAAAGTAGCATGAGAGGAGCTCTCAGCTCTCTCTTCATCCATATGTAAATGGCCCGAGCTTCCCTCATCTCGTCTGACTTCATATCCCAGCAGCTGCATTAGATCTGATCCTAACCCATGACAAAACCAAGTCGCAGATACCTCCTCCTGATCTCTATCGCAGCCCCAAATTGAAGCCCTATCCATCACCTACCCACTTCAACATCCAACTGCCCCATTAGTTGAAAGCCTGATCTGATCTAGCTCTACCCGTCGGATCCACCTAACGCTGGTTTCTCTCCAGATCAAAGTTGAACCCCTCCCGAACTCCAAATATCAAACTCCTCTTCATGTTCTCATATAATATAGCCTTATATTCTTACCTATATTCACGACCAAGCCAATCTCCCTACCTAATCTTCCACCTCCTCTTGATAACCACAAGAAACCTACTCTTCCTCTGACCCTCTCCCATTTAGAAGTCACCCAATGTGTCGTCTGACTTCTTCAAGCCTAGCCCAAGTTGAGGGCAAATTATTTGGTCAGGTGACTGAACCTATCTCCGCATTCAGACGCCAATAGAAAGACGACATCTGGCAGCAATTTTTTTTAATTTATTATCTTTGCTTTATGTCTTGTCAGCCCGATTAACCCAACCCAGTCCACTTTATTTTCATTTTAAGCGTTTGCCGCCCTATTTTTGCATTTTGAAACCCGCAAAAAATCTAAATATTTATTATTTTAGAAGAAAAAATGAGCTAGAAAATTGCAAAGAAGAATTGGAATGCTCAGCGAAGAGGGAGGTGGAAGAGGGCATGGAAGAGGGAGTGCATGAATCGGAAAGGATGCATGAATCGGAATCGGAAGCTAACTTAGCTAGAAATTCCTCTGGTTTCAACATATCGGTAAGTTTCAATCTCATCGCAAGTTGGAAAAATGAGTTAGAAAGTTGTAAACAGTCAGTTTCAATCTCATCGGCGTAGAAAAAAGGCATATGTTTCAGCTTATTAGAGTATTAGGATCTTAGATGTTGCAGTTTTTAGGAAAAATTAATTTTTTTTTGTCGGAAAAGTAAAAAAATCTCTAATATAACAATAGCTTTCATTATTATTTTTAGGATGAACAACATCATTATTTTAAGGATTGGTAAACAAAAAATGATAAAAAAACCAGAGCTTTACTTGCGTTGTACTTGCGCTTTACTTGCGCTTTAAGTGCGCTTTACTTTCACTATACTTGAGCTTTACGTGCGCTTTACTTGCGCTATACTTGCGCTTTACTTACGCTTTACTTGCGCTTTTAGTTTTTTTTTTTTATCATTTCAGGCTGTTTATATAGATGAGAAAGAAGCATATGAATGTTTTTGCACTTATGCTCACGATAATGGATTTTGCATCCGAAAGAATCATCATAATTTTTGGCCAAATTCTAGGAAGATAAAATCGAAGGACTTTGTTCAAAAGCTGGTTTCAAGAAAATTATTGATCTTAATTCAAGATAGAGATTCACTAGACCAGATGTTAGAACTGGTTTTCCATCTATGATGAGGTTTGTCACAAATGAAGATGGTTACTGGCATGTCAAAAGATTTATTGAATCCCACAACCATGAATTATCTAGCCCAGCCGACCGACACCTTTTGAGATCATGTAGGAATGTTGTTGAGGAAAAAGCTTCCATCCTAAAATCAATGACAGATGCAGGGATTAGAACCGTTGATGCATATGCCTATCTTGTAAAGGAAGTTGGAGGATGTGAGAATGTTGGATTCTCTAAAAGGGATGCCTATAATTTTATTCAGAAGGAGAAAAGAGCAAGGATTGAAATTGGTGACACTAATTCTTTGATTTAATTATTTAAAGATCGACAAGTTGAGGACCACATGATCGCATGGGATGTTCAATTTTTCGGTTGATGGCAGAAGCAGGATAAATTATGAGGATAAATTGTTAAATTTTTTCTAGGTTGATGGGAGAAGCAGGATAGATTATGAATGTTTTGGAGATGTGTTGATTTTTGATACTAGTTACAGGCTGAACAAGTATAATTTTGTTTGTGCACCATTTGTTGGTGTTAACGATCATTGGCAGAATATTTTGTTAGGGGTTATTTTTTGTTAGAAGAAACGATTGAAAGTTTTACATGGTTGTTTAAAATATTTGTATGAATAATGGGTAATAAATATCCAACAACAATATTCACAGATCAGGATCAAGCTATGGCCAGGGCCATAGAAGTTGCATTACCTCACACTCATCATAGATTATGCCAATGGCACATCTTTAAAAAGGTTCCATGAAAAGTTTCTATCTACAATAGCAATAATAAAGTTAAAGGACTTATGAGGTGGTGTAATTCTGAAGAAGTGTTTGAGGAAGCATGGGATGAAATGATCAAAGAAGGTAACCTTCATAACCATGAATGGTTGCAGGATCTTTATAAGATAAGGAGAAAGTGGTCAACTACTTTCAACAAGGATTGTTTTAGCATGGGCATTTTATCAACGCAGCGTAGCGAGTGTACTAATAATGTGTGTCATGGTATTTCTAAGCCAACAAGTTTATTAATTGATTGTTTTCTTGGGTTGGAAAATGTATTGATGAATTGGTAGTGAAATGAGCAGGATGAGGAGTACAAATGCAGTCAGTCTGAAATTGTTTCTGTGATAAAAAACATCTCAATATTAAAACAAGCTGCTCATTTTTACTCAAGAAACATATATTCAATTTGTGAGGAAGAATTTATAAAGGTTATGAGAGAAATGAGTATAGACTTAGTCTCGAATGATTCTTCAAAGTTTCTAGTTAACTACATAGAGAAAAGAACCCACACCATCCTTGGGTTGTTCACTTTGATACAATATAAGGTAACATTCAATGCAGCTGTAAGAAGTATGAAATCATGGGATTGTTTTGTTCTCACTATTTGAGGGTTTTTAAACAGTTGGATATGGATAAATTCCCTGAGAAGTACTTATTACTCCATTGGTCAGCAAGGGCTCGATAAGTTTTTTATTCAGGTAGCTTGCTTAATTCTCAAAGAAGTAATAACTTTTAAAGTGGTAGGGGATTCCTATTCAGAAATCAAGTGAGAAGATTTGCATATCAAATGAGCACAGAAGCTCACGGGAATGAGGAGGCAGAGGAGTTTATTCTTTCCTCAATGCAAGACATGTATCAAAAATTATACTTAATTATTGGTGGCAAGAAAATAAATCAGAAGGATGTTGCTAGTTCCCAAGGTGGAAGTGCTAATTTGAAAGATGCTCTAAAGCGTAGACCTAAAGGCATATCAAATGCAAGACTGAAAAGCCATTGGGAAAAGAAAAAACGGCCTAAGACTAAGTTTTTAATAACATGTTAATTATTTAATTCCTTACCTAAGACTAAAACTCTAGTTTCTAACAGATAAGAAACCTTTGGTGGGGGAAAACCCAATGGATGAACCTTCTTCAACACAGATGAACTTTTCAAGCATGCCTGAATGTTTCAATGAGAAATTTATAACTGGCCTACCAACAAGCCAACCGGTGCTGAATACACCAAATTGATGATGGATTTCATTTCTTCAGAGTTGGAATTTAATGAATTTGTATTGTAATAATATTTATTCGGAATTGATGATTTCATTCATTGGTAAAATTTTTTATATGAATCATGCTTTGAGTACTTGTAAATTTAAAAATCTGTGCTATACTTGCGCTTAACTTGCGCTTTACTTGCGCTATAATTGTGCATTACTTGCGCTATAGTTGTGCTATACTTGTGCTATACTTGCGCTATACTTGCACTTTATTTGCGCATTGCTCTATGGTTGAGCTTTACTTGCATTATGGTTGCGTTATACATGCGCTTTGGTAGAATTTACACAACAATCAAATTTACACATGTTACACAGCAATTAAAAACTATATATTAACATAATAAAATGTACATTTAGAATTCATGAACAATATTTACAATATATTACAGAAAATTTACTTCTTTGTTATAAGAAAAAGAAAATATGCTAACTCTGCCCTAAATTTTGGCATATACGTTTACCAATCTTTATAAGCAATCTAGTATACTTTCTTTTGTTGCACGACTTTCTCCATTTATTTACAAACGAACATTCCATAGTTAAAATCGTTTGATTGAGTTGGAAGTCCACGAATCATTTGTAAGTTCCATTTTGTTATATCAGTTGAAAAGCATCCTTGGTCGTCCTCATGCAAATATTTTATCTGAACAAATAAAGCTTTTATAAGTATATTAGGTATGGAAACATAGTTATCTGGATTTAACTTAAACTATGGATTTCACATACAACTGTATGACATATTTCCTTATGTTCAGGATTTGGTAAGGAATCATATATTTTCCAGACTTTCTCCTTCAATATTCCTATAATAAGAACCCAATGCTTTTCGAAAATTATGGGTTGAATAATAAGTTTGCATTTTTTAACAAAAATAGGATTAACGTGCTGGGGAAACATTTGATAATTCTGTTTGTAGAACTTGTATACCTGCAATAATTTAGTAATATAAGAAAAATAATATGAAAATAGGATATAAATAATAATTATACTTACCCTGTACAATGGAGAAATGTACAAGTAACGTTGAAATTTATCTGACATTATCCTACTCTACTCTAATAAAAAATAAGCAAAAGCATTAATATGGTTGTCCGCTAACCAATCATTTGGGAGCAGAAAGTCAATATCTACTCTTTTTATTTCTATGTTACCAGATGTAAATATCATGTCGTCCCTACAAAAAAAAAATGTTAAAGTGCAAGTTAAGCGCAAGTTAAGCAAGTTAAGCGCAGGTATAGCGCAAGTATAGTGCAAGTATAGCGAAAGTATAGTGTAAGTAAACTTACTTTTTATCAAATTTTTTTATTCATTCATAAAATTTTGTTGCTGCTCTATTAGAAATGCCTTCCCTAGATAATCTATAAATTGCAGCGCAGGTCGAGGCTCAATTTGTATATTATCAACCGAAATAGCCTCTTTGTTCTTCTTTATTACATCTAGTATTTAAGCTTTTTTATCATCTTCTCTTTTTCTTTTTTGAATGATTTGCTTTGATGAACTCTCTGTTGGTGGAGGCACATCTTCTTTGGCCAATGGTGGAGGTGGAGGAACATCTTCTATGGGTGGTTGTGGAAGAAGATTTTCTTTGGGTGGTGGTGGAAGAACATCTTCTATGGGTGGTTGTGGAAGAAGATCTTCTATGGGTGGTTATGGAAGAACATCTTTAGGTGGTTGTGGAATAACATCTTCTATGGGTGGTTCTGAAGGTTGAACAGTTATAGTTTTCACTGATTGGAGGCAGGAGTAAGAACTAGATATAGATGTCTTTTCAGGGTTATGATCACAATTCATTTGAAAGTCAATGAATTGGTACTTCAGGGACTCTACATCTGCTTGAAGTTTCTCCACAATATCTTCAAGATGATCAACTCTAGCACCTAAATTCTATTTAATTTTATTCAACATCTTCTAAAATACTTCAAAACATTTTTTCTGAATAGACTCTAAATTTAGAGTTTTTTCAATAGGTGGTTGTTCAGCAGAAGGTTGAGTGGTGTGAATTTTTCAATAGGTGGATGCGTAGAAGGTTTTAGCAGCGGAGGTGAACTTTCAGGTGGTTCTTGATAAGGAGAATGAGGAGAGGGAGGTGGGGTGGTGTGAATTATTTTCCTTGTGGGTGACTGAATTTTCTGGGGTTGACGCTCTGGCCGCGTTACCAGGTTTTTTATAGCAATAATGTCAGCCCCGTATTTTTCTGCTTCTTTATTAGTAACATTCTGAAGACCAAAATAAATCTATAAAAAATACAAAAAATGTATTATTTTCATAAAGTGAAGCCAAAGCGTAACCATAGTGCAAACATAGCGCAACCATAGCGTAACAATAGCGCAACCATAGCGCAACTCTAAATATAAATAATTTTGCCTAATTTAGATGTAAAAATTATCTCATTTTTCTTTAAAAATTTAAATAATTTTACAGCATTGTCTTGAGTAAAGTATAATTCAGTATACCCCTCCCATCTCAGTTTATGTGATCTTAGTTCTGAATCGGATGAGCACTTTAGAGTTTGATCGTGCAGTAGGAGATCAAAACAAATAGCTTTGACCAACAATGAATATTGGTTGGGTTTTATTACAAGAAAAGTGTTCCGAAAATCAAATATGTATAATGTCAAACATAAAATATTAAAAGTTAACATTAAAAAGCTTTATGGACGGAGAATAACCAGTAGGACTGTAAACTTACCAGTAGGAGAGGAAAAAAACCATTGATGTAACCCAATGGTCTTTGCATTTAAAACTTGTCAAAAATTGTGTTGAATTCGTCAACCATGAAGTTCCTTATGCATGAAGCCCAATTAATAGAAGTGAACTCACTTACATTACTTACAACAGATGTGATCCTTCTAGGGTTTTTATGATTGTTTAGTGGAAAGAAAAGATTAGATAACAAAAAAATTACAATGGTCTTTAATTTTATAGCATTATCAGTTAATCTGTCTAACTTTGACATTTATGTTTTAATTTTAGAGGTCCAATTAGAGGATCAATCATCCATTTGATATCAATGCCTCTATTAGGCATACCTGTCATAAATTTTTTGAATATATTACATTTAAAATTAAAAAAATATGTCCATATAAATAATTCCTTATTCAAAATATTACCTATCAACAAGGCAACCTCATCAAAAGTGAATTTTAGTAAATGACCAAGGATGATGAAGCCTTCATCAGCAGGACTCTAAAATTTAAGAACCTCAAAAAGAAGTGGTATACACTGTTGTAATGTGGGGAACTTCAAAAAGTGATGAATGTTCAGATTATTTAATGTCTGCTCAAGTTCATCATCAATAATCTCGACAAAAGTTTCACAATATTTTCAAAAAGTTGTAACATAGCATCTAGAACTTACTGGCCTTTGATACAGCATCTGTAAAAAAAAAATTCTGATATAAGCGCAAGTAAAGCGCAAGTTAACATTTCGTAAACATTTCGCTTCATTTATTTCTTCCATTTATAAAGAAGGTTGAAATTCAAAAAATAAACATTTGAACATCACGTTGAACAAATAATGCTAAGTATAATCTTGTTACTAAACACTAAAATTTAACATATAACTTAAACGCAATAAAAGCGCAAGTACAGTACAAGTTAGGCGCAATCATACCTCTTTCTGAATAATGATCTTCTCCAATGTCGTCTTCTATCACTGACAGGAAGAAGATATTGCAGAACCAAAGGTAATAGAGGAGTCCGAGAGCGCTTACCAGAGCCGGAGTAATAGTGAAAATGTCATGTGAAATGAAAAAATACGGCATTTCCATTCTTTTATTTCGAAATTCAAATCAACTGGGTTACTGGGTCGGGTCGATCGGGCAGATAAGACATAAAGCAAAGATATTAAATTAAAAAAATTGTTGCTAGATTTCATTTTTCTATTAGCGTCCGAATGTGGAAATAGGTTCAGTCACCTCACCTAATAATTTTCCCTACCTAAGCCTCTTTATCCTCAGCCCAAATCTCCTCATATCAACCAAGTCCGGCTTTAATCCTCCACCTAATCCATTCATAGCCATATAGACTTTTTAAGTCTATATTTTACTTATTTTTTATCTTTAATTATTAATTCTATTAGTAGTTATATATATATATATATATACACACACATATATACATTTACATATTTATATTAAAAAAAAAAAGAAAGTTAAAAAAAAAAAGTGTCTTAATTTTTTAGCTCTCCACCTCATTGGTCGCTAAGGTATAACCCCTCCAAACTCAAAACCCCGAGAGCCTATTCTTGGAGTTCATGGTGCATCAAAAAATTGCCTATACATACTTTTATTAGCGTGGTGGGATGGGACCCTGGTGCAGCACCTACAATGAGCTGGGTAATCACCTAAAAACCCCATTTCAACGTTTATGGCACACTAAAAAATCGCCTATATACGACTTTATTGTGCGTTGTGGGATGGAAACCAGGTGCGATGCCTACAGCAAGGCGGTGTTACTTGTATGTACCCGTACGTGAAGAAATAACTGTGTTTTCAAATAGGTACCCTTGCTGACCCCATACAGGCTTTTATTAGCTTGGTGGCCATGAAAACAAGGCCACGATGTCTAAGGACACCTAGCATACATGCTTTTATTAACGTGGTGGGGAGGCCTAGTTTCTCGTATTTTCCCCTAAATGGGGGAGATGTTGGGAGGTTACCAAAATTTGGACCGAAGGTATAGAGGACTGGAATTTTTTAGCAATAGGGGACTTCACTTAGACTCAAGCTTGAATCAGACCTGGATTCAAAATTTATATGAATTATAAAGGATTAAATTCATAATAACCTGAAATTTTAAAAGGGAAAGACCTAAATTAATTTGAACTCTAGCAAAAACTTGAACTAAAAGTTAAACCAAACTTAACTTGAATGATTTGAAAAGGAACTTGAATGAATGTAAGGGACATGAATTTGACTTGAATGCAATGACAAAAATCTAGATTGGAACTTGAATTACACAAGGGACTTATGAACTTGACTTGAACAATCCACTAAATTCATGAGTACAAGGAATACTGGACATAAGGAACTAACAAAAGTGCAAATCATGCCTTAATAGGTTTAAATGCATATGTTAACTTGTCCTAAAATTTCCATATGAGCAAGGGACGATAAAATCAAAATGATTTAAGCTATGCAATCAAATTGATCTACATGCAAGATCTAAGTGAGTAATAAGTCTACAACCAATAATATGAAGTCTCCCACAAGTGTTGAAAGCTTATATGCTAGATGAAATAATGATTATTAATGGATAAATGAAAATGTTGTGGTGGGTAACATTCCAAAAAAATGATTCACTTGCAAAAAAGGATCAATGAAGGGATGGAGAACTTACGTTGAAGCCATGACATGCATGATTTGTTATTTTTCTCAGAAGCAACAATCGATATGAACGTGACAAATAAAGGAGAGACAAAATATGCAAGCTTTACATACATGAATTAATGTAACAAATCCCACAAACTCTGGAAAATACATATACAAATGCAACAATTTGCTAATCAGTAGAATGAAACTTCCTACAAATGCACATGATGCAGCATATGATGAATGATATAATATCCCATTAATTAGCAGTGATTAATCAGCATGTGGTGGTTATAGTTCTCTACAAATGTTGAAAGTCAACATAGAAGCAAATGCATTAACTCGCCTGCACTCAATAATACTTCTTGCAGACATACGCAAATCAATATGCAATGAATGAAATCATGCCCTACAATCAATGTCAATATACAAATTATTTACAAACAATAACATAAAGACTTCAAATAAATATCAATGAACAAATTTATTACATGAGCTAGAACACTCTTTAAACCAAATCAGCTTGCCAACAAATGAAGGCTACAGTTTCCTAAAATTACTGAAAATCAAATGTTTGGTGAGCATGGCAGTGCTCTTTGATCGATATCCAAATAGAATCAATGATAGTCTTTGTGACAATCATGAAGGAAGAAATAGTAACCCCTCAGTACATTCACCTGCAAACACCGCAAAGGGGAAATGCCCTGTGGAATTTAAGTATAATCCAAAAGAGTGTAATGTGATTGTCGATAGCAATCAATGTCAAGATACAAACAAGCACACTAATCTGTATGTAATCAAGGGTAGAAGATCCGCAGCATATACGATTTCCCTACTAATATAGATATACATACCACTTGACGATAGATGTAAAAAGTCTTTAGTAAAAGTAGTATCCTGTAGTTAATTTTAGTCTTTGAATGAATACATTTACCTGCCTACTTGAAATAATAGCAGATGAAATGTAGTGACCAAAGACCATAGCAAAAATGTAGAAGGAATGTGAAAAATACAAGATTTTATAAGAGACACATTGTACACCTAATACGCCATTTAAAAGAAAGATATAATGGAGCTGCAGTAGATGACAACATCTACTAGCCAAATCAAGAGATTTGTTTGTGCACCATGATCCTCATATAGAAAGAAATAAGTAGTGCATGCCATGCCACCGAATCTGTAACAGCTTTACAAGCAGATAGAAGGTTTGTATGAGCATCCAAATAGAATGCTTTATTCAAATAGTGATCACCCGCACAACTGATTGGAGTCAAGATATTCCAAAAATGCCCCCACACATGCACTATGATAAGTATGCACAAAGGTATATAGAAGGGCATGTGTAATCACACAACCAGCATGGGCCCCAATATGTGTGTTATTGATACATACGTGACATTTAGGGAAGCTATGTAAGTCTATTAATGAACCATAGTTTGAGCAAGATCCTTCTACGTGGATAGATAGGAGTCGATACGATTCAAACTATCAAATACATATACAATCAAGGTGTCCACCAGAATACCTATTTTATACATTCACATAAGACCTTCAAGGCCTATGCACAGTGAAATTCATTATTAAAATATAGAGCCTACAAAAATCAATCCTCTGTCTATAGCTTGATAGAGTCAACAGGGTTTAATTCATAAATGGAAATGACCCCAAATACCTTGATGATGTATGTGTTGAACGTAGATCTCAACCAAAGTGGTTAACTCTACATATTTTAAAATGCCATCCCAAACACCCATGAAATCCAAAAATCCAAAAAAAAATCCTAAAATATTTAAAATTAAAATTCAATATTATCAATCATTTAAAGTAAAATCCATCTACACTATATAAATGAACCGAGTGGTTTCATCGCCAAATAGCACTACGAGATAATGGCCATGACCAAAAATAATATGTTCTTTAGTGCCATCAAATCCTTGAGATATGAATCAATATAATATAATAGATAGGCATAAATTCCTCTATTTTCTTAGGTGGGTTCAAATTTGTCCCTTTAGACAAACATCTACTCCAAGTCTACAAGGTACCCTTCGATGAAGCAACCCATGGCTGCCGACAAGGATCCTTCTGTCAGGTTGGGTCGACTACCTCCTCTGACTAAGTAGACCAAGGACCACGATGGCCCGGGATAACAAACCATTGGATCTTTATTTGGTCCAGCATTCATTCCCCTACCATTCACTTTAACTGTAAGATGGTGAATTTTTTAATTTTAAATACAAATCTATCAAACCTCCAATTTCTAAAGACCCATGTTGATACTATATGCCAGATATTGCATATCTCTAGGTATCTGATCAATGACTAACCTAAATCAAAAGTTCTCTCTCATTATTGGGAGGGGTAATTAACTATAGGGTCTTGCGCCTATAGGTAATAAGACCTCAGATCAAAAAGTCATCGCAAAAATGAGAGCGAAATCTCTGGGTAGTGTCTGCTCTACAAACTCATCTACCTTCCCAAAATTTACCCTGGAATTATTCCGTTAAAACTCCCCCAAGGAAGAGCAGCGGGGGAGGCCGGGGCCAAATTTTTGGAGCCCATAGATTTCTGGCATCTCCGTTAAGGATTGGTTTCTCTTCTCATCTTTAGCTAGTCATCTTTTTTTTTTTTCTTTATCTTTAGCTAGTCATCTTAGTGCTACAGTAGCAGCTAATTCACAAATACTCAAACTTCAAAATTCTCCTAAAATGATCATTTAACAAATCAAAATCCTAAATATTCTAAAAATGATCATTCAACCAATTCATTAAGATAACATATTTAGTAGTATTTTAAATTTTGTTTTAATTACTTGCTATTATTATCTATTTTTATTTTATGTTCTATGTAAGTCTCTGCATTTGGAAAGTATAGGGTAATATATCAAATGATTACTAACCCTTACATTTCATTTGTACAGATGGATCTATAAAACACCTCCTTTACCTTCCAACTAGGATGTGGCACCAGCATTCAACTGGTAAATGCGAATCCAGCGTGGTAGCCTCAACTTACCTATAGTTGTTGTAAAGACTGCCACCATTCTTATGAATAGCATAAATATTGAAAGGTACATAAGGAGACTCCATCCTGCTGGAGCTTTTATTTGTTGCACTCATCTGCCAACATAATAACTCAATACTGAAGCTGCTACATACCGGACGCATCTGCTAGCATCATAGACTACTACTACTGTTAAAAATCCTTGTTAAAGGATTTCTATTTTTGAAAGGATGTCATAGTCCCCAAAATACCAAAAGAGTTATGCCTTGTGGGAGGATTTCACTGGTGGATGCAAACACCATAACTCTGTCAATTGGGTTACCTGTACCCAAGAAGAATAACGATGAAGCTTCCTCATCAGGAGAAAATTGAGAAGAAGGCAGAGGAGGATGAATGTTCAACTCTGAGCTTAACAATAATAACCTCCTATCAACCTATCCAATCTATCAGCCCAAGAGCCTGAGGAAACCATTCTCACCCAGAATAGGTTTATGGGTCTGAAATGGGTGAAGAGAAATAGCTCTATTAGTGAGCTTAAGAAATCATTTTGGGACCAACAGCCTGAAGTCCTAGTTCCACATAAGAGGATGGTGAAAGAGAGAGGACTGAAAACGAGAAAGTACCAGCAAACATTAATGGTCAAAACTAGAAGGACTCCACTGAGAGCATGGTTATCTATTATAGTGGAGAGAAAAGAATGAAAGCATATCATGTGCGACGTGACCCCTAAAATTTGTGTTTGGGAATCAATAACCAAAAGGTCCTGGTGGGAAGGAAAGCAAATCTCGAGGCCAAAGCTTCATAAATAAAATAAAAAAACAAGAGAATGGATAATCAACCTGGGTGTGAAGTCTGGTACAAATTTTGAGAGATCTATCCCTAACAACAAACAACATCATAAATGGGTCCCATGAATGACCCACAATGACGCCCATTCCACCAGTTTTAACACCTCAAAGAATTCTTCGAGGGATCCCATCGTTCACCAACTCCATCCAAAGAAATAACCAACTTTGATTGCAACCTGCTAGTAAAAGAAATCTTCCCATCGAATCAAGAACTGGAGATCCTGTGGCACCACCGCTAGGAAATTTGAGTGCTAGAAGAATAAGAGGAAGTAAATATGAAAGAATTAGAAGGATATAGTGATGGGGACATTATAGAAATTAGGGTGGTTTGTATGGTAAGCTACATCAAAAATGACGACGTTGGTGATGAAGATGATCAACCACTCAGACAGATACAATGACACCATTATCAGGTTGTATTCGTTGCCATTATAAGTGGCCACCCTTCGGAGGAAGAATAAGAAGAAGAAGTTTAAGAAAAAATCTTTACCGTCGAGAATATAATGCTCGCAGACATGCGACACCAAGTGAGACATGAAATGAGGGAAAATGATAGAGAATTTTCTCTGTTGAATGAGAAGATGATAGAGATAATGAACTAAATGACAATGATGAAATGGATGATGCTAAAAACTGCTGCCTTTAGTCCTATGCCTGATCCTCCAGCCAATCCTCTAAATATTTAAATACCTAAAGTCTTGGGAGTACGAGATACTCCTGGAGATGGTAATGAAGTCAATAACATTACTCATCAACCCACTCTATAGAATATTATGAGTGCTTTGAGCCTAGTATGGCTGTACAGCTCAAGAAAATTATTACTAAAAAAATTAAGGCTATCATAGCAGTTGATCAAGCAAAAAATTATTTGATAAAGGCCACTTATACCCTACTGAATATGATCAGATGCCATGTTCGAAAGGGTATTTTATCCCAAAGTTTAATATCTTCAATAGTAAGGCAACCCCGACAACACTTATCATAATTCAAAGACACTTGTAGTAACAAAAGAGGTAATGATGCCCTGATTTTTTGATAATTTGTCAATAGTTTGATAGCATCTGCTTTCGAATGGTACACCGAACTATAAAATGTCTCTATGAAGACATTTACAGAGTTAAAATCCATGTTCGTGAAGAGATTTTCCTGTGCAACCAAGAAGATAACATTCACTGACCTTGCTCTGGATTAGAGAAGAAGGGATGAGTTAGTGATGAAATATATCACTCGCTGGCAAAATTTGAGCATAAAATATGAATAGTAACTTAAAGAAGAATTTGTTGTGCAGTTATTAATGAGAAAAATTGAGGATAAGATGTAACTATGCATGTGCATGACTACGATTACCACATTTTAAGACCTGCTAGATAGAGTGGGTAAGTTTGAGAAGTTAAACTTGTTGAGATTAGAAGACCACTCTGATAAGTCCAAGAAGGCTAAAGCCTTAGGTGCTAAAAGAAGTGAGGTCAACTCCATATTTTTCTCCAGAGTTGATAAAGAAAAATAGGTGATTTACAACTTAGATAAAGGCAAGCAACTTATGTAATATAAAGAAAAGCCAAAATAGGCATATAACCCTATCCCCCAATCGAAGCTAATACTTGGGCGAATTATAGGCCATGAACCTTCCAAGGTGGAGGGCAATGCCCAAGGCCGATAATAGGAGCTGGTGATAGAACATTCCCATCCCTCAAGAAAAAGCTAAATAAAAAATATTCATTCAGGAGTGGAGTGTCGCCAAGTTATTTTGATAAGAATTAAAAGCAGGCTTAGAACTGCTTAAATGCAAGAGGTACAAAGAGTTGAAACATACCATTGACCCAATTTATTACCCTTACCTATCGGGTAGTCAACATCCTATTGAAGAATTCTACATCTTTAAGGATTCATTGGAAAGAAGATATCAAAAATGGAAACTTACATTGTCCGATAATGTGCTGGCTCACCCTACGAAAGAATTAACTCGGGTGATTATGTCTCACCTATACCCCTAGTTAAAGAAAGATATTAGGAAAAGAAGCCTACTTAAGAAGAGCAGTGGGAGATTGCAATCTCCAAGAAGACTATAAAAGGCTAAAAAAATTAAAAGGAGTTCCAAGTGTGAAGTGGAAATCTCTTACTGAGCTGGTGCTGGAATTGAAGGCTCTAACATTAGCACAAGCATCTACTTCTCAACAATCCTCAATCAAGCTGGCTCTTCAAGGTCTGGAAAGGTGTTACCTATTAAAAAGAAGACTAAGCTGAAGAAGCCTAAGGAGAAAAAGATTACAACTCAAAGGGCAATTTAAAGTTTAGATGAATATTACCATACTATGAGGTGACCTATTAAGCTCGTTGACTTCATGTCAAAGCTTAAAAAAAAGAAATCAAAGAAGATGATGAGGATTCTTTTTTGGTAGAAGTATATTGGGTCATCTCGGGGGCACCAAACATATTGATAAAAGAAGAATGCACTGAGGAGGCAGCATCTAAATCTTATATAATGGTATAATCAATGTATTATAGTTCAGAGAAGGATTTGTATTTTCCAAAGATAGATGAGTTAGATCCCGACATAACGTCATGAATGAGACATGCAAATCTGGGTGGTGACTCTAAATCAATAGATGAATTCCTAGATATAGCATGGCTGACTATGAGGTAAACATGCATTAAATAAGTTTAAGCTAGAGGAGATTGCTCAAGTGTTGCTAAGAAAAGGTAAGATACTACCACCTCCACTAAAGAAAGAGATATTTAATAATGATAAGGGAAAAGAGATAGTTGTAAACAAAGATATCATCCCAAAGGACCCAATGAAGAAAGATAATTTAGCCATAGGGATAGATTATAATATCTTATCCCATCTGAGGAACATCCCATTGTAACATAGTATATATAATGCTCTTGTAATGTCTAAGGAACTTCAGGAGACTTTGATTCAAGCTCTCGAGGACCCCGAAAGGTACAAGACATATTTTGTTGAGTGCAACCTAACTAAAGTCCTACAAGCCTGTATTGAGCCATTCATCACCTTCTTCGAAGAGGACATGATACTCAAAACGATAGATGATAATCGCCCTTTATACATCACTATAGAAAGCGATGGGATAATAATCAATCAAATCCTAATTGATCTAGGGTCCTCCATAAATCTAATGAGCTTGAAATTACTAAGATTATTGTGCCTTAATGTAGAATACCTTAGGCTAGATAAGTTGATGGTACATGGCCTTAAGGAGAAGGGGCAGAACATCCTAGAATCATTTACGCTCTCCCTCACATTTGGAGAACTTTTCACAAAAGCCAAAATTCATGTGATTGATATAGATATTGCATATAAATTGCTTTTGGGTTGCCCATGGTTACATGAGTATGGAATCATCCCGTCAACACTACATAATTGCATGTAGTACCTCAGAGATAGAGAATAATTTAGAATATTTGGTGCATCAAGACCTTTATATCCCATAAAGTAATAATCTGTGAAGATGCTAAATACTTCTTTTGAAGAATTTGAAGCTGTCGAGCTCTCTTGAGGTTCAGGTATTGGATCCAGGGGTTGCAAAGCAACCTAAAAGAAGAAGATAGGGAGAAAAAAATGCAACGCTAAATAATCCCAAAGCACTGACCATTCTGAAACAAAGGAAACACGTATATGTTGGGAGTGACATAGAAAAAAGTGTCCCTAAAGGTATGCCGGTCTGTTGCAAACCTGGATTTAAGGATTATAATTTTAATGATAACAAATATTTATAAAATTTCCACTTTCTCACTAATGTTACTATTGCACATCTATTTTAGTTTTCCTGTCTACTAATATTTTAGATCCATAAGGTCAATTGTAATTCATGCCAGCTCAAATTTGGGTATATTAGGACTGAGTCAGTCTATAAGTGCAATTCTAGTGTTTTACAATTTTTTGAGTCAAATGTAATAAGGTGGATCCTGATACTAAGTAACCTTACACACACACTCAGTGGAAGAAATTTTAAAGGCTAAATATTTTTTTTATTTTTGATCATATCATATAAGACGATCCAAAAATCATCCATGACGATTAGTTAAAAATAAAAATCCTAATTAGGGCATCTCTGTTAAGTTAGCTGAATTAAGCAAATCATCCTGGACAATATTTACATCATCCTGGATGATATTGTCAAATTTGAAAATCTTAGTCGCCGAACACATTTAGGCAAGATTTTATTAAAAGGATTTTACTCTAATCGTACAAGATTATCCCATATCATCTTGGATGATTCATTATAATCATGCCTAAATTAGTTAGGTGAATAAAAAAAGTAATTAACGTTTGATAGATCGATCATATTGTCCAAGATGATTATAAGATTCTCCTGTATGATTAGTTAGAAAAACCTTAGTTTTCTACAGAATCACCTAGATGACAAGAAAAATTTGTCGGACAATCAACTAAAATTCTTCATCATCCATGTGTATCTCCTAGACAACCAGAACAATTTATAGGATAGTAATTCTTGTATTTTAACTAATCATATAGGATGATCCAAGAATAGTCCTGGATGATAAGTTATATTTCTTCATCATCTAACATGCATCTTCTGGATGACAAAAATGATGTAGTGGATGATATGTATGGTTTTAAACTAATCATATAAGATGATGTCCGCATCATCCTGGATGATCAGAATAAATAGTACTGATAAATTGTCTAGCCCTCACATATCATCCTGGCTAAAAGGGCTAAAAAATATCCTTGCAAACCCTAATGAACTTTTAAATGGTATTAGGGCACTTTTAAATGGTATTAGAGCGAGATTCATAAAAATAAGTTTTAGAAAACTTTTAAAATTTTCATCCATGGCTAACTTTGTCAATCAAAACACGGCGGAAGGATATTCTATTACTCAACCACCATTATTTGATAACATACCTTTTGATTTTTGGAAAACTCATATGTCTACTTTCTTATAATTTATAGATTATTGCATGTGGATGCTTATAAAAGAAGGTTATTCTACACCATCATGTCAAATAAATGGAATCAAAACTAAACTTTCATTTACTCAATGGACTCTTGTTGATAGGAATCTAGCACAACTTAATGCGAAATATTTAAACTCTTTTTTTTGTGCACTAAAATATGAAGATTACATGTGTGTTTCAACATGTACAACTGGTAAAGAAATTTGCGCTCAATTATGTCTCACTTATGAAGGCACAAGTGAAGTCAAACAATCTAGGTTAAATATCTTTCTTCATGACTATGAACTCTTTCACATGAAACCTACTGAGTCAATATCTAAAATGTATACTAGGTTTATATAAATTATCACCTCTCTGCATGCCTTAGGAAGAGAGTTAACTAACTATGAGAAAGTTAAAAAAAAATTGAGATGCTTACCTTCTTCCTTTGATGCTAAGATAACTTCTATCACTGAATCTAAGGATTTGAATACTTATTTTATTGATAACTTACTTGGGTCAATCATTTCTTACAAGCAAGGAGTGAACCAAAGGCAACTTGATGCATGAGAGAAAAAAGAAGGAGAAAACTATGGTGTTGAAGGCTAATGATATGGATATTGATTCTTCTGGGTTTGAAAGTGATGATGTTGCCTTAATTACTAGGAAATTCAAAAGCATTCTAAGAAAAAAACAAAAGCACCATCAGAAATGGAATAAAGGTAAGAATAGTACAAATTCTAAAGGTTCTTCTGATAAGGTTTGCTTTGAATGCAGGAAGCTAGGACATGTAAGAGATGGTTGTCCTATACTTAAGGCTCACTCAATCAAGGAGAAGGGTAGGAGAAACCTAAGTTAAGGAAGGATATGAAGCGGATTCAAAATATTTTTTGGGCTAATTCTGCATCTAACTCCTTTGAGATTAAAGTTGAAGAGAAGACTACAAACTTGTGCTTGATGGCGGATGAACATCTTTATCATTCTAACCAAGAAGAGGTATGTGAATTAACCTACAATAAATTACTTGATATTTTTAAGAAAATACATTCATCATATAGAAAGCTTAAAAATTTGCATAGCCTAAAATTAGAATTTTAAACTTATAAAAAGAGCATGAAGTTTTGCTTACAGATCATTCTACACTTGATACCAATCACATGACATTACTTGATGAATTTGACGAGTTAAATAAGAATTATTATTATTTAATCATTGAGTTTAAAAGGAGTGTAGTGAGAGAAGTTTTGATTCTAGTGAGAGAAACTCTGTTCTGTTTTTCAAATTTTGATTTGCGGCTTTCATGGCGGCGGACGTTCGCCGGCCAGCTTCCTCATCTGGTGGACAAACACTGAGTCGACGTACAATTCTGACTCCATTCATCTCTACCCGCCCTATCCTGTCTTCTTCTCCACCAACATTTGGTGATGATGCAGTTTCAAACAAGCTAGATAGAAAGGTCTGTTTTTTTGGGAAGCCATTGATTATCAACGAAGGTGCCCTTTTGAATATAAAGAAACCAATGGAGGTAAATTGTAAAGGGAAAAACATCATTTCAGATAATTCTATGATCTTTAAAAAATGGATTCTCTGATTGAATCATTTGCAATAGTTAAAGGCGCTGTGAATGAGGAGTCTACATCCAATTCGAAGAAATGTCCAACTCATTCCAAGTTAGATATGGGTGATAAATTCAAAGGCCATAAGATTATCCTTGACGAGGATTTTGAAATTAAGGATGGTACTAATCAGGAAACAAGGGAAAAGCTGATTGATAGAAGTTTGTGTGTGTGAAAATGCTAAACTGGATGATTGTACAAAGGCTTTTGTTCAGAAGGTTAATGCTTCAAAAACCTCTAAGAATTGGGCTCCTAATGATTGGACCAAGAAGAACAATATTAATGTCACTGACCTAGACTTCGGGAAAGAATTTATAGGGGAAGACAAGGTAGTCAAAGTTTATTTAGCTAATGAACGGGAGAATTCAGTGAAGCTTTAAAATTCACTGGTTATCAAGGTGTTTGGTCATAATGTTCCTTTCCAATTGATTTGCTCAGAGTTGAGGAGGTAATGGGCTCAGTTTAAAAATTTTAACTTAACAATCCTTGGTTTGAGATGGATATTATGTGCATTTGAAGAGAAAGAGGCATTGGACTAAGTGCTATCTAGTGGGCCTTAGTATGTTAGAAATAACATAATAGGCATGGACAAGTGGTCACCATCCTTATCCCTAGCTTCCTTGAAAGGCCTCACATCCCCAGTTTGGATTAGAATGCCAATCCTTCCTCTCCAATGCTGGAAGCCATATATGATAGATGGAAATTCATTCCAGTGGAGCAGAAGGGAATTTGCCAGGGTTTGGGTCCGCATAAACTTGGATTCAAAACTTCCTTTGGGAGTATGGGTTGAAGTATCTTTAGGCAAATTCTATCAAAGGATTGAGCATGAGAAGATCCCCAACTTTTATTTTTGCGGTGGCAAAATTGGACACTTAAAAGAACAACGTCCAGAGAATATGGTGAAGGAATCACATTCTGTCCAGATTGGAAGTGTGGTTGATAATATGGATTCAAATCAGAATGATGGCAAGATCCAAGGAACAAATTCAAATGAGGATGGCTACGGACCTTGGATTCATGTAAACTTCAGGTGAAACAAGTTCAAGAAGTAAGGTTCTATTCCTAAATTCAACTCTCAGAATAAATCAGGTTTGCAATCTGAAAATGTTTTCAGCCATCTGAAGAGCAATATGGTGTATAAAATAGTGGAGAAAGCTTTAGTTGAAGAACCTGGAAGACAAAATCAGGAATCAAATGATTCTCTAGAAGATATGGAAGAAAGGCTGGAAAAATCTGAAGAAAATTTTGAAACTGTTTCACATTAGGGGGAAGAGAAAGACTGCTCTGGTACGGCAAACTTTATCCCAACTATACCTATTGATAATAACAAATTCAATCTGTTGAATAATGTGATTGAAGAAGGTGAAATTGTGGAACCTGTTATTGAAAATACTTTAATTGGCTGTGACAACAACAACCCTTTGGTCTTGGAGGGATGTGGCATTGAAGGCATTAGTGAGGAGGTTAAAGTCCCAAGCTCTAAGAAGAAAGGTTTTAAGCAACTTAAAAGCTTAGGTCCTATTAAATTGAATCTAAGGAGTAGAAGATTGGATGAAATTCAAAAATAAAAAGTGGGAAATCCTTCCCCTCTTTTGCATTAATGTCATCCATTGGCTTCTGGAATTGCAGGGGAGCTAGGAAAAGGAGATCTTCTCTTTATTTGAAGGAGGTTTTTAAAGAAAATGGAGTTTTTTTTATGAGATTGTTGGAAACTAAAGTCTCTTTGTTAGTAGAAGAGATTTGGATTTGTTAATTGGAACTAGATGGAATTTTTTTCAAGTTCCTTCGGTTGGGCTTTCTGGTGGCATCTTAATTATTTGGAAGTCTGATGTGGCTTCTTTGACTATTTTGGAATCTTCAAACCAATTTATTATTGGGGAAATAGATATCAAAAACAAGGGTAGTTGGAGAATTGTTACTATCTATGGTAGCATAGATGCATACAAAAGAAGAATTCTTTGGGAGAAATTGCAACTATATACTACCAATGACAAAGCTATGGTCTTTTTTTTTTGAAGGAAAGCCGAAGCTAGCATATATTAAGAAAAAACAAGATACAACTAAATAGTAGATTCCTCCTTCAAAATCTCAAAGAAAGAAGGAGGAACCTTATTCAAAG
Organism: Dendrobium nobile; assembly: GCA_022539455.1. Taxonomy (NCBI): domain Eukaryota; kingdom Viridiplantae; phylum Streptophyta; class Magnoliopsida; order Asparagales; family Orchidaceae; genus Dendrobium; species Dendrobium nobile. The sequence continues at coordinate 29,317,579 of CM039723.1, read as the reverse complement.
AGACATCATCCCAAGAGAAACTATTAAAAAGAGCTAAGTTAGCACAATAATTTGCTAACTTATTGCTATCTCTACTAATACAATTGAAAATAACAAAGTTAAAATCCTTGAGAAAATCAAGATCTTCATTAAATGTGTTACCTTTTTCCCAAATCTTTTGAATAAAGGAGATGATGTTTGAGTTGTCACCTTCAATTATGATCCCTTTTTACTTGAACATCCAATCCTTGATTTCTTTCTTCAAAGAGTGAATTGCAAGAAGCTATAATTTTGCAATGTCCCAATGAATGCATTTAATACCAAAAGCATATAAAAATCTACCTTTAAAGTCTCTGAAGACTCCCGCCATTCCAGCTTTGTATGTAGGTAGAAGAGAAGCATCTACATTAACTTTTAGCCAATTGGGTGGAGGGGGTTGCCAAGAAATAGACAATCTATTCGATTGATTGACATCCCAGTTGCCCAATGAGAATTGACTATAGTTATTAAAACAAGATGTATAACATATTGCATTGGAAGCAATGAAAGATGGACTTTCCTCTAATCCTTCATGTAGTTTCTTATTCCTCGATTTCCAAGATAAGAAAACTACATTGCAATATAAGTTTGCTAGCAATCCTTTCTTTCGTGCTATAATTTCCAACCATTTAATACAATCTTCATAATTCTGAAATTCTGGAATGCAAAAACCCCAATGATTAAGAAGATTGATTACCTCCTTGAGCTTTAAACATGAACATATAACATGTTCAAGGTCTTCAATTTCTGTACACCCTCTAGGACAATCAACATTATCCTTTAATCTCCTATATTGTAAGAACTTGAATGTTGGAATAGCATTTTTGAATATCCTCCACCAGAAAAACTCCACACGAGCATTAAGCTTAATTTTTTTAACCAATTCCATTGATTAGAATCACTACTATATTGATTTAATGCATTGAAAGCCATTCCAGATATAGTCAATCCAAATTTTTGTTGAACAAGTTCCATCTCATCTCCCCCATTGCCTTGATCTATTTTCACTCGAAGAATCAGTAAAGTCAATTCTATACCAAACATTTCAAGCAGTTTTGGTACATTCCAGCTGCCATTTTGGATTAATTCTTTGACATAAACAGCTTCTTCGTCTTGTGATACCACAAATGTAGGCCAACAGTTGATGCACTTATCCAAGATCCAAATGTCTTTAAATACATCAACATCTTCACCATCTACCAATGTCCATCTAACAATTGGTTTAAGCATATAGCAGCCATCATTCAATAATTTCCAAGAGGATGAACAATTAATTCTATTGCTTCCCATTTTCAGTTTTTCTCCATACTTGGCAGCACACTTCATGTAAAAGAGATTCCTTGTCTTGATAAATCCTCCAAGCCAATCTTGATCTTAAAGCATTCTTCTTAGCAGCACATGAAAACAATCCTCTTCCACCTTTGTTAATAGGTTTACACAATTCTTCCCAATTAACATAATGCATACCCGAAGAACCATCAGCTTTGCTCCAATAAAATTCCTGCAGGTTCTGTCTATTTCATCCAGAATTTTTTTAGGTGCTAATGAGTGAGTACCATAGAAAGTCGGTAATGCAAGCAGTACAAACTTTACTAATGTTATTTTACTAGCAACCGAAAGGATTTTGCTTCCCCAAATGCTATGAAGTTTCATTGTTTTATCAATGATGAATTGGAAGTCATCATAAGAAAGTCTTCTTAATGCCATCTTTATCCCCAAGTAGTTGAATTCCTGACAGATTTGAAGCTTATAATTTTTGCAATGCTTTTCTTCTTCCTTCTATCAACATGTTTCCCAAACAATATGGAGGACTTATTTAAATTCACCCATTGGCCTGTCCAATTGCAAAATCGTAAAGTATCTTCTTCATCTTCTTAACTGCATTTTTATTGGCTTCAGAAAACATTACCACATCATCAGCAAATAATAAATGTGATATTTTTGGACCATTGGTACTAATTTTAATACCACAAGAGCTTTGAGCAAAAGCATTAGAAAGTAGTTGTGCACAAAGAATGAAGAGAGTAGGAGACAAAGGACATTCTTGTATAAAACCACTCTTAGCTTGAATCCAACTAGAATATCTACCATTGATAATCAAAGCAAACTTCGGATCTTCTACGCATTCCATGACAAGATTAGAAATTTTTGGAGGGAAATTGAAATATTCCAAAACATTTCTAAGAGCATTCCAAGACATTGACTCATATGCTTGTTCCATGTCAATTTTAAATGAAACCATACCTTTAGCTGCTTTGGATATTCTAAATTTGTGGAAGATTTCTTGAGCTATCCGCACATGATCAGATAATGGTCTTCCTCGAATAAAAGCTGCTTGCTCTCTTGAAATAAGCTTAGGAATAACCTCACTAAGCCTATTCAATAGCACCCTAGCTACCACTTTGTAAACCGAGTTACACAGGCTAATGGGTCTATAATTAGAAGGTAAAAGAGGATTCAATACCTTTGGAATAAGAACAATAAGAGTCTCCTTCCAATCTTCATTCAATATAGCATTGCTAAAGAAATGATTGAGAGCATTACAGAAATCTTCTTTTATTATATTCCAATAAGCCTTGATGAAGGAATATGTAATGCCATCCTTGCCCGATGATATGTTACTCCCCAATTGTTTCAGCACTTTCTCTACTTCTTCCACAGTAAAATCTTTTTCCAGCTGCCTTCTATCTGATTCATTCAAACGAGCATTTTCCCCAGGCCACCCGTGAAGGATACAGTTCTTAGCTTCCCATTTTTTTCCAAAAAAATTGAAAAAGGTTTCTTCAATCAGATTTTGAACTTCCACCACTACACCATTCTCATGTTTAATTTTTATAATTTTGTTTGAATTCCTCCTTGCACTAGCATAAGTATGAAAAAACTTTGAATTACTATCACCATCCACAAGCCACTTCACTTTGGCTCTTTGCTTCCACCAATCATTCAATCTAGCCATTATAGAATTTACCTCATTAACTTTGTATTTGAGATTCCAGTAAATCAATGTCCGAAAGAATTCCATCAGAAGCTTCTTTGTTTTGAAGTTCCAAGATTTCCTCCATAAGCTCCTCTTTTTGCTTGTTGAGATCCTTATGTTTGGCCTTGCTCCAATAGAATAGTGATTTCAAGGATTTTTGAAATTTCTTGTTAAGAACTTGAGAACAATTACCTTCGAAATTCCTGCTCCATTCCTTCTTGACCACTGCAAAAGAAGCTTTATAAGAGACCCAACAATCTTCAAATTTGATAATCCTTTTAACTCTAGGGAAAGAGTCAAGAATATTTTAAATAATTGGACAATGGTCCAAGGCTATTCTAGCCAAATGCCTTGTCACCAATCATTGAGGGGAACTCAAAGCTTTAGAGTTTATAAAGCACCTATCAAGTCTTTCAAGAATTCTAGCTCCACCACTTTTGTTATTACACTAAGTGTATTTTGGACCTATAAAACCCACTTCATGAAGATCATTTTCAATTAATCATTTTTTCATGTCTCTCGGTCCTTAAGAGAAAAGGAATCTTCTACCACCAACTTTGTCTTCCTTAGCTAATATAGATTGAAATCACCACCTATTGACATAGGTATTTCTTCATTTGAGTTTTTGTTCAACATTTTCCATAATTCCTTTCTTTTATGCACATCAACACTACCATATACTGATGCTATCCTCCACATACATTTATTATGTATCTTTAAATCACCAATGAGCACTTGAGAAGAGTAGTCAATAACTGAGAATTCAGCAACTCTGATCTTCCAAAGAATCACCATTCCACTAGATAATCCATATGATGGAATATAAAAAAATCCCATTCATCACCAATTAATTGATTGACTTCCATTCTATCTATTGAATTTATTTTGGTTTCAATCAATCCCAAAAAATAAACATCATGTAGTTTAACAAATTCCTTAAGATATAGAGAAGCACTCTTCTTCCTAGCTCCTCTACAATTCTAAAAAGCGATAGAATACATTAAGAGGTATTAGGGGGAATTTTCCCCAAGTTACCTTTTCCTTCAAGTTCCAATCTTCTAGATCTGGTAGATGGATTAATAGGTCCCAAACTTCTCAGTTGCTTAGAAAGCCTCTTCTTTGTTGATTGGAAGTATTCATCCTTTCCTTCACTTCCATTGTTCAAAGAAATTCCATCTCCCGGGAAGACAGATTTTATACTTCTATGGATTTCATCCTCTGTTGTAATAACAGATTTGTTTACTTTATCATCTATTTCTTTCTCAGAAACAATCTCCCCTTCTTCTACAAGATCAATAAGAGCATTGAATCTGTTACCATCATTAATAACCTGAGAGTCTCTGTTTACCAGCACTTCTGAATCAACATGAATTGAATTATCTTCCTTGCTGATGAAAATTTGTTGCTTTTCTGTTTCCAGATTCACAACATTAACTTCCACCATGTTTTCTCTTTCTTTTCTATCATTCTTCTTCACTGGAACAAAAATTTTCTTGTTTTCCTGTCATTGAGATTGCTTCCTTTGATAATTTCCATAAGGCTTCTTCTTACCGTATTTCACCAACATCCATGGTCCATATTCTTCTTCATCTATCCCTTCCACCGCTTCAAACAACTAATTGTTACCTACCAATTTATTATCAACTAGTATTACCTGGTTCTCCATAACTGATTGATCATTCTTCATTTTGTTCTCCATAAAAGACTTAGTGCAGTTATTTTTGCTATGTCCTATTTTCCCACAGCCATAGCATAAGCTAGGAATCCTCTCATACTCTATCTTTTGATAGAATTTGTCATTAGCTCCTTCTACCCAAACACCTGTAGGTAGTTTAGCATCTAGCTCAATTCGTACACAAATTCTTCCAAATTCTCTCCTTGACCATTGAAACATGTTTCCATCGATCAAGTAAGGTTTGCCAAGCATAGATGCTATATGGCAAATGTTGATTTCATCCCAACAATGTAATGGGAGATTTGGAAGTTTTATCCAAATAGGAGCTGAAAGTCCTTTAAGTGAATTTGGATTAAAAGTTTGAGTCCACCTATCAATCCCCACAATATTGTCATTCACAAACCAAGGCCTATTGGTTAACACTGCTTCCACATGGCTGGGATCATAGAATGAGCAAAGAATCCATCCTTTCCCTAGCACTGTAATATGAAATTTTCCAAAAGCTGACCACTGCTTCCTCAGCTCAAAACAGATTGAAGAAAAAGGAATTTCATCACCGAAGACTTTAACTACTAATGAATTCTTTAGCTTATTTGAGTTTTCTACCACCTTCTGCTCATGGAGCTTGATTGTTTTACCATCTTCTGATAAGAAATTTCCAAAGTCCAATTCATCGACTCTTTTTCTTCTCCCAAGCATTGAAATTATTCCCATTAACTGTTCTTTCAACTATTTCCACATTCATATTGAAGCAATCAGCTAATTCACCATTTTTGCATTTACGGACTTCATTCAATTCAGAATTTTTAATATTACCAGATGAAGAACATTTGCCTCCTTCATTATCTGCAGCATTCTTAGAAACATTTGCCATAATGCCCATATTGTCTTCCATCTCATTACGGACCAAATTCCTCTCCTCTTCTTTCACTGAATGATTAGTATCCTTCTTCAAAAGGGTTAAGGGAATTTAATAGTATCAACAAAACTTTGCATAGCCGCCCCTTTGGAACATAAATCTTCATAATTGACTTCTTGCAAGACACCTTTACCCTTTCCGACCACTTCAGATTCCTTCTTTTTCATCAGTAATCCTCCCTCGAAAATCAACAAGGGCTTCTTCGCTCTGACATTAGCTCTGTTGAATGACATCATTCCATCTCCGAAAGCTGGGGGAGATGTCGAAGCTCCAAGAACAACACCGGACAATGATCGTCTAGATGAACGATGATCCTCAGGAGGTGCGCCGGCCATTGATGGCCGGCGACCGTTGCTAGCCATTGGAAATCCACAAATCCCGTGATTTAAAATTTCAAAAATTCCCGTAAAAAAAACCAGACTTTCTCTCTCTTCAAAAATTTCTGTCAAAAAAACCAGACAAAGCTATGGTCATTGAAGGTTATTTCAATTGTATTCTTAATAAAGATGACAAAAAAGGAGGAAAAAGATTTGTTTACTCCTTAGGTGCCAAAGAGATGGAGTCCTTTCTAGTTTCTAATGATCTTCATGAAGTGAGGGGCATTGGACCCAAATTTACATGGTGCAATAATAATTCTGGAGCTAACAGAATCCTTGAAAGACTGGATAGGTGCAACTTAAATTCAGTTGCTTTAAGCTCTCCTCATCGTCTTGTAGTAAAGCACCTTGCTAGAATTGCCTCAGACCATTGTCCAATAATTTTGAAATTTCAGAATTTCAATGCTATCCCTATTAAAGCTATTAAATGTGAAGATATTTGGGTCTCTAATTCTGCATCCTTTGTTGTGGTTAAGAGAGCCTGGAGTAAAAAAATAGAGAGAGATTCTGGCCATATTCTCAATAATAAACTGAAGAGATCTTTGAAGGATCTTTTCTATTGGAGAAAAGACAAACACAAGGCTTTAACTCAAGATAAAGACTTTCTTAATAAAGAAATCCTGGAGCTGCAAGAGAAAGAAGGCAAGGAAGGACTTTCGGATGATGAGTGCTTGATACTCAAAATGAAGGTTGAGGAACTCAACTCAAATTTGGCTCATCTTAATACGTGGTGGAGGCAGCGTGCTAAGGTGAAATGGGCCACGGAAGGTGATACAAATTCTAAATTTTTTCATGCTTTTGCTAGTGCAAGGAGAAATGGAAATTTCATAAATAAAATTAAAGTTGAAAATGGAGTGGAGATGGAAGAACAACTCTTGATTGAAGACATTTTTTTCAATTCTTCAAAAAAAAAAAAAGGGAGAGTGCAATTTGGAAGGATGGCCGAAGTCCATCTATCATCTAGAGAGGGAGGATCTTCTCATCATAAATAAAGACTTCTCTATAGAAGAAGTTGAACTGGTTATCAAGAATACAGGGAAGTTCATTGCCCCAGGAAATGATGGATTCACATAGTCATTTATGAAGATCTATTGGGAAATTGTAAAAGAAGATGTTTGGAGAGCTTTGAATCAGTTTTTTCTTACTGGAAAAATGAATTCTAGTTGGAAAGAAACTCTAATTGTCTTGAACCCTAAAGTTTCCAATCCTTTCTACATATCCAACTTCAGGCCAATTAGTTTATGCAATGTTATATACAAAGTGGCTGCCAAATTTTTATTAAACATAATTTCTTCTGTTATTCACAAAGTGATTTCTTTTGAAAAAGCTACGTTTTTGAAGGGTAGAGCTATGACATATCACATTATGGTTGCACATGAGATCTTCCACAAATTCAGTTTTTCAAAAAACTCTAGTGGGATGGTCTCTTTCAAGCTGGATTTGGAACAACATTGGAAAAAGCTTTGAGGTATTTCGGGTTTCCTTCTTCTATTTCTTCCTTAATCATGGAGTGCATTTCAAATGCTAAATTTTATGTTAACATTAATGGAAATTCAAATTCGAATTTTAGTGAGAGAGAGTCCCATTTTTTGAATTTTCATTCCCGATTTTCATTCCGTCCGTTTAGGAGTGGTCTTAGGGAATGGTGGTGGTAGGCCAGCTTCCATCGCTGACGGAGGCACCAAAGTAAAATGACGATACTAATGGTTCTTTACAAGAATCGGCTAGAGATGTTTAATAGAAGTTAGGATCTGTAGGTTCGCTTACAATTCCTGGATACAGATCTTCTAATGGTCCTTTGGTGATTAAGGAAAATTGCGGAGAATTTCAGAAAACGTTATGTATGTTGAGGGTAAAGGTAAAGCAATTTCCATTGAGAATGTTATAAAAACTCCTCGGGTTTCAACAAATTTTTCTCCAACAAAGAAGTTATTGGTTGACCATGCAGCATCATCATCGGAGAGGAAAATTTTTGTGAACAGATTCGGATTTTCAACTACAATCTCTGGACCTGCCAAGGATACAAATGTGAATTCCAATAGCCATGTGAAAAAAAATCTTCATTTTGAGGATAATATGACTGGAAATGAATTGGTTAATGACAACAATCTGATTGAAGTTATGCCTATTAAGGGTTAAACTGATGCCAAAGTTAACCCTTGAAAGAAGAAGCCATATATCATGCTGGATTTCAAGTAAGAAGATTTGGTATTTGCGGAAGATGGTAAAACAGTAAAGATGAATGAAAATGCTGAAAGGATGAATGCAAATAAACTGAGTAAATCTTTGGTTATTAAAGTTTTTGGTAAAGAATTACCTGCTCATGTTGTATCCTGCGAAGTTAGAAGGCAATGGAAAGAATTCGAAAATTTTCATTTCATAACTCTTGGCAAGGGTTGGTTTTTATGTTCCTTTGAATCTTCAGAAATGGTGGAAGGTGTTCTATCTGGAGGTCCCTGGTTTGTTAATGGCCATATAGTGGGCATGGAGAAATGGTCAATGGAAGTTTCTACCCTATCCTTAAAGGGTATTACATCGCCTATATGGATTAGGATGCCTAATTTACCACTTCAATGTTGGGATGAAGATAATGTGGAAAGGATTGCTTCTTCAATAGGCAAACCCATTATGTTAGATGGTAACATGTTTCAATGGGGAAAAAGATAGTTTGCCAGGATTTGTGTAAGGGTTAAGTTGGATCAAAAACTTCCCTTAGGTGTTTGGGTGGAAAGTATTTTAGGGAGCTTCTTCCAGAATTTTGAATACGAGAAAAATCTACATTTTGTTATGAATGTGGATTTATTGGGCATATGAAATCTGAGTGCAAAAATAAGAAGATTATTTCCAGGAAGAATATGACTGAAGTTGGAAATACAGAGCCAGTTATTGAAGCAATGAAATCAATTAACAAGGAAGATGAATCCTCTTATGGTCTTTGGATCATGGTCAATAAGAGGGACAATAGAAGAACAGGGAAGCTACAAGGTGATGCTGAAAATATCATAAAACAATGGAAAAGAATAGATGGAGCTCATGGAGAAAAAGCTGTTGTGGATCAAACAAAGACTCAAGTCAATAAAGAGAAGACGATAGATACTGAGACTGCTAAACTACTACTGGATGGTAAGGAAATTCAGATAAGAGCTGATAGGCAGGGTATCGGGTTGAAGAATGTGGCTTTGGTTAATGCTGAAATTGCTTATACAGCAAATGAATTATCAACAAACAAACTGGAAGATTTAAGGAGTCAAGTGGAAAGGTGTGGATATTCTGAAGCTATTCTAAATTCCTTTGATATTGATAAGGATCTTATTTCACAGGCAAATTGTTTGACAAACTGGAGAGAACTTAATGGAAATGTGGATGTTGATTCTCCAGAAAAAATATTATGCTCTCAAGTAACAAGTTTAACTTATTAAACTCTTTATGTGAAGATAACAATGATGTGGATGTTCAAGTTGAATCATTAGAAGAGGGATTGGAAGAAGGGGAAATAATGAAAGAAACGGATGATTGTCAAATCTATAACAAGGAAACATATGCTCAGAATGAAGCTGTGAAGGAATCTGATAATTTGGTTGAAGAAATGAGCACACATAGTGTTGAGAAAAACTCTTCACAAAAAATTAAACTCTCTAAGGAACTCAGGCATTTGGGACCACTGAATTTAAATTCAAGACAAGGAATAAATAATTTGAATAGAAGAATGGGTGGGGTTTACCCTCATTTGTTACCAAATGAATTCCATTAGTTTTGGAATTGTAGGGGAGCCAACAAGAGAGAGGCCTCCCTCTATTTGAACGAGTATATCAAAAAAATGGGATGTGTTTTTTGTGGGTATCATTGAAACAAAAATTTCTTATCTTTCCAAAGATGATTTTGTGAAAATCTTGGGTGAAGACTGGAATTTTTTCCCTCATCCATCTAGAGGGAACTCTGGTGGAATCATGGTGATTTGGAACATGATTGTGGCTTCATTTTCTGTAACAATGTCTTCAGATTAGTGTGTGCTGGGAGAATTGGAAATCTTCAATAAAAGCAAGTGGATGGTGGCTACTATTTATGGCAGCAGAGAATTTCAAGGAAGAAGAGAACTTTGGAGGTCTATGGATGGTATTGTTAAAAAAGATACCCCTACTGTTATTGGTGGTGACTTCAATTGCATACTTTCACAAGAAGAGAAGAAAGGTGGGAAAAAATTTTCTTTCTCACATGGACCTTTGAAAATGAAGGCTTTTATGAACAATAATGATCTACATGATGTAGGCACTATTGGTGCTAAATTTACTTGGTGTAATAACAAGAGGGGTAGTGCACGAATCCTAGAAAAATTGGACAGATGTTTGTTGAATTCTAAAGCTTTGGAGTTGATCAATATACCATCAGTAAGGCATCTGGAAAGAATTGCTTTTGATCATTGTCCCATTGTGTTGAAATTATTTCATCAACAATTTCAAAAATCCAGAATCCAGAAGTTTGAAGATGTTTGGCTTTCTTACTCAGCGGCTACTTTAGTGGTTAAGAAGTCTTGGGCTAAACCAGTAAAAGGTGATGATATGGAAGCTGTGAATAAGAAGATGTATAGGGTTCTTAATGCCTTATTTTTCTGGAGTAAGGCACAACACAAAAAACAGGAGGATTTGAAAGAAACTTTGAGAAAAGAGATTGAAGAATTGCAGCAAGAGGAAGCCTCTGAAGTGCTGTTTTCGGACAGCAAAGCTTTACTTCTTATATCCAAAGTCTAGGAATTCAATTGCACCCTAGCTAGATTGAATACATGGTGGAAGCAAAGGGCTAAAGCTAAGTGAATGAAGGAAGGTGATGTAAACTCTTCTTTCTTTCATGCATTTGCTAATGGAAGGAGGAATAGAAATTCTATCAAGCAATTGTTAAATGAAGAAGGGGAGTTAACTTAAGATCCAGCATGCATAAGGAGGAGTTTCTATCAATTTTTCTGTAAAAAATGGTAATACATAAATAGTGAGTTGAATAATTGGCCTTTGAATAAAAATGTCCTAAAAACTGAAGATGGTAAAATGCTGGAATCTGTTTTTACTATGGAAGAAGTGGAGAAAGTTATTGAAGAATTTAACAATAACATTTCGCCAGGTTTGGATGGAATTACTTATTCCTTTCTCAAAACTTATTGGAAGATCATTGGGATGGATGTTTGGAAAGCAATGCAATTATGTTTTACTTCAGGGAAGATGTCAGCAAGATGGAAGGAGACTCTAGTGGTACTAATACCCAAAGTAAGTAATCCTCGGTCCCCTTCTAATTTTAGGCCCATTAGCCTTTGTATGTCTATATACAAAATTGTGGCCAAAGTTCTTTAAATAACCTTGTTTCTGAAGAGCAAGTTGCTTTTATTGAGGGAAGGACCTTATCTGAACATGTGCTTCTTGTTCAAGAGATTTTTCATAAATTCAAAGTATCAAAGTCTGAAAGGTGTTTGGTGTCAATCAAACTGGATATGGAACAAGCATACGATAGTATGGCTTGGGATACCCTTAGTCAAATCTTGGATTATTTTGGGTTTCCAAGGAAATTCTCAAATCACATTATGGATTGTGTTACTGATCCAGTTTTCTTGGTGCATATTAACGGAGTGGAATTAGATAAAATTCAAGGGAGAAGTGGTTTTAGGCAGGGGTGCCCTCTTTCTCCGTACTTATTCATACTTTGCTCCTAGTTATTTACTAATGCTTTTTTAACCAATGGTGATAGGTTGGGCTTGAAAATTGCTCCTTTGATTCCAAGGATATCACATTTGTTGTTTGCAGATGATATTCTGATTTTCTCCAGTGCTAAAGTGGAGAATGCTAAGAAGATTATCAAAATCACTAAGAGCTGTTGCAATTGGACGGGTCAGCAAATAAATATAGTGAAATCTTCTATTGTTTATAGTAAGAAGATGGAAAGAAGAAGGAGGAAGATCATTTCGAAACTATTGGGGTTCAAGGAAACTAAAGAACTCTACTATTTGGGCAACAAAATCACCTTAAAAAGGCGTAGGGCTTCTGACTTCTTAGGAATTATGGAGAAAGCAGCTATTAAATTGGATATTTGGGGAAAGAAATTATTATCTACAGCTGGTAAGATTACCCTTATCAACTCTACATTACAATCCATCCCGGTTTTCTACATAGCTATGTCTCTGGTGCCGATTTCTGTGTTAAAGAAAATTGATAAAATGAGCAGAGAATTTATCTGGAATAAAAATAATGGTGATAGTGGATTGCATTTCGTATCATGGAAGGAGTTATGTAAACCGAAAGAGCAAGGGGGCTTCGGTATTCAATATGCTATGGCTTTTATAGAACCCCTTAGAGCCAAAGTTGTGTGGAACATTTTGAGCAAACTAGACTCTATTTTCAGCAAATCAATGTCTACTAAATACGGGAGAAATGTATGGGAGAAAGAGGTGAAACATAACTCTTCATCTGCTTGGAAGTTGTTAAAAAGTGGTGCTAAAGCTTTAAAGCAAATTGTTAGATGGAGCATTAAAGATGGTGGATTTATTAACATTTTGGAGGATATATGGATCCTTGATAGAAGATTGGATAGCTGGCCTACATTCATATCAATAGATATTGATTGTTTGAACAACCTTGCATACTTCATTACGGAAGGTCACTGGATAACAGATAATCTTCATGAATACTTTGGAGATGAAATGGTGAAAGTAATTAGCAATATAAAGATTGACTTTGATAGCCAAGGTGATAATCTGGAATTGTTAAAAGTGCGGGAAAAACTTTTTCTGGGATGGTAAAAGTTATAAGAGCTGTGAATGATGATTTGGAGCCACGGTGGATCAAAGAATGGAATTGTATCAGGAAATTTAAACTTAATCCGAGAGTTTATTTTTTCTGGTGGAAATTATTGAAGAATGCAATACCTACAATGGATTTCTTGGTACATAGAAGGTTGGCTGATATGAACCTTTGTCCTAGAGGTTGTAATATGTTTGAAAATGGAGAACATGTAGCGGTGAATTGCTTGGTGATAAAGCAGATTTTTAAGAAGGCTGAAAAATGGGGATTCTTTATTCCCATTATGAATAGCCTAGATGAATGTTTGTATTTCTTAAAAATGTAAGGGGAGAAGAACGTTTTTATGGCCAATCTTTATTGTGCTCTGGTTTTCAATTCTTGGAAGAGTAAGAACTTATTGATCCATGAAGGAAAAGAACTTGGAACTAGTATCATTATATCTAATGCCATCTACCAGGCTTCTAGCTCATCTTGCATGATTCTTTCGGACCACTGTGATGTTAAACAGCATAATAAGCTGATCTCTTCTTATTGGCATCCCCCTCCATCCGGATGGATCAAGGTGAACATAGATGCTGCACTTCTTCTCTCTAATGAGGCTGGTATTGGAGGTATCTTTAGAGACCATAGAGGAAGGATGCTCTTGGCATTTGGTTTCTCATTAATGCACTGGGATGTTGGATTTCTTGAGCTTTTTGTTATTCGTTCTTTGAAGAAGGTTTTACAAAATTGGATGCTCAATGCTAAAGGATTAATTGTGGAGGGAGACAACTACAATGTCATTACTCACTTGCAAGAGTCGACTGATATTCATAACCGAGAGGTGGGTAATTCTAAAGGAGAAGACTTGGACTTTCTTAAAGAATTCAAGGTAATTCTATTCCAATTTGTTAATAGAGGTTATAATAGGTTAGCTCATTGGTGTGATAACCATGCCTTGAAAGGTGATTTTCTTTGGGACTTATTAGAAGTGAATAAGGTTCCTCCTACTTTCTTTTCTTTGTTAAAGGAGGAAAGTGATATGATAGCTATCACTTAGTTGGTTGTTCTTTATTATTATTATTATTAATGCTATTTGCAGTTTTTCAAAAAAAAAAAAACATTAATGGAAATTCATCAAATTGGATTGAGGCCAAATGTGGTTTTCGGCAAGGATACCCCTTGTCCCCCTACATGTTCATCCTTTGTGCTCAATTGTTGTCTAGTTCTCTTAAACAAATAGGTGATAATTATGGCATTAGAATTTCTCCTAATGGTCCTAGGATATCACATTTGTTATATGCTGATGAAATATTATTGTTTTCAAAAGCAAATGTGAAGGAGGTCAAATATAATAAATGTATTATTAATGAATTTTGTGGTTGGACCGGCCAAAAAGTCAATGCAAATAAATCTTGTGTCCTTTGGAAAATCTGTGAATAGAAGAATGAAGAAGAAAATCAAGAAGATTATGGGGATTCTTAGTGTTAATGAATTCCAGTATCTTGGGACTAAAATTTCCTTGAGAAGATTAGGTGCTCAAGACTTTCAATTCATTATTGAGAAAGCCATGAAAATGATTAATATTTGGGGGTGCAAATACATCTCATTGGCTGGAAAATTCAATCTAGTAAAAATTGTTTTGTTGTCATATACCATCTTTCATAACACTCATTCCTTGATCCCAAAAGGCACCCTTGAGGAGATGCAAAAGTTGTGTAGAAGCATTATTTGGAATAAATCCTATGAAAATCAGGGTATGCATTTTGTTAATTGGAAAATTTTGTGCTCTCCGACCAAATGTGGAGGAAGAGGACTTCATTCTTGTCATGACAAGGTTGGGCCATTGAGAGCAAAAATTGCTTGGAGATATATTTAAGAGGAGGATTCCTTGTTGCATAAAGCATTATTTCCCAAATATGGATCTTGTTTTGAAAATCAATTTAAAAAAAAAAGAGGATCTACAGCTTGGGCTATTATAAAAAATGGAGGAGAGTTTTTAAGGCTAATTGTTAGATGGAATGTTGTAAATGGAAGTTCCATTAACATACTTAATGACATCTGGATTTTGGATAAAATTCTCAATAAATGGCCTACTTATCTCAATCCCCAGGATCTTGATGGTGCCTTAGTTGATAAATTTGTTACTGACGGAAGATGGGATGAAGAAGAGCTAAACAAAACATTTGGACCAAATCTTGTTAGTTTGATTATGCAAAGCAATCTCACGACTGGTACATCTAAAGATAAATTGGAACTTTTATATAGAAGATCCGGGAAGTCAATTTCTGCATTGGCTTATGAAGCTTCAATCCAAGATTTTCAGCATGTAATCTATTGGGATTGGATTAAGAAGGCGAACTTGTCACTGAGAGTTGAAGTTTTCTGGTGGAGAATATTTAACAAAGCAATCCCGACTTTCCAGTTTCTGTGTTATAGAAGATTGCAAATGCAATTTGAATGTCCTAGAGGCTGTAATATGGTGGAAGACATTGAACATATTGCTGTTAAATGAAGAAAACTGGGTGAAGTTTTCCAACATCTAAATAGATG
Organism: Dendrobium nobile; assembly: GCA_022539455.1. Lineage (NCBI taxonomy): Eukaryota > Viridiplantae > Streptophyta > Magnoliopsida > Asparagales > Orchidaceae > Dendrobium > Dendrobium nobile. The sequence continues at coordinate 29,302,305 of CM039723.1, read as the reverse complement.
GGGATTTGGTATTCCTAACTACAGCTCTTTCTCAGATTGTATTTTATGGATTTCTTATCAAAATAGTTGGTTGATCAATTTATAATGCAATGCTATTTATTTCAATTGGAAAGCTAGAAACAATCTTGTTCACAAAGGAAAGGAAACGGGTTCCTTATTCATTGCATTGGAATCAATCTCTATGTCTTCAATGTCTATCTCAAATGCAGTAGCTATCTCAGGTAAATGGGGTGTCAATCAGCTTGGTAAGCTGTTGGATGTTCATTGGCATACCCCTCCACCCGGTTGGATCAAGGTTAATGTGGATGCTTCTCTACTTCAATCTTATAAAAGGAGGTATTGGAGGAGTATGTAGAGATTCCAAAGGTAGGTTCTTGTTAGCATTTGGATATCCCATTACTCATTGGGACATTTCAAAGCTTGAAATGCTTGCTATTCAATCTGTTCAAGATGTTTTTAAGGAAAGTATAATGAATTATGATGGCATCATCATTGAAGGAGATAATACAAATGTAATCAAGGACTTCCAAGATAGTGCTATTCATAAGAATGATGATTTGATAGGTATGTTCAAAGACTATAGAAATATTATTTTTAATTGTATAGATAGGAAGTGTAATAAGTTAGCGAATCTTTGTCCTAACTATGCTATTGTTACTTCCTTTATTTGGGACGATGTAGTTCTTTATAAGGTTCCTCCTTCCTTTATCTCTTTGTTAAAGGAGGAATCTAATGGCTACCTTTAGTCTTTACTTTTAATTTTCAATAATATTTAAATGCACTTGGTTGCATTTTATTCAAAAAAAAGAGTATGATTGATTTAAAGCATTATATGTTGAACTAGAAACTACATATAAGGAATTGGATACTCTTGTAAATGATTTTGAAAGTAAAGAGCATGCTTTAAAAGTAGAAATTTATGTTCTTAAAAATTCAAAATGGTTTTTAGAACCTCAATTAATTTCTTACCAAGAGAATAGAAAACCACCAATAATGCTTGAGTTTTATAATCCACCAAAACAGTATGCATCATTCAAACCTAGGAAGAGACACTATAACCCGAGTATATTAGTAAATCCTTTTCGTAGTGTTAGAAGTTTTTCATGTGACATGCTAGGACATATCTCCCACACTTACACTATTCACTATAGAACACATTGGATGTATAGACCCAAATTTCATGATTCACAGCATAACACACATACATTATATTCTTCTTTCTATAAGAAGGGACCCAAACTTATTTGGGTTCATAAATCTAACATTTGATGATTTTATAGGTGTGTTCTCATACAAGACCTCATGAGAGTATGTGATACATGGACTGTTGATGCTCACACCATATGACTAGAGATGCTAATCAATTTATTTTGTTGGAGGCAAGGTCACTCTAGGAGACAATACCACTAAAAAAGTAATGGGCATGGGTATAATTAGAAACTCTAAGAAATTTTTGATTGAAAATGTTTTTTCTTGTAGATGGACTGAAACACCATATGCTCAGCATCAGTCAACTCTATGATAAAGGGTTCAGTATAAATTTTTTGGCAAACACTGGTATCATAAGATTAAATAATAACTTTATCTTACAGGGGAAGAGGATCAACAATGTCTACATGCTTGATTTAAATAACATTGAGTGTAGTGCTTTATTCTACTTAAAAACTACTGCTAATGAGTCTTAGCTATGATTTAGGAGGTTATGTTACCCTAGCATGAAAACTCTTAGAAGAGTAACCCAAAAGGTTTTAGTTAGATGTATCCCCAAGCTTAAGTTGACTAAGGATCACCTATGTGATTCTTGTTAATTAGGGAAACATGTTCAATCCTCTTTCCATTCCGTTAAGGATATTAGCACCTCTAGACTTTTATTTAAACCCATTAGCACTACAAGCTTAGGTGGAAAATTCTTTAGATTTTTTATTATCGATGACTACTCGAGGTTTACTTAGATTACATTTCTGTTACATAAAATTGAGTCTTTTGATGAATTTAAATCCTTCTCCACTTATATTAAAAAAAATCTAGGTTATGAAATATTGACCATCCATAGTGATCATGATGGAGAGTTTAAAAATGTGAGATTTAGAACTTTCTATGAGGAGCAAGGGATTAGTCATAACGTCTCAGCTCCAAGGACCCCTCAGCAGAATGGGGAGTTGAAAGGAAGAATATGACCTTAATAGAAGCCTCTAAAGCCATGCTTGTTGAGTATTCACTTCCAAAATACTTTTGGGCATAAGCGATAAGCACAGCTTGTTGTGTTGAATAAGATAAATGTTAGATCTATACTGAATAAGACACCCCATGAGATTATTAAGGGTAGGACACCCAACCTTTCTCACCTCTATGTCTTTGGTTGTAAGATTTTCATTCTAGATATTGAGTAATCACTCTTAAGAATTTTTAACCCAAAATATGATGAAATAGTGTTCTTAGGCTATTTTAGTGTAGGGAAATCCTTTAGAGTGTTTAATAAGAGGATATTGGTAGTGGAGGAGACAAATCATGTAGTGTTTAATGAATCTAATCTTGACAAGTCTAGAGTTAAGGAAGAACATGAAGTAGGAGAGATTACTAAATGAGTAAAAACTAAAAATCTGGAGATTGGAGATATTCCTCGAGTTATCCTAAAAAATTGATCTTTAGAGACCCTTTCAAGAGTGTTAGATCTAGGCATTAACTTAGAAAGGAAGTAAACCACTCTGCCTTTATCTCAATGACTGAACCCACCAACATAAATCAAGTCCTTTCTGATAAATTATAGATCTTAACTATACAAGAAGAACTTAATCAATTTGTGAGGAATGATGTCTAGGAGTTAGTAGAATGACCTAAGGATCAAAGTGTAGTAAGAATCAAATGGGTCTTTAAGAATAAAATGAATAATTCTGATATGGTGCTTAGAAATAAGGCAAGATTGGTGGCTAAGGGGTATAATCAAATAGAAGAGATTGATTTTAAGAAGACTTTTTCCCCTATAGCTAGAATGGAAGCCATTAGAGTGTTACTAGTCTTTGTCTTTTATAAGGGATTTAAGCTTTTCCATAGGGATGTCAAGAGTGCCTTTTTAAATGGGTTAATAAAAGAAGATGTATTTGTAGAGCAACCCCAAGGTTTTGAGAGTTTATAATTTCTAAATCATGTATCCAAATTAAAAAAGGCTTATATGGTTTACACCTAGTTCTTGGTATGAGAGGCTTATCACATTCCTACTTGAAAGGGAGTTTGTTAAGAGGAGCATAGACACTACCCTTTTTTAAAGAAAGTAGGAGATGATTTACTTATTGTCTAGATCTATATTGATGATATATATTTTAGATCTTCTGATAAAAAATTATGTAATGATTTTTCTAAAATAATGAATAAATAATTTGAGATGAGTATGATGGAAAAATTGTCCTACTTTTTTTGGGTTTCTCATAAGATAAATAGATGATGGAACTTTTATTAATCAATCAAATTATACTAAGGACATCTTGAAAAAATATGAAATGAATAAAGCTAAGCTAATAAATACTCCCATGAGCTCTAGTGTTCAGTTAGATAAGGATTTAAATGGAAAATCTATTGATCAAAAGAAGTATAAATGAATGATTGGATCAATGCTTTACTTGACTGCTAGCTAACCTAATATAATGTTTAGTGTTTATCTCTGTGTTAGATTTCAAGTTGATCCTAAAGAATCATGTCTGACTACGATTAAGAGAATCCATAAATATCTCTTAGGAATCCAAAACTTAGGAATCTGGTATCCTAAGCATAGCACTTCTTTTAAAATTATTAGATATTTTGATTCTATTTTTGCAAGATGTAGGGTAGATAGAAAGAGCACTTTTGGAACTTATCTTTTCATAGGATAGCCCTTAGTCTCTTAGTCCCAAAGAAAATAAAACTTTGTTGAACTTTTCACTGTAGAAGCTGAGTATATTGCCTTAGGAAGTTGTGTGGCCCAAGTCCTTTGGTTGAAGCAACAAATTTTAGATTTAGAATTACTTGTAGGAACACTTTCAATTCTATATGATAACACTAGTACTATCTACATCTCTAAAAATTCTATCTGACATTCAAGAACCAAACACATTGACAAAAGATATAAATTTATTAGGGACTATGTTACCAAAGGAGACATTGAACTACATCATTTAGTAACTAAAAACCAACTTGCTGACATCTTTACTAAACCACTGTCTTTGATACATTCAGCATCATAAGCACCAGACTGGGTGTGATTGACATAAATGTATTAACCTAATGATTTCTGAACTCTAAATTTTCTATTTTCTGATCTTTCTTTTATTTTTTTTATTATTATTTTTTATTTGTTGTTATTTTCCATGTTTTTATTTTGTATGTTATTATTCCTTTCAATTTTTTTATCACTGATGAAATTATATTTTTTGTCTTATTTTTATTTTTGAAAATTTGTAATCATTGGTTGACATCACTAAATTAGTTAAAGGAAGAAATATTGTTGATTGTTTTCCTTCCTCTAACTCCTTTAGAGGTGTTATTTTCTTCTAAAACCAAAAATATTTTCCAAATTAAAAATAGGACTTTGTAATTGAGATCTTTTCTATCTTCTTACAGTAATCTATCTCATATGAAAATGTTCAAAGTAAATAAATCACTTTCAAGCCTTCTTAATTAAGTTGTTGTATTTATCATATGAATATGATTCTTATTTATGGTTTATTATTCCTTATATTAGAGAGTGGGGATTTCTTTTTTATTATCTTGAAGATATTCTCACAATTGTGAGTCTTTAAAGGTTTCAAAAGGGAGCTAGCTCGCAAAATTGATAAGAGACATAAAATGAGCCCAAAAAGAAAAACTAAAAAGATGTACAATGATCGCCAAAAAAATGTAAGATGCATAAAGGTAACAAAAATTAAAAGATGCATAAAGTGCACCAAACAATTGACAAGAGAAAAAATGACCTCATAAAAATCAAGCTTCATTCTCTTTCAAACTTTTAAATCTCAAAAGAATTCATCTGTCACTTTTTTTTTTTAGTAGATGCAAAGATGAATTAAATAAAGAAATAAAACAACCTAATACAAACTAGGAAAAAAAAAAGACACTAAATGATCCTTGAAGAAAAAGATCCTTATTGAAAGCAATTTTGTTATCATTAAACCTAATATTTTCATATGAACCCACTGTTTCCTATTTTGAAACCGTTGAGATGCAAGGGATACCAAATATTTAAAACAACTTGAAGGTTGATTAATATCCCAGAGTTCCCATCCGGTTAAAGAATAGAATCCAGTAACGATTCCATAAACAAAAATATTAGGTTTAAAAAACAAAAAAGCTAAGAGAAAAAACCAGCTATAAAGGAAACCCAAAGGAAAATTACAAAATAGATAAGACATTCTCAAAATACCTATTAAAACCAATGATAGGTATTTTAGAAGTTGTTTCCAAAAAAAAAACATTTGTAAAACCAAGCATAATAAATGGAAAATTCTTCGATTGGAATTCCCTTCTTCATGTCTCTAACTGCTTTGAAAATAGAGAGGAAAAAATTGGGTATCATATTACTGAAAGCTTCTGTGAAGAACCCTTCAAATCGTTCTTCACCTTGTGATCAGCAATCCTTCTTCTACTTTGATCTTTCAGAGGTCCTAGCCCTTGTAGCTCTTTGAATAGCCTAGGTTTAGAACCGGATAGCAAAGTACTCTTATTCCCTTTGAATAAAATAGATTTATTGAATTTTAAACTGATTGTAGAGGATGGGAAATGGAATTGGAGCATCCATCTCTAAGCAAATCATTAAAAGCATGTAATCCAGAAATCTCATCAGCTTTAGAAGGTGTCAAAACCGTGACCTGCTCTTCCACACCCTTCTCCATAACCGCCTCCATCAATTGAGGAACTTGAAAATTCGAATTCTCAGCCAACTTAGGAGAATCCGTTGGAGAAACAGATTTTAAACCAGCTAGAATAGAATGGGCCTCAACTGCCTTAACCGTCTCCATGCTTGGTGGAATTTTAAAATTTGAATCTAGAGATCCCAAACTTTCTGCAATATTATCAAGAGCTCCGGTAGAACCTTCATCCTTAGATGGAATTTCATCCATAGAAGGAGTCAAAACCATATTTAGCTCCTTCTCACACTCCTTTGTAACAGCTTCCATCTATTGTGGGGTTTGAAAAATCAAAACCTCAGCTATTTTAGGCATACACGTTGGACTAGCAACTATTTGTCCAGATGTATTATCAGCATCCAACGAACCAGATTCATTAAATTCAACATTTGTATTATGAGCTAAATCCGGTTTACTCAACAAATAATGCTAACAACCACTTCATTTCTTCCCTTGATTTCAGCTGTATTTTCTACCAAATTTAAATCTATTTTCGGAGGCAGACGATCTGGTTTAGATCCATCATAGAACCGGCAAACTTTCTGAAAATCTGCACCATGGTTTAAATGTGAATCTCTCGTAACACTTTTAATATTTCTTTTGGATTTGAATTTGACGTGCATCCAAGGCCCGTAAGAGCTCTCATCAACTAATAAAGATTCTTTGGAAGCTTCCTTCTTACTAAGAACTGAATTTTGAAAACCATTTGGACATACAATGTCTTTATGTCCAATTATTCCACATTTGAAGCAGATAGAAGATAAATTCTCAAATTCAAATTTTTGGAAAAACTTGCCAAGAATACCTTCAACCCAAATACCACTAGGGAGCTTAGAGTTTAATTTTACCCGAACACAAGCTCTGGCGAATTCCCTTCTCCCCCATCTAAACATGTTTCCATCAAATAATAACGGAGTCCCTATACTCGAAATAATTCTTGTAATGTTGGTTTTGTCCCAGCAGTGTAATGGTAAGTGTGGAAGACGAACCCAAATGGGAGAAGAAATCCCATCCAAGGAATCAGGAGAAAAATTGGGAGTCCATTTGTCTAATCCAATGACAAATCCTCCCACATACCAAGGACCTCCATTGAGAACTTCCTCTATTGCATCCTGAGATTGAAAAGAGCAAAGGAACCAATCTAAACCAAGAGTAGTAATATGGAATCCTCCAAATTTATCCCATTGCCTCCTTAATTCAAAAGCAAAGCTGGAGAATGGCAAGTTTTTGCAAAGGATGTTTACTACCAATGAATTCCTAAGAACATGAACATTAGATTTTTCTTTTTCCAAATCAAGTTTAATCACATCAACATCTTTACTTCCTTCATGAAAAAAAGATGAATTAATTTTAATGTGTGGTTTCTTTATCCACACATTAGAATTACTCAAATTAGGATCGATGCTACAAGAGGTTGAAGCCTCCAAATCATTGGCTCTAGGAATCAAAACTGGCAAAGATGAACAAGACTTACTTGTCATAGCATCCAAAACTTCTTTTCCTTTACCACTCACCATCAAAGGTTTCTTCTTATAAATCAAACCTCCCTCCCTAATAACTAGAGGAGAGTTGAAAAAACTCGAAAAGCTACTATTGAATGTAAAACTACCTTTTGAATCCAACAAAGTTGGACGCGTAGTAGAAACAAGGAAATTGGTGTTCCGGTCATCCAAGGATGACCGGCCACCATTCTCCATTAACAAAGAATTCATCTGTCACTTGATATCTTCAAAGATTTGATTTTTAAACTCTTGATTTTGACTAATTACTTTGTTACATTACTCTTTCAGATATACTTTCTGGAACAAAGTTTTGAATAAATCTCTTTTTTTAGCTGATTTTCTTTTTGAGTTAAATTTTTATTTTCAAAAGATTTTTACCCTGTAGGAATCCGAGCTAGGGGTAACAGGATCACCTACTCTTCCATTTTTCTAATTTCAATGATGTTAATTCATTTCTTATAATTTTTTCGTTCAATCTCACAAAAACATTTATCATGATATTGCATTTGATAAAAAAACTTTGGTTTTTTGTTCTTTTTGAAAAATTTTATCGTCTTTTTGTTGCATTGCCTCAATGTTAAGGAAGGAGATGATTGGAGGCAACCCTTCATTGACTATTACAAAGAAAGTCAGCTCCCAACGGATAAATCTTTAGCCATGTAAATTCGAAAAAGAGCATTATGGTATGAATTTATAAAAGACACAATATATTATCGGGCTTTTGATCAAATGTGGCTAAGATGCTTAGGGACCAAGGAAGCTGGTCGAGTGGTGATATAAGTCTACAAAGGGCTCTATGGGGCACATAAGTCAGGTCCTAAGATGACTGCTAAAATCAAAAGTATAGGTTACTATTAGCTGACAATGGCGAGAGATTATATTGACCATGCTAAGAGATGTCATAAATGTCAAATCTTCGATGATGTTATAATTCAACTGCCAAATCCACTGCACCTAATAGTAACATCAAGAATATAAGAATGTTATGGCACAAATATTATCAAGCTGATTCTGGCAGCAACAAACTACTTTTCTAAGAGGGCAGAGGTGGCTCTGTTCAGAGAGGTCACGACCAAACATGTGATTAATTTTTTCACCCATAATGTTGTCTACATATTTGGTGTACAATGCAACCTAATTTCAGACAATAGTACTGGATTTAAGAGTACAAACATTTATAATTTTATTAACTGACACAAGATCAATTAATGGTATTCATCTATATATAACCTCAAAGCAACTGACTTGGTAGAGGCCTTCAACAAGATATTGGTGAAAGTGTTAAAAAAGATCCTCACCAAGAATAAAAGAGAATAGCATGCTAAAATGATGGAGGCACTATAGACATTTTGTACAACTTACAAAATGCCAACAAAAGACACTCATTATTCCCTGGTGTTTGGAGTTAAAGCATTATTTTAACTAGAAGTTTACTTACCATTAGTTCAGGTAGCAATTCAGAATGATCTCACTCAAGAGAAAAATGTACGCCTTAGAATGGAAGAGTTCGACGCACTCGATGAAGTTATACTACAAGCTCAACAAAACCTAAAAATCTATTCAGTAAGAATGATGAAATCATTTGATCGAATGGTGTGCCATTGGTCATTTCAACAAGGAAAATTAGTCATTGTGCTGAGTAGGTCAAGCATCCCGCGCCAAAAAATAGGTAACAAATTCGTATCTAATTGGGAGGGCCCCTTTATCATTGAGAAGGTGTTCAACGAGGAGCTTATTAGTTGATTGATCTAGATGATCATAGGCCTATGATATCGATCAATGCCTGATATTTAAAGGAATATCATGCATGAAAATTTCATGACCAATATACTACATAATAATTATAGTACTATGTGCAAATCTATTAATGCATGCTTTTTATATGTTTTGAAATTCTCTAAAGTAGAAAGAATACATTTCAAAATTCCCCATAAGATTGAGAGCATTTGAAATATTTATTCGGGTCAACATCACATTATATGCCAAAATCTCTAAATAAATATTTAAAATCTCAAAATATAAAGTCTATCCAAAACCTCCTTGTGAGATAGGGGACATATTAAATATTTATTCGGGTTAGTATCGTGCTATGTGCTGAGATACCCAAATAAAATTTTAATATCTCAAATTCCAAATTTAATCTACTTTAAAATGTCCCTATGATATAGGGGCATTTTAAATATTTATTTACTTCAACATCACGCTATATGTCAAGATCCCCGAATAAATATTTAAAATTATTAATACAAATATTCTTTCATGCTAATAAATACAATAAATTCTTTTCAAAGTATATGCAGGTAATCTTCTAAAAGTTTGATGCACCAACTTCCTAACGTACCAAGATTTCAAAAGTAAAAAAAGAGACTTTTATAATTACACACTCCAACAAATTTAGCCAAAATAGCTTGAAGCCTTTTAACAACTTAAGGCTTAAGGTTCAGATGGGTGTAAAAGGTTAGATCCAGCATGGCCAAATATGGCCAGACCGCTGGCAGCTCTGCTTACTTAACACGCCATAAATAAGGCTTTAGTAGTAAAACCCCCACTTCGTCAACCATCAGTAGGAACTATAAGAAGTATGAAGGCTAATTTAACTCAACCAGTTCAAGTTGTCTTAGTCTACTAAATTCTCCTGATCGACTGGAGAATCAAAGTTCCAGTGGGAAGGATGAGTCACGAACAATTACCCAATACTTGTAGATTCTAAATTTTCAACTACAAAAGAGAACTTTAAATCTACCAACTTCAGTAAAATTAGCATTAGGAAGCACATTTCCCATAACTTAAGTTTGGAGAATGAATGGGTGTAAAAGGCTTGATCCAACTCGCCCAAATATGATTGGATCGTTGGCAGTCCCATTTTCTTCACATGCCAAAATAAAGGCTGTAGTAAAGGAACCACCAATCCAACAACCAGAGGAAGAGGAGACATCAAATTTATCTCACCTAATCTTATGAACTCAAGTGACTCAAACTAAAGTCTCCTTAATTAGTCAATGATTAAGATACTACCTACAACTAGTAATATCGACTAACTTTGAAACCTACAAATCCTTCAATAAATTCATAAAGAATAAAGTGAGGATCGAAGGAATTCCTTTTTAAAAAGTATGCATAAGCATAAAGCAAAGGACCAAATAAATTATACTAAAGTTTACATAAAGCTTAAAGCTAAACTAAGAGGATTATGTCATCAGAAAGTCTTCTATGTAGAAAGCTTTGGACCGATGACCCCACACCACCTACCTAATACAAACCTAAAGGGCTTAGGTCACTGACGTATACTCCTTCATCAAGCCAACCAAAGAAAAAAAGCATAGAGCTGAGCATACATAAATCCCCTAATAAGTCAGTATTAAAAAATAAGATAATCCTCCATCAATGTCTGCAGCACAAAGCACATGGTTGAAGGTGTTGCGGATCTATTTTCATGGTTTATAACTTTTGATGATAGCAAATATTCATGTTTTTCTACGACTGCCTTGCCTACAAACTTTTTAGGTCCACAAGATCGAGTGCAACTCAAGACCAGCTCAAGATTGGGTAGATTTAGCTTGAGTCAATCTGTAATGTTTTCCTTTCTTGAGTCAATTGTAAAAGTGGTTCCTGATGCTAAGTTACCTTGCATACACACACACTTGAGGGATTTTTTGTATTTTTCAATTTTGAGTACATCGGCCTGGATGATATCCATATCGGCCAGGACGATCGGTTTTATTTTGATGATTGGTTCAAAAATAGAAACCCTAATTAGGTCATCATCCTCATTGAGACAGCCATCATTAAGCTGATCGGCCCGGACGATCCTTGTATTATCCAGGACAAAAGGCTCAATTAAGAAAGAATCAACCGCCATGATCAATTTAGGCATTCTTTACTTTAGGATATCGGCCAGGATGATCTTAACATCGGCCTGGACGATGCAGCACAATTATGCCTAAATTATTCTGATAATTTTGGAAAGTATTTAAGGCTAAATTATAGGATTACATCGGTTAGGCCAATCGCAGGATCGGTTAGGACCATGTCCTGGACGATTGATATTGTCCAGACTCTATTCAAGGCGATGATTAGGATGATTATGCTTGGATTTGAACTAATCGACCAGGACGGTATTGTATCGACCTAAATGATGAAACCTTTTTTCTTTTGATCGTCCCAAATCATCCCAGCTGATTGAGCTTATTTTGTACGGATTGGCCAGGACGATATTTATATCAGCCTGGACGATAAAGTTATAAAATAAGATCTTCTATTTAATCTTTGACAAGGCACTTTGTAAGTGTCTTTGGAAGCCATTGTAGCTTCGTTCTTTTGAGGGAAACTTGAAGAGAGAGCTTGAGAGGGAGTGAGGAAAGGGTGAAGTTTGAGAGAGGGAAAAGATCCTGTGAGGGAGGACTCAAGGGAGTGTGGAGGGGGATTCCACACGATTGCTCCGGCGAGCTTGCACCTTAGTACTGTCAGATTCAACGCTTATCTTGAGAGAAGTTCACTGAAGAAAAAAAATCTCTTTGGTGTCAAAGGATCCGGCTACTCCACCGCACCGGGGAAGGTGGAAGTGATTTTGTAAGGGCTTCTCCGCCTAGTTGTGGGGGCTAAAGGAGAGACACTTAGTTTAGTGTAATACTCGGAGGGTGCCTCCGAGGAGAGGACTAAGTCAAGGTTTGACTAAACCACTATAGATCTGGTGTATTCTTTCCTTTATTATTTCCGCATTTATTTCTTCCACACGTTGATTTCTTTGTGGTGATTTGGTTTGATTTTTGTAATTATGCTTTGCTCAAGAAAATTTTAAAATTCCAATTCACCTCTCTCTTGGTTAGCCTTGGCCTAGTTCATAAGGGGCCTAACATCCTTAATGAACTTTCAAGTGGTATCAGAGCGGGATTCATAAAATAAGTTTTTGAAAGCTTTTAAATTTTCAATCCTTGGCTAATTTTTCTAATCATAATATTGTGGAAGGTTATTCAATCACCAAACCACCTTTGTTTGAAAATATTACATTTGATTTTTGGAAAATTTGCATGTCTACCTTTTTGCAATCAATTGATTTTCTAATGTGGCATATGATTTTAACTATTATTCTATATCGTCTCGTATTTTAGATGGAATCAAAATTGATATTCCTTTTAATCAATGGAGTAGAGAAGAGAAAATCAATGCTCAATTAAATGCTAAATTATTAAATTATTTTTTCTATGCTTTAAATTCTGAAGATTTTATGTTAGTTTCCATGTGCACTACTGGTAAGGAAATTTGGGATAAATTACACACCATATATGAAGGCACTAGTGAAATCAAGCAATCCATGTTGAATATTTTAATGCATGATTATGAACTGTTTTGCATGAAACCTTATGAGACAATCTTAGACATGAATACTAGATTTATTCAAATTGTTACATCATTACATGCTTTAGGAAAGGAGTTTTCAAACTTTAAAAAAGTCAATAAAATTCTTTGTTGTTTACTTGATAAGTTTTATGTAAAGTTGTTGTTATTTGTGAATCAAAAAATTTGAATAAAATATTCTATTGATAATTTGATTGGCTCACTCATTGCCTACGAGCAAAGTTTGGGTCAAAGACTTTTGGATTCAGGTGAAATGATAGTGCTAAACACTAAAAACATGGAGGAAAGTGGCTTAATTGGTGACAAAAATAATGACTTGTCAAGAAAATTAAAAAGCTCACCAAAGCATAAGCCTCAACAAAAGTGGAATAAAGATAAAAATGGTAAAGATTTTAGGATTACTTCTGACATTATTTGCTTTGGATGTAGGAAACTTGGACATATGAAAAATCAGTATCCTAATTTGAGAACTCTTCCGGGAAAAGAAAAAGGAAAAGCAAAGAAAATTTTAAAATGGCCAAATAAGGAAAAGCAAAAAATCTATTGGGCAAACTTAGCTTCTGAATCATCTGATCAGGAGTAAGATGATGTTTAAACCATTGTTTGTATTTTTTTTTCTTTTGTTTGCATGTTTTGTTATTTTTTTTGTGTTTTACAAGTGTTTTTTTTTTTGATTTATTCTTTTTTTTTATCCTTTCTTTCTTTTCTTTTCTTTTCTTCTTATTTAAATTTTAATTGTGTCTTTACTTTTTCTTTTTTTTTCAACACAATCATCACCATCCATTTAAAATTAAAAAAAGAGGGGATTAAAAATTTTAAAATGAAAATCTATCTCCTTTTTTTTTAATTCTTATATAAGTTGTGGTTGGCTTCTCTAAAAACAGTCAAAGGAAAGAAACTCATGATTTTGACTCTCAATCTCTGTTTTCTAAAAGAGGTTATTCTACTTTTGATTTAAAATCTTAATTATATTTTAAATTGGATTTTGAAACTAAACTTTTTTCATCTCCTTACATTTTATCTATCACATAGGAATCTTTTGCAAGTTGTTGAATTTTTCTCATAATTTTCCTAATCAAATAGTTCATTGTGTCAATAGAATGGGTTTACTTTATTTTTAAAATTTTAGAATGGTAGCATATTAAAAAAAAAAGGCCAATGATGCCAAATAAAAAAAAGTAGACAATGACGCCAAATCAAAAGATGCACAATCACACCAAATTGAGAAAGATACAGAAAGTGTATCAAAAGAAAAAGATGCGTAAAGTGCGCCAAAAAATAGATAAGAGCATAAAATGAGGCCACAAGGAGTATGCTTATCTTTTCTATTTTATTCAAAGCTTAAGAAAACCCTTGATATTTTTGATGCTTGAGTTTGAAAATCATAATTCCTGATTCAATAATTCGTGCATTAATCTTCTATTAGATATACTTTATGGAAGGAGTTTTGGAAAATTAGTGTTTCTTTTTTAAATTTATTCTTTGATTTAATTGTTGGATTAAAAAGTTTTTGATCCTTTAAAAAGAACTTGAGCTTGGATTATCAATTTATGAATTTATTACCTCTACTGGATTATGCGTTGTCAATCCATTTCTTATTAAGTTTTTTTTTTTAAATTAAGAGGTAACTTTTTCTTTTTAAGACTTTTTGTGCCCCTTCTCTTTTTGATAATGCCAAAGGGTGAGAAACATATTGTTGTATTTGTACCTTTTTCATCTTTCAAAAATTAAAAACAACAAAAATTTTTGATCTCCCCTATTTTTAAGAGTTTTATTTTAGTAAGGGGGATATTTGGAGAACATAATTTCTTTTTTGCAAATTCAACCAGTAATGTTTGCCATCATAAAAAAGGGGGAGATTGTTACATATATGTTTTCATGGTTTATGACTTTTGGTGATAGCAAACTTTTATGTTTTTCTACAACTGCCATGCCTACTAACTTTTTAGGTCCACAAGATCGAGCGCAACTCAAGATCAGCTCAAGATTGGGTAAATTTAGTTTGAGTCAGTCTGTAATATTTTCCTTTCTTGACTCAATTATAAAGGTGGTTCCTGATTCTAAGTAACCTTGCACACACACACTTAAGGGATTTTCTATATTTTTTTATTTTGAGTACATCGGCCTGGACGATATCCATATCGTCCAGGACAATCGGTTCAAAAATAGAAACCCTAATTAGGTCATCATCCTCATTGAGGCAACCATCATTAAGCCGATCTGCCTGGACGATCCTTGTATTATCTAGGACAATAGGCTCAATTAAGAAAGAATCAAACACCATGATTAATTTAGGTATTCTTTATTTTAGGATATCGGCCAGGATGTTCTTAACATCGGCCTGGACGATGCAGCATAATTATGCCTAAATTAATCTAGTAATTTTAGAAAGCAATTAAGGATGATTGATACGATCACATCGGCCGGGCTGATCGCAGGATCAGCCACGATGATGTCCTGGACGATATTGGATCGGCCTGGATGATGTAACCTTTTTTCTTCTGATCATCCCAAATCATCCTGGCAGATTGAGCTTACTTTATACGGATCGGCCAGGACGATAAAGTAGGCAAATGAGATCTTCTATTTAAGCTTTGACAAGGCACTTTGTAAGTATCTTTGGTAGCCATTATAGCTTCATTCTTTTAGGGGAAACTTGAAGAGAGAGCTTGAAAGGGAGTGAGGAAAGGGTGAAGTTTGAGAGAGGGAGAAGATCCTGTGAGGGGGGACTCAAGGGAGTGTGGAGGGGGATTCCAAGCGGTTTCTCCGACGAGCTTGCACCTTAGTACCATCGGATTCAAGGCTTATCTTGAGGGAAGTTTACGGAAGAAGAAGATCTCTTTGGTGTCAAAGGATTCGACTACTCTGCGGCACCGGGGAAGGTGGAAGTGATTTTGTAAGGGCTTCTCCGCCTAACTATGGGGGCAAAATGAGAGAGACTTAGTTTAGTGCAATACTCGGAGGGTGCCTGCGAGGAGTGGACTAGATCAAGGTTTGACCAAACCACTATAAATCTGGTGTATTCTTTTCTTTATTATTTCTGCATTTATTTCTTTCGCACGTTGATTTCATTGTGGTGATTTGGTTTTATTTTTTTAATTGTGCTTTGCTCAAGAAAATTTTTAAAATTTCAATTCACCACTCTCTTGGTTTTCCTTGGGCTAGTTCATAAGGGGCCTAACATCCTTAATGAACTTTCAGAATAAACCAAATATCAAAACTCAAGCTAAAGTTATAAAAATAAGCACACTAGATTATATCCATATATGTTTCAAATGATTAGGGGTATTTTAAATATTTATTTGGGTTGACATAGTGCTGCATGCTAAGATCGCCATATAAATATTTAAAATTTCTTTTTAAAATGTAATTAAAGGAGAGAAGAATGGAAGATCATCCATAAATTGAATGTGCTAATAGTATATAGTAAAATTATGCAAGATACAATAAGTTTTTAAGCCAATAAAGTCCCTCCATATGATGAATCTATAAATCTTTAGCAAATTCTGAATAACACTTGTATGCATATGACAAAAATATCACATACATATTTGGTTGTGGAAAAGAAGAATGTTTAATGTATATAGAAATACTAAAAATAAAGTGACAGTGGTGTCAAAAATGAATAAGTAGTGATTCTATATACTACTATCAATCTATAGAGTGATACTCTAAGAACCTAACTATAAAGTACTCCATCACTCTCATATAAATCTCTACTTGATAAAAACCAACATGTCAATCATATTAATGACTACAAGAGCTTCTAAAGATCTATGAAAACACAGAGATAGACCCTTCGAGATCTACATAATGAAAATTTTAGCATGACATCCAAGAAAACTTTAGAGATCCACAACTGAGAAATAAATGTGTGACATCTAAAGTAAACTTCTAGAGATCCAAAAAGTTAATCAACTTACAACAAACATGGTTCACTCTAGACATGTATCACATTTGTTGGGAGGCAGTTGTTGACCTCGATAACAAATTTAAAAAAAAATGTTAAATAACAAAATAATATCGCTACCTATACGAGCCATACTCTCCACTGCCATAGTGCATGGTCTCTATAAAATGGCATCGAAAAATGTCTTTTCTCTGCACACTTTGTCTCTACCTTGCTCCCTCTGTCGTTAAAAGTAGCATAAGAAGATCTCTCCGCTCTCTCTTCTTCTGTTCACAAACGACCCGATATTCCCTTATCTCTTTCAACTTCACATCTCAGCAACTGCTCTCGATCTGACCCTAACCCACGACCAAACCAAGTCATAGCTTCCTCCTCTCGATCTCCACCACAACTCCGAATCGAAGCCCTATCTATTCCTTACCCACTCCAACATCCAGCCACCCCATTAGTTGAAAGCCCTATCTTACCTAGCTTTGCCCATTGGATCCACTCCGATCTCCACTCCAATGCTAGTTTCACTTTAGATCAAAGTTGACCCCTCCCAAACTCCAAAGATCAAACTCCTTTTCACATTATCATATAACTGATCTCTATATTCTTACATGTAGCTGTGACCAAGCAAAGCTCCCTACCTAATCTTCTGCTTCCTCTTGATAGCCACAAGAAACCTACTCTCCCTCTAACCCTCTCCCAATCACAGGTCACCCAACGCCTCACCCGACTTCTTCAAGCTGAGCCCTATATGAGCCTCTTTATCCTTAGCCCAAATCTCTTGACAGCAGCCAAATTTGACTTTAATCCTCCACCCGATCCAATCATAGCCATATAACTTATTTAGGTATATATTTTACTTTTATTTTTTTCTTTAATTATTAATGATATTAGTAGTTATAAAAATTACTATATATATAACAAAGAATAAAATACAATGAAAAAAACAAAAGAAACACACTACAAACACGATTTACAAAATTATAATTGTCAGGCATGAATATTAATAACATACAAACTTATTCTTAAGGTGCTGAAAGTTTTAAAAACCAAAGGTTCTGTAAAAATGTTTGCAAATTGATTTTCTATTTCTACATGATGTAGTTCAATTTCCCCTTTCATGACATAATACCTAATAAAATGATATATTATGTCTATATGCTTAGGCTTAGAGTGTTGAATTGGATTCTTTCAAATGCAAATGGCACTTGTATTATCATTAAAAAAAAAGTATTAATTAAAAAAACCTAAATGCATGAGTTATTTTTTTAACCATTGAACCTATGCTACACAACTTCCTAAGGCTATATATTCTGCTTCAACTATTAAAAGGGATACTTAATTCTATTTTTGTTGAATCAGGAAACTAAATTATTTCCAAAAAATTGATAAGTTTTATAAGTACTTTTTAATCAATCCTATGTCCTACAAAATATGAATATGAATATCCAATAATTCCAGAAGATGCGTTGTGCCTAGGATACAAAATCCCTAAGTTTTGATTTCCTAAAAGATATCTAAGAATTCATTTAATAGCAGTCAAATGAGATTCTTTTATATCAGCTTAAAATCTAGCATAAAGATAAACACTAAATGTGATATCAGGTCTGCTAGCAGTTAAATAAAGTTATAATCTAATTATCCCTTTAAATTTCTTTTGATTAATATATTTGTCGTTATAATCTATATCTAATTGAACCGAGGAACTCATTGGGATACTAATTGGGTTAGCATTATCCATTTCATATTTCTTAAGAATGTCCTTAATATATTTTAATTGACTAAGAAATGTGCCATTCTCTTTCTATTTTATACTTAAACTAAGAAAGTAACTCAAATCTCCCATCAAACTCATTTCAAATTCATTACTCATTATTTTTGAAAAATTATCAAAAAGATATTTATTAGTGGATTCAAATAAAATATCATCAAGATATATTTGAACAATGAGAATGACACCTCCTACTCTTTTCAAGAAGTGAGTCGTATCCGCACTCCCTTTAATGAAGGATCTTTCGAGTAGGAATGTACTCAGCCTCTCATACTACGCCCTAGGTTTCGATTTTAACCCAGATAATGAATTATTCAATTTAAACACATGATTAGGAAATTGTTAATTTTCAAAACTTGGTGGTTGATCAACATAAACATCTTATTTTATCACCGTATTAAGAAAGGCAGTCTTAACATCCATTTAAACTAGTTTAAATCCCTTAAAATAGGGAAAGGCTAGAAGTACTCTAATTTCTTCAAGTCTAGCTATAGGGGGAAAAGTTTCCTCAAAAGTAATTCCTTGTATTTGGTTATACCCCTTAGCCACTAATCTTGCTTTATTTTAAACCACTACACTTGAATCTTTCAGCTTATTTTTGAAAACCCATTTAGTTCCAATAACACTTTAATTTTTAGGACTTTCTACCAATTCCCAAACATCTTTTCTATTAAATTGATTCAACTCTTCCTTTATGTCTAGAATCAAAGATTGATTAGAAAGTGTTTGATTTATATTAGTGGGTTCAATCATTGAAATAAATGCTGACTAGTTCTAACCCCTTCACTTGGGTCTCTTAAAATAATTTCTTTAGGATGACTTTTAGAATACTTCTATTGTCTAGGCATTATATTTTCTATTCCAACCTTCTCTTTACGATTTAAATTTTTTATTCCTTAGGTGATCTCTTCAACATTCTCTTCCTCCAACCTAGATTCTTCAGAAACATCATATTCATCAAAACACTATATGTTTTGTCTCCTCTACTACTAATGTCATTTTGTTAAAAACTCTATGATATTTGCCAATACTCGAATATCCTAGAAAAATTCCCTTATCAGATTTAGGATAAAATTTTCCTAAAAGAGTTTTACCATTATTATGAATGAACACTTTACATCCAAAGACATGTAGACGTGGGAGGTTGGGTTTCCTACCTTTAAGAAGCTCATAGGATGTCTTATTAAATTTAGATCTGATGTTCACCCTATTCAGAACATAATAAGCTTATTAACTACTTTATCCCAAAAATATTTAAGAAGTGAGTATTTAGCCAACATGGCCGTAGTAACATCTATCAAGATTCTATTCTTTCTTTTAACAACTCCATTCTATTGAGGGGTCCTAGATGATAAAAAGTTATGATCTATTCCTTTCTTTTATAAAAGACTTCAAATTTTTCATTTTCAAATTTTCCACCATAATCACTATAAATTATAAGAATTTCACATCCTAGCTTCCTCTAAATTCATGTAGAAAAAAATTTAAACTCATCAAATAATTCACTTTTATGTGATAAGAATCTAATCCAAGTGAATATTGAAAAATTATCAATAATTATATAAGAAAAAACTTTTCCTCACTTATTGTGCTAACAGGTCTAAATAGGTCCATGTGATGGACTTCTAAGATTTGCTAGTACTAAGATCTTTGATTGAATGAAAGGAGGATTTGACTTATTTTCCTAATTGACATGCATCACAAAGATGATCCTTAATAAATTCTAATTTGGGTATGCCTCTTACAGATTTTTTCTTAGTAATCTTCTTAAGATTTTTTATGGTTGCATGATAAGTTCTTCTATGCCATAACAAAGTTTCATCAGCAATGGTTTTTAGACAAAATGTATTAAAAGATTTAACACCACTTAAATTAAGCATGTAAACATTTTTTACTCTATCACCATGCAATACATCAACTCCATTTTGGCTTATTATATAGCTTGTAGGCAAAAATTTTGTGTTAAAACCCTTATCGCAAAGCTGAATAATACTTAGCAAATTTTGTTTCAAGCCTTCTCCAATAAGACATTCTCAATTAGATAATTCTTTGTATTACCAATCATACCTGATCCTACCACTGTTCTAGTGGTGTTATCTTCAAGTGTTACATTGCCTCAAATCCTAGCCTCCAATAATATAAATTGATTCGCATCTCCAGTCATATATTTTGAACATCTACTATTTAGGTACCAAATGCTCTCACAAGGGCTTTTATGATATTGATTCTATAAAATTATCAAATGTTACACTTGGGAACCCAAATAAATTTGGGTTCACCTCTTTACAATGATAATCCATATGCATGTTTGATATGTTATGATTTATGCACTTTAGTTTTCCACACTAAATGTATTCTATTATGAATTGTGAAAATGTGAGAAATATACCCCATCAATTCGCATAAAAAATAATTAAAACCAGGAAAATGGTTTAGAAATTTATATCAGTTATAATATCTTTTCCTAGGTTTTGAACTTGTATGCTTTTGATTAGAATTGTAAAATTGTTCAATTATGGTGGTATCTCACTTTTCTCAAAAGCTTTCAACTTTTCTTGTAAATATGATTTTATAGTTTCCAAATTTAAATTTTATTTTCAATTCAAATTCTCTTGGATCTGATTCAACAAAAAAACCTTAAAATCATTTTCAAGTTCATTATAAGATGTTTTCAATAAATTATTCTTCTTATTAAAATCATCAAATTCATCTAGAAAATCCATTTGATTACTATCTATGTTAGCATGATTATTTCTCAAATTTTATTTTATATTTGTAGATTCATATATTCAATATTTAAATTATCATGCAATTTTTTGTGTTTCCTATATACATTGTGAATTTTTTGAGAAACTTTAAATAATTCATCATAAGATTGGTCATATACCTCCTCTTGATCTATATGATCAAATTTATCTACCATTAAGCATAAATTTGAAACCTCCTCTTCTGCCTCTATTTCTAAAGAATCTGAAGTTGAGTCAGGCCAAAAAGCTCTTTGCATCCTTCTCTTGCCCTTTTTAATATTTGGTTTCTCCTCAACTTTATTCTTGTTTGGATTAACTTTGATATTTTAGCATTTAGTATTTATATTTTTAGGCTTTCTGCATTCATAAGAAATGACTTCATTAGAAATTTTTTGTATTCATATTGAACTTACTTTTATTCTAGTGCTGACATCTTTGTTTCTTTCTCTTAAGGAAACTTTTGAATTATGTAGTTATAAGTTCAATATCTTGTTTATCCTCAGACATTGATTTATCACTCTCTAAATCATCAACGTTCAAAGTTATATTAATTTCTTTCTACTTGTCACCTGTATTATTCTATCTTTAATTCACTCCTTGCTTATAAGCAATCAGTGATCCAAGCAGATTATCATTGAATATACATCCATATCCATAGACTCAGTTATGGTAGTTATCTTTGCATTATAATTAATCGGTAAATAATATAAATTTTTTTTTACTTTTTTAGAATTTGTGAGTTCTTTACCTAAAGCATGCAATGAGCTAATAATATGTGTAAACCCTGTATACATATTAAAATTTGACTCATTTAGTTTCATGAGAAATAGTTCATGGTCATGTAATAAAATATTCAACCTAAAGTATTTCACCTCATTTGTCCCTTCATAAGTTATGCAAAGTCTATCCAAGAATTCTTTCCCAATTTTGAAGGTAGAAACACACTTATAGTTCTCTAATTTCAAAGCACAGAAAAAATTGTTCAAATTTTTTGTATTTAATAATGCTAATTCTTTTTCTTTTAATATCTAATTAGTAAATGGTGTTTCAGTTCTAATGCCATCAATAAGTCTAGTAGGTTTGGTATAACCTTCACTAATATCCACATGCAATAGTCAAGAGACTGCAGAAAAGTAGACATGAAAGTTTTCCAAAAATTAAATAGAATGTTATCAAATGAAGGTGATTTAGTGATCGAGTATCCTTTAGGAGTATTTTAGTTTCCAAAATTTGTCCTGATCATTTTTAAAAAAGTAGTCTAAACTTTAACTTTTAAACCTAGCTCTAATACCACTTGATAGTTTGAGTAGGTTGTTAGACCTTTTAGAACTATCCCAAAAGCTAACCAAGAGAGGGGATGAATTTATTATTTAAAAATTCTCTTGTATTTTTTAGAACCTTTTTTTTTAAATTTTTAGAAAATTAAATCACTAATTCTCAAATTTGTAGTTATTTATAGAAGTAATTATTATGGGATTTTTAAACATAAAAATAGTTAAAATGTATGAAATAAAAAATCAAGAAAAATAAATATAGAAAGAAGAACATCAAATTTTATAGTGGTTTAGTCAAACTTGACCTACATTCACTCCCTAGAGGCTCCTTCTCTAGGTATTGTACTAAATAATAGTGACTCTCATTTTACTCCCATAATACAGTGGAGAAGCCCTTACAAACTCTCTTCCACCAACCCTATGTGGTAGAGTACCATCACTTTTACACTTTCCAAGTGATGATAGCATACCATTATGTCCTTTTTCACCCAGTTGGTGAAGACAGAGTACATACATATCCTTTTCACCCTCCTAGTCAAGGTATAATACCGACCACCTCTTTCACCCTCCTGGTGAAGGTAGAGTGCCGATGTCCTTTTTCACCCACATGGTGAAGCCAAAGAACCTTGACACATTATTAATAATCTTCTCTCAAGAGCTTCCAGAGGAGATGGGAAAAAAATTGAAGAAGACAAAGAGATCCTTGCTTTGGGAAACCATGTAAATCACTCACAACTCCCCCTCACTTGATCTATCACACTTCAGTATCACAATCTCTCCAAAACACTCACACTCAATGTCCACTCTCAAGAGAAATTCACATCAAATGTACTTAAGTCAATTTCTAGTACTCTTTATATAGTCAAAACATGAAAAACTATCCTAAAACTTAAAAATTCAAGTAAAACATCTTCCAATTGTGTAGTATGATCATAGATCATATGGTATGAATAGTTTAAAAATTAGGGCTATATTTGGTATGAATTAGGATGAACATAGTTTCATATACTGTTAGTCTTCTGTACTACCTGACATCATATTCTACGAAATGTTCAAAAGTAAATAAGTTCATTTTTTACGATCTGGTACGAATGAAATTTTATACTCTTTTAGTCATTTATATGACCTGACATTATACTGTATGAACTATTAAAAAATTAACATGTTCATTTATTATGATCTGATATTAATGGAATTTCATACTCTATAAGTCGTATGTATGATCTTACATCGTACAATATGATTTGTTAAAAAATGAACAAGTTTCTCTAGTACAATGTGGTATGAATGGAATTTAGTACTCTATCGGTCATCTGCATGACCTTACATCATACTATACGACTACTTAAAAACTTTAAGCCTATTTTTATTAACTGCATTTGGAGGTAAAATAAAGTTAAATCACACAATACGATTAGATATCATATAATATGATTAGTTTTTTAAATATAAGTTTTAATTCTATCACCATTTGTATGTGTTCATGGTTACCCAATCACAATAACACTTACTCAAACTCATAAAATAAAAATTAAAAAAAAAAAAGAGATGTACTGACTCTATTACATGAAATCTTATTCTAACTTGTTTTGAAGTCATCAGCAATTTAGAGTTTTTGAAATGTTAGTACACATGAAAACACATTAACATATCTAATATATGCGGGGAGAAACAATAGAATGAGAAACATAATATTTTGTTATCATCAAAAATCATAAACATAATTCCTAAGTTACAATAGAAATATTCAATGTATAGTACTAAAGGGAGAATTTAACTAAATGTACTATATAATCTTTAGCTTGTACTATACAAATAATGATGGATAAATTAAAAATTAGGGGTTTTCTTGAAGCCTGGAATTTAAATAACCCTTATTTAAATTAATGAATTCATTGGAAATCAAGGGGCTTGAGCCTTCTATGAGAGATAGTTTGAAAAGAGATCTTTGGGCTTGGGAGAGAAAGATGTGTGATAGAGAGGGAGAATAGCCTTTTGGGATCATGTGTGTGTGTGTGTGTGTGTGTGTGTGTGTGTGTGTGTGTGTGTGAGAGAGAGAGAGAGAGAGAGAGAGAGAGAGAGTTTATATATGATTGCTTTAGCCAACAGCCAACTTCTTCCTCCATCAGTCGAAGCTTTGCTTTAGAAAACTTTGTGAAGAGCCTCTTAGAGTCAAAGGGCCACCACCTTTTCCACTGCATTATTGGTGAAAATGATTTGACTACTCCACCAACCGTTGGTGAAAGGGATTTGACTACTCCATCACACCAGATAAGTAAAAAAATTTTTTTTAAGGGTTTCTCCGCCTTGTATGTAGTGGGGGGTAAAGGAGACACACTAAAAAGTTTTGTGTAATTCCTAGAGCGGAGGACTCTCAGGAATGGACATTGGTTAATGTTGATCGAAGCACTATAAATTTCTAGTGTTCTCATTCTTTTTTTCATATAAAACGTTAATTTATGCATTTTTACTTTTTAAATTAGTAAAAATCTAAAAAATAAAAAGAAAAATAATTTAAAAATTTTTTTCCCATAAAATCAAAAAAGAAAAAAATTAGCTTTTGAATTTTCCTATTATATTATCTTCTACATCAAATGATCTAAATTTTAATTAAATTGTGAATTGGTTTAAGCTCTTTTTAAAATAATTTTTGTAGGAAAATTTTATAAAACACCAATTCACTTCCCTCTTAGTGTGTTGTTATAGTTCAAGTGTCTTAAGAACCCCAAATCAAACTTTCAATTAAGATTAATGAAGTAAAATGTATTTTTATAGGTATTATGAATCTTTCAAGATGTAATTTTAGGTATACTTTATAATACTTAATTATTTTCATGTTAGCTATTAGAAATAAATATTTAATAATTTTTTAATCCATAAAAATATTTTAATTTTTTAGTTAAAATTGATAATTTTGGCATTGTTATAACACTTTAAAAGCCATGAAATAATTTTTTAAGGTTCCCTTAGAAGTGATTTCTCACAGGGAAATGCAAATAATACATGCATGATTCTGATGTGTGATACACATGTATTAATATTCATGTACAATACCATGCTGCCTGTTAATTCTTTTTTTATCTCTACAAATACATTCATTTTCATATCATAGATTATTTAGTATGAAGATTGATTAAGTGCAATACAAATTCTATCATACAGACCTAACTTCTTGATCTATTTTAATTCCAATTTTGCCCCATCTATGTCATGTGGATGTTGGAGGTTATTTATTGCCTCTTCTACTTCATGCTTGTGTGGGAGGATTAAGGGATTTATAAGTGAAAGTGAAGTTATAAGAGAAACCTAGTTGGTCACTTTCACCTAGTGGAGGTTATATTTGGGAGGTATAAGGGGAAGTAGAGTTATAAGTAATTGAGATTAAATATCATTTTCATGCTAAACATTTGATAAGAGTAAATAATGTGTCATTTTATGTGTTATATTTTTAGTTTAAATATGTTATTTTAATCATATTATGTTGGAAAATAAAAAAAAGGCATAAAATTCTAGGAGTCATATAGCACCGCAGTTTTAGAACAAACAGCACCACAATGCCATTAAAGAAAATGCCAGAGTGCTAGATTATCCACATTTTAATGCTAACTTCTCTAGTGGATAGTGCCATGGTGTTAAAACTTAACCTTTACAGTGCCATGCTATATATCATTAAGCGCCATAATGTCATTCTCTATAACTCCTCGACACTCAAATTACTCTTCCAGCGCCACAATGTTCGAAAGTCAATAGTAGCGTAGCAGTTGTAACCTCCCATGAATACGACTTATTATCAATGTGACTCAATTATTCAATAAGTAACATATCTAAGTTAGCAATTATTATGGTAGAAAAATAAAAGTAGCATAGTGGTGTTAGTTCATTTGTTGGGCGTAACGGCGTCGATCCTTCAAGCATCTTTGTGCCAGATGCCTACTTAGTATTTTCATATAAATAGTTATTATGAAATGTTTATAAGGGACTTCAGTCACATTAGATAATTTTAGTTCAATTCAGAGTGCTTCTCTAAAACTCCCTTAGGCTGACAACTAAGAGAATTTAGAGAAGTACTTTATATTGTCATTAGGGTTTTTTACTTAGGATTATGGAAGCAATTCTATAAGTAAAAAAAGGAGTATAGAAGATATTCATTGATTTATTTTGGTTAGATATATCTCTAATTGTTTCTTTCCATCATGATATAAATAAAAAATATTATTGCTTCAATTAAACTCCATGTCTAACTCAATTCTCTAGTTTTGGTTTGATGATGTAGGTATCATATGTCGCACTAATGAATTATCTTATTTCATAAATAACTAAAAATATGTTTTCAATATTACCAAATCATAATTTAATGCACATAGTGGTCATATGTATAGTTAACATTAGCTGTAATGTGGGGCCTCAACGGAGGAAAGGAAGCATAACAAGGAATATTAATTTATTATGTGTCATACCTAGGCATAAGATATGAAATGTACTAAATTCTTAATGAGCTGCTATATCTGCAAAGTTAGTGGATATCCTTTATTCCTACAAGCTCGATAGAGATTAAGGAACACTTATACTTCGAATAAAAACAAAATTAAAATAGGTTCATAAGGAATATATATTATTTATGTTCATCAATCAAAAACTTTATGTCCATAAAGTGTATACATTACCTTTATCTAATTTTATTTAAGTTATTGAATTTACACAACATCTATTTTTATTGAGTAGAATAATTATTGTAATTTTAGTAGACAGTATTAGTGTCTGCAAGTGAGGATACCTTCCTCATAGGATCGATACTACACTCTATCACTATATTACTTAATTTGACATATATACTTTACGTAGGGTTTTCATAATTTTTATATCAAAGAAAACCTAGTAATTATTAGGGATTGATAAAACCCTAAATTTTTTTATAATTCTATATATACTCAATAGCCCCCCTAAAATCTCAAACCCTAATCCTCACTAACTCAATCCTTTGCTTGTGCTCTCTGGCAATTTGGTGACGACCTAGGATTTTTGCTTCTGTCTTCATTTCTCCCTTGTGTTAAAATCGTTCTCTTTCTTTTTATTTCTTATTTTATTTCTTTGGATTTGTCTTTGACTGTTTTTAGCTTTGTTTTAAATTTTTTTTTTCTGGTTTTCTTATTTTGGTAGATGATGACTCCGTTGTCATCCATCCTGTCATTTATTTCTTTTTCAAAGGGTCATTCATGGTCTTTCAAGGAAGTCTTGGCTGGATCTTCATCATCGATTGCTAAACTGCCATTTGTACAAATGTCTTTTAAAGGTTATCTGGCTTTGATGTTTGATGATGGTTTCTCAACTAGATGCCCCCTTTACTTTAACTTTGGTTGGCAATCTCCTTCTCCGGCAACCTAATCTGGATGTTATTTGAAATTTTTTTGTTAATCTCAAACTCTCAGATTCCTTTCACATCGATTTGTTGGATCAGAGGCATATTGTGATTCAACTCTCTAATGATCTTGATTATAGCTGGATTTTCTTACTGAGATCCTACTATATTCAAGCGTGTCAGATGATGTTGCTCAAATGGAATGCTAATTTTAATGTTCATGAGGAATATTCTACTGCTCCAGTGTGGATTTCCTTTCCAAATCTAAGACTTCATTTCTTTAATTCTCATATTCTTTTTTGCTTGGCTTCGATCTTTGGTAGATCTTTGCAAATGGATGAAGCCACTGCTATAATTGGTACGTGTTTTAGTCGAGTTGGACATATCTAAGAAACATCCTAATGAGATTTGGATTGGTTCAGAGTTGAATGGTTTTTTTCAAAAAGTGGAGAGTGAAAATTTACCAATTTTCTGTTCTCTTTGTAAAAAGCATGGTCATGCTTTAAATGAATGTTACAGGTTACATCCTTATCTTCGCAAGGAAAAGGATTCCCCCAAACATTCCCATGGGAATGTAATTATTATGGTTCCTCATGATAATGAGGGTCCTAACTGTGGACTGAGTGAAGGCAATGATCTTAAACTACTTGGAATTGAGGATCTTATAACCATTTCCATCCCTCACCTTGAACCACCATCCTCCAATGTTGAAGAACCTATTCAAGTTCAAGGAGAAAATATAAATTCTAGTTCTTTCTAACCTTTAGGAATAGAAAATGTAGATGAGAAAATGTTTGTTATCACTTCAAAAAAAATTAGTGTTATTCCACCTTTTATTAGTCCGTATATTCTTAACAAAAACTTGCCTGATGTGGATTTTATGTTGCTCAATAATAATGGTTCTATTTTTATGAATTATCCTTCTATTGTTAATGATCAGGAGGATGGACAACCTATTACGATGGAAGGAAATGATTGCATTGACATAAGTAATAAAGAAAGCGTGGAGGATGGAAATATCCATGAGGAGGGAAAAGTGCCTCGGGAGGTAAGGTAGGTGGGTTTACACAATGATATTGAATTTAATTATAATTTTTATTATCATAGTAATGCTTTTACTGATATCGAGGATATGGATATGATTTCTAGATGTTTTTCCAAAGATGATAGGATGCTAGTTTTACCAAGTTTCAAAATAGGAGAGGTGGTAAAAGCAATAATATTATATTTCAATCTCTTAGAGCCAGCCCACAAACTATTCATTAGTAATTTTTGTTATGTTTAAATCTATTATTTGAAATATTAGGGGTATTGGTTGCCCCTCCTCTAGGTTAAGAGTTTAAAATTTATGACACATTTATAATATTTATATTCTTGATCTGCTTGGATCACTCATTAATTCTATTAAATTACTTAGTACTGCTAGAATTTTGGGTTTTAAATATGTTGTTTCGAATTCTGCCAATAAGATTTGGGAGTTTTGGAATGATCCTGTTTGGATTATTATTATTAATTATTTTACTCAAGTTTTGTATTGTAGTGTTGATGTTTTAGACTTACCTTGTTGTGTCTCATTTGTTTATGCTGCTTCTTCTTGCATTATTAGGAATGTTTTATGGGAGTAACTTACTAATTTTCACATTATCCGTAATTTACCCTGGTTTATTGGTGGGGATATAGTCATATCAATCATTCTATGAAGTATTTTAACAATATGTTTATGGATTGAAATTTTGTTAACATTGGCTTCTCTGGTAACAAATTCACAAGGAATCATGGTCATTCATGGCAATGGTTGGATCGGGTGTTGTTTAATGATTTTTGGCTTAATTCTTTTAATTCTATTTCTATTGAGCATCTTAGCAGAACTACTTCTGACCACTCTCCTATGTTAATTAGTATTAAGACCCGTCATATGAGTTTTTTGCCTCAATTTAGATTTCAAAACATGTTGTTTCATGAGTCTTTTATGGATCTGGTTCAGGAAAATTGGCAAGCCCGCTTGCTTCCTGATAACTCTTGTTTTGGTTAGAAAAGATTTTGGTTTAAACTTAAAAGTCTTAAGCAAGTTCTCAATTGGTAGAATCATAATATTTTTAAAATATCTTCACCAACATTTTGAAAGCTGAAGATAAAGTGAATGCTATTGAGCTTAACTGTCAATTGTTTCATTCTGATGATAATTTAGCTTTATTAAGGGATGCTAAAAATTATCTCTTTAAATTACAAGCCTAGGAGGAAGCCTTTTGGAAATAAAAAGCTATTACGAAGCATCTTGTTTGTTTTTTTTTTTTTTTTTTTGAAGAAATGCCAATAGCAAAAATTTTATTACCAATCACTTACAAGAATATTCCTTCTTCATCAATTCAAGAAAAGAAGAAGGAACTTTATCCCTAGAGAAATCATCCCAAAAGAATGATGAAAAATGGGCAAGGTTAGCATAATAATGTGCTAACTTATTACAATTTCTATTTGCTAAAGAAAAGTAAAAAAGTTTAAACTTAAGAAGATAGTCTAAATCCTTAGGATTTAGAAAATCTTTAGCAATTACCGGATTTTTAAAGGCATTCTGAAAAATTTTGATGACATTAGAATTATCACCTTTTTTAAGTCTAGTAATTAGGTTGTTAAGCCTAAGTGAATGTCCCAAGGCTACCAAGAGGGGGGTGAATTGGTAGTTTAAAAAAATTTAAGTCCCCTTTTGAAAATTATTGAACCGAAATAAAAATTTCTTTTAAATTTTGTAGAAAAATATTTTTCAACCACAGAGTTTTTAAAACTAAAATTTAAAGTGCGGAAACATAAAAACAGTAAAGTAAATGACACAAGATTTATAGTGGTTCAGTCTAAAACCAGACCTACATCCACTCCCAGAGGCACCCTCTTAGTATTGCACTAATACCAATAGTGACTCTCCTTTTGCACCCACAGCAAGGCAGAGAAGCCTTTACAACACACTCTTTTCACCACTCCCCGGTGCGGCAGAGAACCGTCCGTCCTTTTACACTATCCCCAGTGTTGGCAGAGAACCGTCCGTCCTTTCACACTATCCCCAGTGTTGGCAGAGAACCGTCTTCCTTTCACACTCTCCTAGTGTGGGCAGAGAACCCTTCGGCTGTTTACACTCTCCAAGTGTAGGCAGAGAACCCTTCGGCTGTTCACACTCTCCAACTGTAGGCAGAGAACCCTTCGGCTGTTCACACTCTCCAAGTGTCGGCAGAGAACCAGATCTCCTTGACAGATCTTCTCACAAGAATCTAGAAGGAAGAAGGAAAAGAGTGAAGTAATACCAATTCACAAGTAGAGACTCTTACCTTTGAAATCCAAGTGAAGCCTTCTCGCTCCAGTGGTAGGAATCCTCCCTTGAATGCTCTCTTCCACTCTCTCCTTGGCTATTCTCTCAAGAGGCACGAAGATCAAATGACAAAAAGATTGGGTGGCAGTCTAATTTGGACTATTTATATAAAAGACAAGAAAAATCGCCCAAAAATTGCACGCAGTGGATCGTCCTGTACGATCGTGGATCGTCCTGGACGATTTTACTTAAACGATCTGAAACGACCCTATTTGAATATGTGTACGAAATGTCTTCGTACAGCTGATCGTCCTGTACGAACTAGGTTCGTCCAGTACGAACGGTTATTACAAGATCGGTTCTAGAAACTGCTGAAAATTGTTCTAACTCGGTTAATCGTTTGGACGAGAATATATTCGTCTGGACGAAATTTTTACAGGGAACCGATCGTCCTGGACGATTCTTGACTTCGTCTGGACGAAAATTTTCTAGAGGACCAATCGCCACGGACGATAACTTATTTTCTTCTGGACGAAAATTTTCCAGAGACCCGATCGTCTTGGACGATTTTTAATTTCGTCTGGACGAAATCTTTCCAGAGGACCAGTCGCCACGGACGATAATTTAAATTCGTCTGGACAAAAATTTTACAGTGAACCAATCGTCCTGGACGATAATTAATTTCATCCTGGACGAATAGGACTTAGAAAAATTTTTCGAGCAAGTTTCTATTCGTTCCATGTGCTCTATAGGAGATAACTGTCTGATCGTCCAGTACGAACTGATATCGTCCCGTACGATCAGTATAAATTTTATATGATCTCCTTATGTGTGTGTATGTTTTTATTCACTCAAAATACAATCACTCACTTTCAATTTGATTTCTAAGAAAAGTGTAAGCTTCAAATTTTATAAAGTATCTCATGATGAATTTAATTTGAAGTCTTCGTAGTCTGGAGTTCATTTTTCCTGAAATGTTAGTACACACAAGAGCAAATACAATTCTTCTAAAAAATGTTAGGAGATAACTACACATTTGAACAATAATATTTGGAATCATCAAAACTTTATAAGTTGCAAAAATGTAAAGCATGCAAATAGCAACTATCTTAACAATCTCCCCCTTTTTGATGATGGCAAAATGATTATTGTTTGTATGATTTCAAATTAAACTATTCTCCTAAACTCCCCCTGAATTGATTTATATATGAAAATAAGGAGGCATTTTGAACCATAAAACACAATTTTTTGTTTTTCAAAAAAATTTTAAATAATAACAAACTAGAAAATAATAACACACAAATAACAAACTAGAAAACAATAACACACAAACAAAACATACAAACACAATGATTTCTCCCCCTTTTTGACAACAACAAAAAGTGAAGAAGAAATAGACGAGAAATGTAAGTAATGGTATGAAATTCATTTAAAAATTTAATCTAAATGGTGATTGACATAAGGTATGCAATTTTAAACTAAAAACATTAGGTCAATCATAGAAATTCATAAAATTTAAGAAGTGATATAACATTGTAAGTAAGAAGAATTTTTCAAAGACATGATTCAATTTAGACATTCGAATATAGAAAATCATTACAAGAGAGATGTAAAAAAAAATTTATATTTCAAAGTTCAATAGAATATAAATGAACATAAGTTCAATTTGAATTAAGAGATTGAAAGAATTTGGAAATAAGAGAATTACCACATGTGGCGCTTTGCGCATCTTTTTCAAAAATTTTTGGCACATTTTTGTGCATATTTTTTTTTTATATTGGGCTAATTTTGTGCCTCTTTTTCATATTTGCGAACCTTTGCGCATTCCTTTTGATTTTTATACTTTTTGTACAATTTTCAAGAGTAATTGAGACCAATTCTTTCCAAAATCAATAATCTAAAATTTCAAATATTTCTAAGTGCATAAATATCACTTGAGCAAAGAAATACAAAATAAGAAAATATCTAAATTGCAATAATAATATTAACTTTTATGTAGTCTAAATGAATAGACATGAATTTAAAAAGTTCTAATTACAACAAGTTATAAACAACTTTTAATTTTAGAAAGACTAGATTTTCTAATGTAGATAATCTCAAATTACAATCTAATTTAAGCACTATTAAGATTAAATAATACTAATGAAATTCATAAAAATTAACTACATTTCAAAAACAAATCAAATTTGAAACAAGTACAACATGCATTGATATTAATGAAAGGATTACACATTTCATAATATCTAAAAACAAATAAGAAAATACACTAAACTTAAAAGTAAAAACAAACATAAAAACAATCACTTAACATAAAAACTGATACAACAAAACATAAAACACGAGTACAATAAACACAAAGAAATTCATCTCTACTGTTCTGGAGGAGGAGGAAGAGGAATGCCGCCAAAAAGGTTGAAGTAGGAGGCCATCAACATTACATTGGTATTAATTTCATGTACTTCATTTCTAATGTTACCAATGTCTTGTTGCTGCTGCTTAAGTTGAGCATCAAATTGATCAAACCTTTGATCAACATGAGTCTCTAATCTATCAAATCTTTCAATCAGATTCTGATAATCTGACTGAGGTGCAGAAGTTTGCACTCCTTCTTCTTCTTCTTCTTCTGAAGCACTGGCATGTGCTTTTTCTTTTTCTTTTTCATCCTTGAAGAACAATCTGAAGGAAGCATCATTATAATAAACTGGCTCTTCATATTCTTCATCAGGATGCACTAAGTTGTATTTCTTTTCCAAGATGTAAGTAACTAAGTGTCCCAAAGAGATGTTCCTTTTTCTCTTCTGATCTGCATGTCCTATTTCTGAAAGCCCATAGATATGATCTATGATAAGTTGGGCTTCGTCGATAGGGTGACAATCCATAATTAAAAAGGTTAGAACAGAAAGGAGAGGGGTAATATTGATCCTATCACCAGCTTTAGGAATGATTGAAGAACGAAGGATATGCTGGATGATACGGGCATTCTTGGTCATACCGGATACTCTAGCAACATGATAGGTTAGGCCACTTTTTCTAATCACATTATTGACTTCATCCCATTTGAAAGTGTTTTCACTCATTAGGGTGTGGGCTCTATATCCTTGAGTTCTTAGGTTCAAAAAGGCTCCAATGTCATGCTTAGTGATTTCCACTTTTTGTTTGAAGACAAAGGAACTTATGCAAGAGTGGTCGGAGTTAAAACTCATGTTTGCTAGGAAATAGTGGAAGGTTTGCTTGTTGTAGAAGTGGACGAAAGAAAGTATGAAATGAAATTGGGTTGAGGCAAAAAGGTGCATTACCTTAAAATTTATCTCGCTTTGGATTAAAATGCGAGAGGGAGTTATTTTGGCGGATGCAAAATGAGGAAAGGATTCCTCATTCGCCTTAGACAGGAAGTTTTCTGAGGCATTCCTATTGGGCTTCTTCACTAACACCTTTTGTCTCTTGCTTGAGGAGGCCATTGACAATTGGAAGTAGAAAGGGATTGAAAGAGAAGTTTGAAAGTGTGATTGTTAAGTTAGAAAGCCTTCATATTTAAAGAAAACGATACGTTCGTCCTGGACAAAAAAACTTCGTCCTGAACGAAAATCATCGTTCGTCTGGACGATAATATTTCGTACAGACGATCAAATTCGTCCAAAATGTAACGGCTTTTCGTAATCAACACAACTTATGATGCGTCCCTTCGTACTGGCTTTTTGACATGACCAATCGTACAGACAAAATTATTTCGTACAAACGATCAAAAAGTAACTCGTTTTAATGTCTCTTGAAAACCGTCCCCTACAATGTAACGACATCTGTTCGTCTGGACGAACCAAAAATTCGTACAGACGAAATCCATATTTAAAACTGTCTTATCCACTCAACCGCTGCATTCAATCGTCTCGACGTTTGAGAAAAAAAATTTTGTCCTGGACGATTGTCAGATCGTACAGACGATCTAATAAAAAACTGCTCTCAAAACGGTTAAAATTCGCGCAAACTGTTCTTTCACACATCGTCCAGTACGAAACAAAATTCGTCCCGGACGATTTCCTCCAATTTTTGAATTTTGAATTTTAATTTAAGAAAATCAAACTAAACATTCAAAAACATAGAAAACATAAAACAAAATCATATACCCAAAAACAAATTTATTCAAAACACACAAAATTTCACAAAATCAAAAACAAAACATAAAAAAAACATAAATATCAATGTTGCAAAGTCATTTTGTTTAGGCATTCAAATCAATAACACCAAGCCTTGTTCTTAAAGTACTGAAGGTATCAAAGGCTAAAGGTTTTGTAAAAATGTCTGCAAGTTGATTTTCAATTGAAACATGTGTGAGTTCAATTTCTCCCTTGGATACATGATCCCTTATGAAATGATGCCTTATATCAATGTGTTTGGTTCTAGTCAGTTGAATAGGATTTTTGGAAATGCAAATAGCACTAGTATTGTCACAATAAATTGGAATAGTGCCTATAGTTAATCCTAAATCAATCAACTGTTGTTTTAACCAAAGTACTTGTGCCACACAACTTCTTAATGCAATGTATTCTGCTTCTGCAGTAGATAGGGCTACTGAATTTTGCTTTCTACTAGACCAAGAGACTAAAGAATTTCTAATGAATTGACATGTTCCAGAAGTGCCTTTCCTATCCACTCTACAACTTGCAAAGTCAGAATCTGAATAACCAACAATTTCAAATGAAGAGCTGAACTTAGGATACCAAATTTCTAAGTTTTGAGTTCCTAGTAAGTATCTTAAAATCCTTTTCACTGCTGTCAAATGTGATTCTTTTGGATCTGATTGAAATCTAGCACATAAGCAAACACTGAACATAATATCTGGTCGGCTAGCAGTCAAGTAAAGCAAAGATCCAACAATCCCTCTATATTTCTTTTGATCAACAGATTTTCCCTTAAGGTCCTTATCCAACTGAACTGAGGAACTCATTGGTGTACTAACAGGTTTAGCATTGTCCATTTCATATTTCTTGAGGATGTCCTTAATATATTTAGTTTGGCTATGAAATATTCCTTCCTCAAGTTGCTTAATGCTAAAACCTAGAAAATAATTTAAATCTCCCATTAAACTCATTTCAAATTCACTACTCATTGTTTTAGAAAAATCATCACAAAGATTTTTATTTGAAGATCCAAAGATGATATCATCCACATAAATTTGTACAATGAGTATTTCCTTTCCAAATTTCTTTAAAAAGAGAGTTGTATCCACACTTCCTTTTTCAAAAGATCTTTCAAGTAGGAAGGTGCTCAATCTCTCATACCAAGCCCTAGGTGACTGTTTCAATCTATATAATACCTTCTTTAATTTAAAAACATGATTTGGGTATTTTGAATTTTCAAATCCTGGAGGTTGTTCTACAAAAACATCTTCTTCAATAACCCCATTCAAAAAGGCACTTTTTACATCCATTTGAAACAATTTAAAACCTTTAAAACAGGCAAAGGCAAGTAAAACCCTAATTGCTTCAAGTCTTGCTACAGGGGCAAAGGTCTCCTCAAAATTAATTCCTTCAATTTGATTATACCCCTTAGCAACTAATCTAGCCTTATTTCTTATGACTACTCCTGAGTCCTTCATTTTATTTTTGAACACCCACTTGGTTCCAACAACACTTTGATCTTTTGGCCTTGAGGTTTATTCCCAAATTTTATTTCTTACAAATTGATTCAATTCTTCTTGCATGGCCAATATCCAAAATTCATCAAAAAGTGCTTGATCAATATTAGTGGGTTCTATTGTTGAAATAAAAGCTAAATGATTGACTTCCTTGTTTAATCCACGCCTAGTTCTAACACCCTTACTAGGTTCACCTATAATCAATTCTCTTGGGTGGTTTTTAGAAAATCTCAAAGCTCTAGGCAAAGGGTTTTCTCTTTCCAAATTTTCTTCCACATTTTCTTCCAAATTTAATATATCAATCTTTTGGGAGTTTTCCTCAATCTCTTCTTCCGCAACATTTGATTCTTCCAAATTTCTAGATTCATCAAATACAGCATGTGTGGTTTCTTCAATGATTAAAGTTCTTTTGTTGAATACTCTATAAGATTTTCCAACACTTGAATATCCAACAAAAATTTTCATCTGATTTTGGATCAAATTTTCCTAAGGCAGATTTTCCATTATTATGTATGAACACCTTGCAACCAAAAACATGCAAATGTGACAATTTAGGTGTTCTTCCTTTTAGCAACTCATAGGGTATTTTATTTAAATTAGATCTTACATTCACCCTATTCAGAACATAGCATGCAGTGCTAACCGCCTCAGCCCAAAAATATTTAGGAAGTGAGTATTCTGCTAATATTGCTCGGGCGGCTTCTATTAGTGTTCTGTTTTTCCTTTCAACTACTCCATTTTGTTAAGGGGTTCTAGGTGCTGAAAAATTGTGATCAATCCCTTTTTCTTTACAAAAATTTTCAAATCTTTCATTTTCAAATTCTCCTCCATGATCACTTTGTAAAGAAATTATTTCACATCCTAGTTTTCTTTGAATCCAAGTTGAAAAATTTCTGAATTCCTCAAATGATTCACTCTTATGAAAAAGAAATCTAACCCAGGTGAATCTTAAGAAATCATCCACTATAACAAATCCGTATACCTTCCCTCTTAGACTTACAGTTCCTACTGGTCCAAAAAGATTCATGTGTAGAATTTCTACAGGTTTACTGGTTCTAAGATCCCTATTGGACTTAAAAGAGGACCTCACTTGTTTTCCTAATTGACATGCATCACAAAGATGGTCCTTAGTAAAGTCTAGTTTAGGTATACCTCTCACCAAATTCTTTTGGGTAATTCTCTTAAGATTTTTCATACTAGAATGACAAAGTCTCCTATGCCAAAGCCATGATTCATCAGAAATAGTTTTTAAACAAAAAGCAGTAGGAGATTGAATAGAATTCAAATCTAGCATGTAAACATTGTTTACCCTTTTTCCATTAAAAATTTCTTTCCCATTTAGGCTTAATATGCAGCTAGTAGGTAAAAATTTCACATTATAGCCCTTATCACATAGCTGACTTATACTTAACAGATTATGTTTTAAGCCTTCAACCAATAATACATTGTCTATGAAAAAGTTTTTAAATTTTTCAATCATACCTGATCCAACCACTTTCTTTGTGGTATTATCTCCAAGTGTAACCTTGCCTCCATTCCTGGCTTCTAGCGTTATGAATTTAGCAGTATCTCCAGTCATATGCTTTGAACATCCGCTATCCAGGTACCATATGCTCCCACGAGGTCTTGTGTGAGAGCACTCCTGCAAAAATCTCAAATGTTAGACCTGGGAACCCAAATTAGTTTGGGTTCACCTTTAAGAAATTTATAATCAGATGCATGTATGATATGTCTAGGTTTATGCATCTTAGATCTCCACACCAAATTAGATTTCATCATCAAGGTACAGGTGTGAGCTATATGTCCCAAAAATCCATAATTATTACATTTAACATTAGGAAAAATATTCCTAAGTTTTCTTCCATGTGATTGTCTTCTAAGGGATTTCATGAATTTAGGATAATATTTAGGATTTGTAAAATCTTCAAGTCTGGGGGGTTTCCTATTATCCTCGAGAGCTCTTATAGTTAGTTTGTAAAATGAATTCATATCTTCCAAGATTCAATTGGTATAATTGATTCTATATGCTTTGCTCTCAGATTTATCCTTAAAATTTTTAAATTCTTTTTCAAGTTCTGCATAAGATGATTTTAAGTTTTCAAAATTTTCATTCAATTCATCGTATTCATCAAGTAGTTTCATGTGGTTGTCATCTATTAAAGCATGGTCTTTCCTAAGGATTTCATGTTCCTTCTGGAGTTCTTCCAGTTCTAAGCTAACACTAGCATGCATCTTTTTCATTTTCCTATATGCATCATGCATGTGTTCAGAAACATCAAATAATTCATCATAGATTAAATCACATACCTCTTCTTGATCTGAGTGATCTACATTGTCTGCCATCAAGCAAAGATTAGTGACTTCTTCTTCTTTTTCAGTCTCAGATGAGTCTGAAGCTGAGTCTGCCTAGAAAGCTCTTTGAAACTTCTTCTTGCCTTTCTTTACCATTGGTTTCTCCTCTACCTTCTCCTTGCTAGGAGTGGCTTTGAGTTTTGGGCATTCAGTCTTGATATGACCTGGTTTCCTGCATTCATAACAAATAACTTCATTAGAAACCTTGCCATTTTTATTAAACTTACCTCTGTTCCATTGCTGACGTCTCTTCTGCTTTCTCTTTAAGAAGCTTCTGAATTGTCTAGTCATCAGTGCAATATCATCTTCATCCTCAGGTTGTGAGTGTTCACTCTCTGACTCTTCCATCTTTAGTGCAATATTTTTCTCCTTTCGTGGTTCACCTGCATCAATCTTTCTTTGACTTACTCCTTGCTCATAAGCAATGAGTGAACCAAGAAGATTGTCAATAGAATATATGTTTAAATCTTTAGACTCTATAATTGTAGTAATTTTAGCATCATAAGCAGTAGGTAAACATCGAAGAATCTTATTGACTATTTCAGCATTTGTTAATTCCCTACCAAGTGCATGCAAAGAAGTGACAATTTGTGTGAATCTTATGTACATGTCAGAAATAGATTCATTAGGTTTCATGCGAAACAATTCATAGTCATGTAACAAAATATTGAGTCTTGATTGCTTAACCTCATTTGTCCCTTCATAAGTTATACAAAGTCTATCCCATATGTCCTTTCCGCTTTTGCAAGTGGAAACCCGTATGTAGTCTTCAGATTTTAAAGCACAAAAGAAACTATTTAAGCAATTGGCATTTAATTGTGCTAAGTCACATTCTTCTATAGTCCATTCTGCAAAAGGTGTTTCTACTCTAACTCCATCAACTAATCTAGTTGGTTTTGTGTAACCTTCTTGGACTAGCATCCACATGCGATAAGTAAGTGACTGTAAGAAAGTAGACATGCGTGTTTTCCAAAAATCAAAAGGAATATTGTCAAACAGTGGAGGTCTAGTGATAGAGTAACCTTCAGGTGTGTTTCGGTTTCCAAAATTAGCCATCTACGTTAATCAAAAAGTAGTTCAAACTTATGATTTTGAAATAAAGCTCTGATACCACTTGTTGAGTCTATTAATTAGGTTGTTAAGCCTAAGTGAATGTCCCAAGGCTACCAAGAGGGGGGTGAATTGGTAGTTTAAAAAAATTTAACTCCCATTTTGAAAATTATTGAACCGAAATAAAAATTTCTTTTAAATTTTGTAGAAAAATATTTTTCAACCACAGAGTTTTTAAAACTAAAATTTAAAGTGCAGAAACGTAAAAACAGTAAAGTAAATGACACCAGATTTAAAATGGTTCGGTCTAAAACCAGACCTACATCCACTCCCCAGAGGCACCCTCTGAGTATTGCATTAATACCAATAGTGACTCTCCTTTTGCACCCACAGCAAGGCGGAGAAGCCTTTACAACACACTCTTTTCACCACTCCCAGGTGCGGCAGAGAACCGTCCGTCCTTTTACACTATCCCCAGTGTTGGCAGAAAATCGTCCGTCCTTTCACACTATCCCCAGTGTTGGCAGAGAACTGTCTTCCTTTCACACTCTCCTAGTGTGGGCAGAGAACCCTTCGGCTGTTTACACTCTCCAAGTGTAGGCAGAGAACCCTTCGGCTGTTCACACTCTCTAAGTGTAGGCAGAGAACCCTTCGGCTGTTCACACTCACCAAGTGTCGGCAGAGAACTGGATCTCCTTGACAGATCTTCTCACAAGAATCTAGAAGGAAGAAGGAAAAGAGTGAAGTAATCCCAATTCACAAGTAGAGACTCTTACCTTTGAAATCCAAGTGAAGCCTTCTCGCTCCAGTGGTAGGAATCCTCCCTTGAATGCTCTCTTCCACTCTCTCCTTGGCTATTCTCTCAAGAGGCACGAAGATCAAATGACAAAAAGATTGGGTGGCAGTCTAATTTGGACTATTTATATAAAAGACAAGAAAAACCGCCCAAAAATTGCAAGTTTTCAATTCTATACGCAGTGGGTCGTCCTGTACGATCGTGGATCGTCCTGGTTGATTTTACTTAAACGATCTGAAACGACCCTATTTGAATATGTGTACGAAATGTCTTCGTACAGCTGATCGTCCTGTACGAACTAGGTTCGTCCAGTACGAACGGTTATTACAAGATCGGTTCTAGAAACTGCTGAAAATTGTTCTAAGTCGGTTAATCGTTTGGATGAGAATATATTCATCTGGACGAAATTTTTATAGAGAACCGATCGTCCTGGATGATTCTTGACTTCGTCTGGACGAAAATTTTCCAGAGGACAAATCGCCACGGACGATAATTTA
Organism: Dendrobium nobile; assembly: GCA_022539455.1. Taxonomy (NCBI): domain Eukaryota; kingdom Viridiplantae; phylum Streptophyta; class Magnoliopsida; order Asparagales; family Orchidaceae; genus Dendrobium; species Dendrobium nobile. Next base: position 29,260,904 of record CM039723.1, on the reverse strand, counting down.
TTTTCTTCTGGACGAAAATTTTCCAGAGACCCGATCGTCCTGGACGATTTTTAATTTCGTCTGGACGAAATCTTTCCAGAGGACCAGTCGCCACGGACGATAATTTAAATTCATCTGGACAAAAATTTTACAGTGAACCAATCGTCCTAGTCGATAATTAATTTCGTCCTGGACGAATAGGACTTAGAAAAAATTTTCGAGCAAGTTCCTATTCGTTCCATGTGCTCTATAGAAGATAACTGTCTGATCGTCCAGTACGAACTGATATCGTCCCGTACGATCAGTATAAATTTTATATGATCTCCTTATGTATGTGTGTATGTTTTTATTCACTCAAAATACAATCACTCCCTTTCAATTTGATTTTTAAGAAAAGTGTAAGCTTCAAATTTTATAAAGTATCTCATGATGAATTTAATTTGAAGTCTTCATAGTCTGGAGTTCGTTTTTCCTGAAATGTTAGTACACACAAGAGCAAATACAATTCTTCTAAAAAATGTTAGGAGATAACTACACATTTGAACAATAATGTTTGGAATCATCAACACTTCATAAGTTGCAAAAATGTAAAGCATGCAAATAGCAACTATCTTAACAACCTTCAATGACAATCCCTTTGGCTTCTAGCATCCAATCTTGTATGTATTCTCTACAAGCAAGAATGGCTAATAATTCCATTTGTGAAGAATCCCAATGAAGGCTTTGAATGCCAAAAGCAGCGATACCTCTCCCTTTGTAGTCCCTGAAAACACCACCAATGCCAGTGGAGTTATTATAAAAAACTGAAGCAACCACATTTACTTTGATCCAACCCGGGGGAGGAGGATGCCAAGAGGATTGAGACAACTTAAAAAGCTGATTAGCATCCCAGTTTTCACGGATTAAACCAAAATCAAATGAAGATACCGTTTGAATAACAGATCTAGAAGCAATGGCTGACCCTCTATCATCAATTCCTCCATGAACAAGCTTATTTCTACTATTCCAGCATTAGAAGATAACCGAGCAAAGCAGATTTCCCAAAAAGGGATTAGAGGAAGACAGATTCAATAAAACCATAAAACATTCTGATAAAGAGTCAAATGCAGGAATGTTAAAGTGCCAATCAGATAACATATTTAATACCCTTTTGATCAGAACACATTTGGACGTTATATGGTCTAGATTTTCCAACTCCAAACAGTCTCTCGGACAGCATATATTATCAGCAATTCTTCTGTAATTTAAAAATTCAAATGTTGGAAGACTATTCAAACATAATCTCCACCAAAACATGTCAATCTTTGGTTTTATTTTCAGTTTCTTTCTCCATTTATAATTGACATCTTCACTGCAATCTTCAAATGTTTTCTCATAAGCAATCCGTGAAATTGATTTCCCTGATAACTTGTAAATACATTCCAGCTTGTCTTCACTATAATCTGTATGAATATGAATTTGAATAATCATTTGAATGAGAATTTCTCCAAAACAAAGTTTTAGTTTCTCGAGATTCCAGTGCCCTTCTGAGATAAAATCTAAGACTTGACTGAATTCCGGACCGATTACAGTTACATAAGTAGGCCATTTGTCTAATGTTTTGTTCAAGATCCACATATCTTTGAATGTGTCTACAAAATCACCATTGGAAATCACCCATCTCATTACAGGAAATAAGAATTTAGCACTATTTTGAATTATCTTCCAAGTATTAGAGCTGCCAAAAGTGTTATCACCATCCCATAACACATTTCCTTATTTTGCTCTCAATACATTACAGAGAATGCTATCAGGTTTAGTGATAAAATTTAATGCATGTTTGGATCTCAAAGGACCCAATCTCTCCACCAGAGATTGTAAACCATAACCTCCTTTATTTTTAGGTTTACATAAAGTTTTACAAGAGACATAGTGCATGCCATAGCTTCCATCTCTCTTATTCCATAGGAAATCTCTACACATTTTTTCTACCTCATATAAAATCCTCAAAGGGATTAAAGTATGTCTAGAAATAAAAGTTGGTAAAGAAAGGACTGAAACATTGATCAAAGATACTTTTCCTACAAGAGAAATGAATTTAGTACCCCAAATGTTCAACTTGGCCGTTGTTTTAGTGATGATTTTGCTGTAGTCAGATTTGACAAGTCTTCTAAGAGCAATTTTAACACCCAAATATTCCATCTCTATCACCAACTTCATATTAGTAATTTGCAAAAGAGATTTGCAATCTCCTTTTTTTCATATTTTTACTGAATAAAACCGCAGATTTGAGCAAGTTAATTTTTTGGCCTGTCCAACTACAATATTTCTTTAGGACAACATCCACCTTCTTCATACATTCTTTATTAGCTTTTGAGAAAATCATTACATCATCAGCATACATCAAGTGTGAAATAATAGGGCCATTAGAATTAACTTTGATACCAATTCTTTCTCCAATTTCACCCAATCCTTCCGTCAAAAGTTGAGAACACATGATGAATAGGTAAGGAGACAAAGGACAACCTTGTCTAAAACCACATTCAGCTTCTATCCAATTAGAGCTTTCACCATTTATCAAAATAGAAAATTTTGGACTTACAACACATTCCAAAATAAGCTTATAAAAAGTCTTAGGGAATCCAAACCACTCCATCACTTTTTCCAAAGTATCCCAACACATACTATCATATGCTTGTTCCATATCTACTTTGATAGCCGCCAAACCTTTTTTAGCTTTAGAATGTCTAAATTTATTAAACAATTCTTGAGCTAGTAGAATATGGTCTGAGATAGATCTTCCTTTAATAAAAGCATTTTGTTCCATGGAGATAATTTTGGGGAATAAGAAACTCATCCTATTTAAGATCATTTTAGCCACTAATTTGTAAATGGCATTACACAAGCTGATGGAACGATAATTAGAAGGATGTAAAGGAGATTCTATCTTAGGAATTAGAATCACATTAGTTTCCTTCCATTTATGACAGAGAGATACTGAATCAAAGAAATCTTTAATAGCAGCCCAAACATCTAGCTTAATGATATACCAATAGGATTTTAAAAAAGAGTAAGTTATTCCATCAATACCTGGTGAAATGTTAGACCCCAAATTTGAGATGATATCCTCCAAGTCTTTCAACGTAAATTCTTTGTTCAGAATTTTACAATCTTCGTCATCCAATTTCCTTGATGGAACCGGCCATTCATTTAAGCAACAATTTCTTGCCTTCCATTTACATTTGAAGAAATTTGAGAAAATTTCTTCAATGCTATGTTTGTCTTCACATAAGATTCCTTCCTCATTCTTCACACAGTTAATTCTATTAGCATTTCTCCTTGCTGTTGCATATGCATGAAAGAATTTAGAGTTGGTATCTCCTTCTTGTAACCAACGGATTTTTGCTCTTTGCCTCCACCACATACTTAATCTGCTCAAAGTGTTGTTGAATTCAGCAACTTTGCTTTTAAGAAAACAAAGTTTTAGATTTGGAAGACCTCCCATTCTGGTTTCTTCTTCTTGTAACTCCAAAATTTCTTTTTTCAGCTTCTCCTTGGTTTCTAGCAGATTTTTATGTTTACCCTTACTCCAAAAGAATAAGGATCTCAAGGTCCTTCTAAATTTAGAATTTAGAACATCTGAAGCTGTACCTTTAGCATCTTTATTCCATGAGGACCGAACTATTGAGTGAGAAGCATTATAAGAAAGCCAAGTGTCTTCAAACATAATACCTCTTTTATTTATAGTCTTCTTAACCAAGATATTGATAGAAATAGGACAATGATCTGATGCAATTCTAGCTAGGTGCTTAACCATAGCCGTATGAATAAGGTTTAGAGCTGCACAATTAAGAAGGCATCGATCTAGTCTTTCTAAAATTCTTCCTCCTCCCATTTTATTGTTACACCAAGTGTATTTTGGTCCCACATGACCAACTTCATGAAGATCTTCTCTATTCATAAAAGAAATCATATCTTGTGATCCTTGTGAAAGAACAAACTTCTTACCACCTCTTTTATCTTCTTGGGAAGTTATGCAATTAAAATCTCCTACTATAATACTAGGAATTTCGCCATCAAGATGCTTCTCCAGAATGCTCCAAAGCTCTTTCCTTTTAATGTTCTCCCTGCTGCCATATACCGTGCCAATCATCCATGATAGATCACTATTGATATTAAGCCTTCCCAAAACTACTTGTTCATTAGCTTCAATGAGTTCAAAGTTTGCCAAATCTTGTCTCCAACAAACTAATATACCACCTGAGAGTCCATTGAAAGGGACTAGAAAGAAATCCCAATTATCTCCAATAAATTTTTTAATTTCCAAAGGATCCATAGATTGAACTTTGGTTTCCATAATCCCCACAAACAAAGCATCATTATCCTTCACAATTTCTTTCAAATACCTGGAGGCCACCACTTTCCTAGCCCCCCTACAATTCCAAAATATAAGGGAACTCATTTATTCTTTGTAGTAGGAAGGGAACTCATTTATTCTTTGTAGTAGGAATAGACCCACCACAAACATTCTTGACATCACCCTTCCTTGTTTTAGATTTCAAGGAATTGTTTCCCAAAGACTTTAACTCTTTTTGTAATTTGAATTTGACTTCTTCTTGAGTTGTCTTCTCCACCACATTCTTACGGTCACAGTTAACAATTTGATCTATTTCTTTTTCCTTTTTTGCTATCAAAGAATTATTCTTCACCTGTTCCGGATTATCATCTTCATTAACACTGTGAAGAATATTAAATTTGTTATTGCCATAGAGCTCTTCATCACCTTTATATGCATCATTTGTAAAAAACTTTGAGGAAGAAGCTTTCTTCTGTTCAGAATAAACAGCTATTTCAGCTATTTCTACCACTTCAAACGAGTTGAGAGAACCCATATGTTTATTATTATGAACTTGACTTTTCCCTTCTGAATCTTGATGATAGGGAATACTTGAGTTCGTAGACAATCCCTTAGGATTTATCTGAGTTCGCAATCATCCCTTCCCCTCTGAATTGAAGCTCTGAGCCAAATCAGGAATAAATTCCCCCTCTTCAAGCTGCTGGCCAGATAATAAAATTTCCTTTGGAAAAACCTGAATTTCTTTTCCAATTTCAGAATTGATGATAGATGTATTTATAACAGCTTCATTCTTTTTAACAAAAGAATTTTTATCCAATGATGAATACTTTGGATTTATCCATTTATTGCTTCTAATTGGAAGTTTCTTTTTCTTTTTGTTGTCAACCATAATCCAAGGGCCATAAGCAGCTTCATCATTAGTAGTTGGATTATTCAAAGAATTATGCACCATAACATTTTCAGTATTATCCTCTCCTTCTTTATGACTACCTCCAAGTGGCTTACAATCTTTCTCAACATGCCCTACTTTCCCACATTTAAAACAAAAGTTTGATAGCTTTTCATATTCCACTTGTTGAAAGAATCTACCACCCAAGCTATCAACCCAAACTCCTAAAGGAAGAGGTTTATCAAGATGGATTCTCACACATACCCTTGCAAACTCTCTTCTTCCCCATTGAAACAAATTTCCATCTAGCATGATAGGAGTTCCAATTCTTGAAGCTATACAAGCAATGTTTTTCTCATCCCAACATTGTAAGGGAAGGTGAGGCATTCTAATCCAAATAGGAGAAGAAAGTCTATCAGTAGTAGAAGAATTAAACTTGGGAGACCACCTTTCCATTCCTACAATATGATCATTCACAAACCACGGTCCTCCGGAATGAACTGCTTCCACCATTTCCTCTGAAGAGAAAGAGCAAAGAAACCATCCTTTTCCAAGCATAGTAAAATGGAATTGGCCAAATTGTTTTCACTGTTTCCTTAACTCCCAAGCTACCATATGAGAAGGTAAGTCCTTTCCAAAAATTTTTATAACCAGAGATTTGGTTAACTTCTTAGAATTCATCTCCTCCAATTCCATATCTAACTTCACAGCTTTCCCATCATCCGATAGAAGCAAATCATTTTCATTGAAATTCAATTTAATATAAGGCTTTCTACCCCACGGGTTCTTAGGAACAGAACCAATCAAGTTCGGCAATTCTTCAACCACTTTAACTCCATTTGATGAGATTGCATTCTTAAATCCAGAATGAACCTTGTTATTAACCAAATTTTGAGAGTCCAGGGATTGCATTCGAAGTCACAAAATGATTAACAAAAATTTTCATACCAGATGTAGATTCAGAATTATCAAATGGAGTCAAGGAATGTTTCAAATTTTTAGGAGTAACCAAACCTTCCGAGACAGCTATAGATTTCCCTTTACCTTCTACATATTTAACCTTTTTAGGAGTTTGTTCTGAACATTCTCTAATCACCAATGTCCCTTGACGCTTCATCAAAGACGTATTATCAGATTTAGAAGAAATAAAGGAATTCATACTTACTCTGTTTTCCATCCGAGAATGTTGAATATTCTCAGCATTCTTATCTTGCCGAAGAAAACTCGTATCCTTCGTCGAATCTTTGTCTTCTGAAGATGTTCCACGATCCTCCATCAGTTAATCGTCGGCGAAGTGCCGGCAATCTTCCGCCTTCAGCTGAATTTCCACCGATCCCGCTTTCTTGGAATTTGAAATTTTAACTAAGAAAAATTTTAATTAAGTGTTCTACGAAGCATCTTGTTGAAGGTGACAATAACACCAAATATTTTCATGCATTGGTTAAGAGAAAACATGCCAAAAACACCATTGATAAAATCATTCGTGTTGATGGTTCTGTTACTGAGGAAATTGCTAATTTAGTAATTCAAATTTTTTAAAGCTATTTCAGTAAGGATTTTACTCATGTTCCCATTCATAACCCTTCTATCATCCCTAACCTCTTCTCTCAAGAGGATAATATTTCCCTCTTTAAACCTCCTTTAGAGGAAATTAGAGAGATTGTTCATAGCATGAATTGGAACTCGGTGGCTGGGCCTGATGGTGTCACCACTATATAGTTCTAGAAAGCTTGGCATATTATTAGTAGTGATCTTTATTCGGCTATTTTGGATTTTTTTGCTGGTCATACTGTTCCTAAATTTTTTACTTCTACTTCTATTATTCTTATTCCCAAAAGTAGCTCTGTTAGTAATTGGAATGATTTTAGACCTATCCGTCTTTGCACCTTTTTTAATAAGCTACTTTTTAAAATACTTATGAGTCATTTAACCCCTATTCTTGCTAAAATTATCTCTCCTTTTCAAATAGGTTTTGTTAAGGGGAGAACCATTGCTGATAATATTTTGTTGGCCCAAGAATTTTGTAATGACTTGAATGTTAGGGTGAGAGGTGACAACATGAACTTGAAGCTTGATATTTCCAAGACTTATGACAACATTGATTAGAACTTTCTTTATAATAGTTTACAATTATTTAGTTTTAATTCAATTTTTATTTATCTTATCAAAAACTGCATTGAGGGGCCCTATTGTTCTATTATTGTGGATGGTAAAAGTAATGGTTTTTTTAAATCCTCTCATCACCTTAGGCAGAGAGATCCTACCTCTCTTTCTCTTTTCATTATTACCAATGAGTATTTATCTAGAGGTCTTGCTAACCTCTTTGAGATGGACACTAGCATCTATTTTAGAACCTTGGGGTTTTCCCTATTTCTCACTTATATTTTAATGATGATTTTATTGTTTTCATGTATTCTTCTTTAAATAGGATTAAAACACTTATGGAGTTTTTTAATAAATTGAAATTGTTAGTGGACTTTCTTTGAATAAACACAGTGTTATTTTATTGCTTCCAACAATGTACCTAATGACCGTGTTTTGGCTATTAAAGGTCTGACTAGTTTTGTACAATGTCAATCACCTATTAAACACCATGGGGTTCCTCTCTTTAAAGCTAGAAAGCAGTCTTTTCTATTTGATGATCCTGTGCAGAACAAGCTTTTGTCTTGGGATGCTAATTTCCTATGTTTTGGAGGTAGATTAGTTCTTATTAAAAGTGTTATTTGTTCTCTTCATGTTTATATTTTCCAAACTCTTCAACCCACCCAGGTGGTTTTCAAGAGAATTGATAGATTGTTTAACAATTTTTTTTTGGAATGCTGTTAATAGCCATACAAAAATTTTTTGGACTTCTTGGGACAATTATTATGGAATTTTGGATGAGGGTGGCTTGGGGTATAAGAGTTTGCTTGACTTGGCACATGCTTTTTTCTTCAAGTTGTGGTACAACTTTCACGCTAAAGTGAGCCTCTAGGCTAAGTTTATATTTGCTAAGTATTGTGTGGGTAGGCACTCAACTACCTGTTCATTTAACAAAGGTGATTCTAAAGTGTTGTAGAGACTTTACAAAGTTAAATTGAAGGTTATGCCTTACCTCTCTTGGGGGATTGGTCATGGGAGCATTTTCTTTTGGCAAGACCACTGGTTGGGGGGGGGGGGGGGGGGAGGTGGAACTCTATTGATGCCATTATGAACACTTCTTCTACAATAGTGGTTAAGGTGAACAATTTTATTTTTGATAATTGTTGGGATTATGATAAACTTGTCAATGTTATTCCTGGCTTTATCATTCAACAAATTTTGAACCTTCATCTTAACACTGATTCTAATTATATATTATTATCCAACTTGTCCAAAGAGGGAAGTTTTAGATTAAAGGATGCTTGGAATGCTTTAGAGCTAGGAATGATGCTACGAATTTTTTTTTTATGATTTGACATAAAAGTATTTCTTCCACTGTGGCCATTTTTACTTGGAGAATTCTATATTAGTTCATTCCTACTGAGGAAAACTTGATTAAAATAGGTTTTACTTTACCTTCCAAGTGCCAATTTTTATTATTATGTGAAGGATATACATCATGTTTTTATTTTTGGTCCTTTAGCTGCTAAGACTTGGACTTATTTTGAAGATATATTTAAATTAAATTGTTTCATTGCTAAATTATCTATTAAAGCTATGCTTAATTCATTTTAGGATACCAGACTTTATTCATAAAGTCAAAGCTCCTAAACTTCTAAACTTCTTCTTGGATATGTTTGGCAAGTATTGCAATCATTTCTCAAATCTTCTAATTAATAGTTGAAGCATATTTCCTTAAAGTGAGTTGATGGTATGAAACTTCTTTATTTAATATTAGCATCTTGAAGACTGTCCATGCAAAATATCTAGGTCAACCTTGAGGACCTAGATCATCTCAATTATATGATCCTCACTAAAGAAACATTTATTATGAGTGTTTTGTGTAACTCATCCTCAAAAGCAAAAACTTCTTCCTCTTCCTCAATAGTCTATAGGCCCATACCTAGTTCAACATAAAGTTAAAGGACCACTTCAGTGGTAATCACCACATTCCCTACATTCTTTATTTTGTAGGTTTGTAACTGGGTGAGATTTCCTCTAATAGTGTTCTCCCTTCCTCATGTTGGGAATTTAATCGCAAAGTGGTAGTTAGTTATTGTAGCATAGAAAGTATTCAATAACGACATGATAAACATGACATTGTAAGTGGCAAGGACATCAATGATGATGATTTTGGCCATTACAAAGTATTGCTTGTTACCTTCTGCCTAGTTGAATGGTATAGCACTCACCCCATTTTTCTCCAATCATCCTTCCAAAATAATATATAAGGGTTTAACATTACGGATAAGTTGGTAAGTAAGAAAGTTCATTATGTTAAAAATAGATTTAAAAATTTCTATTTATAAAGTCCCTATATCAGTCAAAATACTTTTAATATGATAGTTGTTGATCAACATGGAGATGACAATAAAGTTGTTATGAGAGTTCCCTAGGATAGCTTATTTTCTTTATTGAATGTTATCAGCATGACATCTAATACTGGAGTGTGCAAGGTAGACATCGAGTTCATCTCCTCAGTAATAGTATCTTTGCATTTGTGTGTGAGTCAATTCATTCACCACCAATGATTATGGGTATCACTCTATATTTATGAATTGATCAAGTAAGCATAGGTTCATTTGCTACACCTTTAATATGTAACTTCATTAGTCACCAACTTTGCTTGGTGAGTATAAATTTCTTTAGTTTTCTAACCTTGATTGGCTTTTCCATTAGACTTCAGAGTTGGTGAAAATCCACCACATTATGTCCGTGACCCTTACAAAAATGTATTGCCATAAAGTTTTGTGAGCATGGGCGGTAGCTTTCATTGGCACTTGGTGCATAAAGAACTTTTTGTTTTTAATGAACTCAAGTCACATGACCATTGGCACTCTCAATGGAGTATATGAATGGAAGCTATGTACTTCTTCTTTCAATTATTGGTGACTAGCACTATGAGGCTTCTCCACCTTTTGCACTAGCAATATGGTGATTCTCAAGAGCCTAAGCTACGGAGGCACTCTCTAGTGAAAGTTTATTAGGGATAATAAGCCCTTATGAACTAGTCCCAAGGCTAACCAAGAGGGGGGTGAATTGGTATTTTCAAAAATCTTACTTTCAACAATCAAAACACAAACAGAGATTCACCATAAAAATCAAAGTGTGGAAATTAAATGTGGAAATAATAATGGAAATAACACAACAGATTTATAGTGGTTCAGTCAAACCTTAACCTACATCCACTCCTCGGAGGCACCCTCCGTGTATTGCACTAAACTCAGTGTCTTTCCTTTAGCCCCCACAACTAGGCGGAGAAGCCCTTATAAAATCACTTCCACCTTCCCCGGTGTGGCGGAGTATCTGAGTCCTTTGACACCAAAGAGATCTTCTTCTTCCCAGAACTTCCCTCAAGACAAGCCTTGAATTCGATGGTACTAAGGTGCAAGCTCGCTGGAGCTACCATGTAGAATCCCCCTCCACACTCTCTTGAAATCCCATCCAAGGATCTTCTCCCTCTCTCAAACTCCACCATTTCCTCTCTCCCTTTCAAGCTCTCTCTTCAAATTCCCTCCAAAAGAATGAAGCTACAATGGCTGTCAATGATGCTTACTAAGTGCCTTGTCAAAGATTAAATAGAAGAGCTCAAAATGAGCTCATTAATTGCAACTTGCTGACTTTATCGTCTTGGCCGATCAGTGTAATTTAAGCCCAATCAGCCCGGATGATTTGGGATGACTAGAAGAAATTTGTTCGTATCATCCAGGACGATAATATATTGTCATGGCTGACCAGTACAAATCATGGAATATTGTCCTAAACATTGCCCTGAATAAGAGCTGTATGATGTCAAATAGGCCAGTGGATCATCCCGGCCGATCCGTGATCGTCCAGGACGATGTCATTATGTAATCAAATCTTAATTGGTTTCCTTAAATATCATATTAATTTAGGAAAAATTATGCTGAATCAGCTAGGCTGATGCTTGGGACGATGTCAAAAAAATGAGTAATACCTAAATAGATCAAGCAGCTAATTCTTTCTGATTTGAGCCTATCATCCTGGCCGATAAAAAATTATTCAGAACAATGTGCTTAATGATGGCTGCCTTAACAAGGATGCCCTAATTAAGGTTTCTATTTTTGAACCAATCGTCCAGGCCGATATAAATATCGTCCCGGATGATGTTACTAAAAATAGTTAACTCTAAGAACCAGTTAGAAATTCTTCCAAATTGTGTGTGTGTAAGGTTAGTTAGCATTAAGAGCCACACTAATTATAATAGACTCAAGAAAGGGAAAAGGTACAAACTAACTCAAACCTAGTCTACCCAATCTTGAGCTGATTCCAATTGCAGTCTGATCTTGTGGACTTGAAATGTCAGTAGGCAAGGCAGTCGTAGAGAAACAAGAGTGTTTGCTATCATCAAAATCATAATCCATGAATTCAGATTCGCAACATCTAGTGCCTAGAGTGATGGAGGCCTTGAATGTATTAATTATTTATTTCTCCTCAATATTTATATCTCCTTATAATGGCTATGGTGGGGAGAGTTGACAAGAAGGATTTGATCACCTTATTACACCTTATTATACTCCTCTTCCCTTACATGGATGTTGGCCAACTCAAACATCTCACTAAAAACTTTCGTCTAATATAAATCGAGTGTATACTTGAATGGACCTTCACATAATCTATAATTCAAGGTGGCTTGAGTGATTGCTGATTCAAGGTATATCATATGAACCATCTCTTATCAAATTCCCGGTGGTTCTCCAGGCACTTCTCATATTCAACAAAGCCTAAGTGTTATTCTTTAGTCATTGGGCTTTAATGAATTTTGTAATAAATATTTTCTTTACTTCAACAAACTATGTGATCACTCCCATAGGTAGGCAACCTAAGGGCTAGCTTTTTAAGTGTTGTAAAGAAAAGTCAACATTTGAGAGGGTAATATATATCAAAGCTAGAGGTCAATAAATCAATTGTCACTATATGATTGGTGGGATCAGTCTTGTCTCAATAGGACTCTAAATGATACACATTAATCTTTTAAGGCAGCCTCGCCTTTGCAACCACACCATAGAAGGCATTTGTGAGCTTGGGCTTTCCTATATTGACATTCCTAGTTGATGGATTGTATTCGTCATTACTATTACTGGTGTAACTCTAGTCTGGGATGGGTGTTGATGTCAGTACTATTTATGGGCACTTATGGCACTCTTCCAAATAAGAAGATCCTTCATAAGCATTGTTTTTTCATAGTCATTACCAGAGGTAGGGGTGTCAATATTTGACCAGACCCGAAAACCCGACCCGGACCCGACCCGGAAAATCCGGGTTGGACCCGACCCGTTTGATAAACGGGTCGGGTTCGGGTTCTCTAATTCGACCCGTTTGATAATCGGGTCGGGTTCGGGTTGACCCGGCGGGTTGCCGGGTCAACCCGCAAACCCGTTTATTTTAAAAAAAATGAATTTTTTGCTGCCTGACCGCTGCCCGCTCTGCCCTGCCCCCTACCCGGCCGCTGCCCTGCCCCCTGCCCGGCCGCTGCCCTGCCCCCTGCCCGCGTGCCGCGTGCCGAGATCGGCTGCCGCGCGAGTACCGCATGCCGAGATCGGCTGCCGCGCGCGTGCCGAGAAGCGGAGCCGCTGCCGCGTGCCGAGAGCAGCTGCCGCCCGCGTGCCGAGAGCGCTGCCGCCCGCGTGCCGAGAGCAGCTGCCGCCCGCGTGCCGAGAGCGCTGCCGCCCACGTGCCGAAAGCAGCGTGACGCCCGAGCCTTCGCCGCTGCCGCCCGCGCAGTCGCCGCTACCGCCCCCACCGTCGCCGCTGCCGCGCGTCACCCACTGCCGCGCGTCACCCACTGCCGGGTCGCGGGTCGAGTCGGGTCAACCCGGCAACCCGGCCGGGTCGGGTCCGGGTTGAAATGCTCGACCCGTTTTTGCAAACGGGTCGGGTTCGGGTTGACCCGTTTAGATCCGTGTCGGGTCGGGTTCGACCCGAACCCGACGGGTTGACCCGAATTGACACCCCTAACCAGAGGCATCCTAGTGCAATTAGGATTCCCTTCATCACTTGCTCCTCCATCCATGGTTCGTGTTGGATGGTGACTTGGGTGCTATCCATGCTTGCTCAAGATTCAAATTGAACCCGCTCCTTCTGTACGACATTTCTTCTTATTAAAGACATCAATCCACTATCACTGCATCAATGAGGATGTTTGATTTGCATGTATTTATGGACGATACTTAACCTTACTAGTAGGTCTACTTAGAGAGCAGATGAATCTACTAGAAAGAATGTGGAGTAAAAGAAGAAGAGTAGAAAATAATCAGAGATCTTAGGCAAGTAAAAATTCCCTACTGCCAAGGAGACCTCTTAAAAAAGTTATTGTACTTTAAATAGTGCACATCACCTCTTATTTAAACAATTTTGGATGCTACCAGAATAGTTACATGAAAAAAGTATAAAAATAGATTGTTATATAGCTTACATGTACAACGTTACACCATAATCAATACACATGTCTGCCTCCAATTGGTGGGAGAGTTAGATCGGAGGATTCATCTATGGGGGACTGAAGGGATATTGAGATAGTGCTAGTATGTAGTATATAGAGAAAATTTTTCATAATAACTGTTGCACTGTTGACTAACATAGAGTTAGACAGGAACTGTAGGATATGAACTGTGATTTAATACCAAGTCTCTGATTATTGAAATAGGGTAGACGAGTGGTGTGAGGAAATCATGGTCTTATATGATGGTGAGTGTGTTGGGGGGTAGGGGGACAAGTGTGGTCCCCAAAGAGATCCTTTGTTTAGCCAAGCTTTGGCAACGGGACATAAATCCACAATGAGAGTCAACAATTGTGGCGGAGCGACATGGGATTGGCTTGATGCAACACCCTTGCTTGTCCCATCAAGGGATGACTGCCTGGTTCATTCAGCGAGTGTCCAAAGATTGTTCTCTTGAGGGAGAGTTTTTCTTCCTCATAACTTGGCACAATTTATTAAGGCACCTATGCATGCATTTATACATATACATATATGTCTTATATATGTGTTTTAGCTACAATAAACGAAGCTACCATGAAATCTTCAATGATTTGTCAATGTCCCAATACGCCTAAGCAGTAGTTTAACTTCATAGAAAATCTTTCGGCAAGTTTTGATAAAGATAATCTTTCGAAGTTCTTCATTTACCTTAGCAAAACAGATAGTAAGAAGGTAAACACCGGTATAAGATTCAGAGCTGCCGATGCCACTGTAGCAGATGTGTAATTGATGACAACGCTTTGTAGATTCAAATTGATTGGAAATCTATCGAAAATAAAAAACCAAAAGTTATAATCTAAAAAACTAAAAGAAAAAAAAAATTACCGCTTAAACCTCTCATACCCGAGAAGGGAAAGCATGAAAATTTTGCTAAGCATTTTGAATGACTTCGGAGCATCTGTTTTCCTGGTAAGTCTCATTCAAGCTTTAGAAACTATAAAGAGACAAAGGTCAATGTTTATAAGAAAGGCTACTTACCTTGTAAAGATGATAGCCAACGGTGTTAGAACAACAGAAGCAACGACTTGTCTATAGAAAACAAAGACAAAGGTGCTCATGCCACGATTAAATGCAGTCTTAGTTAACATATTCATCACTGCAAATAGGAATTGCAAAAATATTATTGCATAGTAAGGCTTCCCCCCTGTCATCCTGTTCGCCATTTGAAGTCTTTCTTACAGATTCAATATTGAAAAACCTAACCTGAAATATAAATATGGAGGGTTTTAGCAGAAGAAAGCAGCTTTAGATAAACCAGCTAGGATGATAACTTCTGAAAATACAAAGTTCGTATGTTATTGGGCAGAGGAAAGAAACTTTGAGTAAATAATTGCAGAAAAGTGGCTTCCACTAACCACGCCATGCATAAAATTACTTTTTTTTTTTTAGTTGGATGTTGAATATCGTCAATGAGAAGGGAAAGTAAAGATTATGAATTGACACCCATTGTTAGTATATGTGTATTATTCATGGGTAATACGATGTTAGCACCACTAATACCTTAAAAGGATAAATCTAAACTAGTCTATGCATAAACATTATTTAAATATATCAGTAGATGAAATTTTCTTAATCACCCTTTTTGTAACCAATCACCAAATCATGGGCAGAGGGAAAAACGCGCGAGTACATAGCATAAAACTATTATAGTTCATGACAATTTCGAGGACAAACTGGAAATAAAATACTTAATAATTATTTTAAAGAATACTGAATGTGGCAACTAAAACATCCATTGTTTTCCCTTTTTCTTCAATTGCATGTAAGAACAAAAGCTTAAAAGTATGTTTTTAAGTTTCCCAAGCGCGTAATCCCTTAATTAGACTTAAAAGAATTAGTCAAACAAATTAATAATAAGTTAAATAAAAGTACGATAGACTCACTTTTATAACATATTGTGCTTATTAATTATGTGTTTATGTTAATTAAAATGTTAACACGAAATAATATCAGAAATTTACATTTGAATTTATATTTATTACTTGATAAGCAATCCATTTTTTAGGTTTATGGTGGCAAAAAATTCTTTATACTCAGTACTTATCAATTTAGTTCAATGCGAATTATGTACAATACGAAGTTGATCAAAAAATTTGCTCACACAAAGTGACGTTTAAGGGACCATCACTAATATCTTAGTCTATTAAGAAGAAAAACTCTGTATGCACTATGTAGGTGTACCTACAAGTGGTTTTACTAAAGATATAATTAAAATGTTGTTGAATAAAATTAGATCTTATCTCAAGTAAGTGGTTAACGCTAGTGCACAATTAGTATTGCTAATGTGGACTTCACATAGCTTTAAACTCAATCTTAGTGGAGATCGTACAAATAATTAAATGACGATAAAGATCATCAAAATGGCCATTGTTGTTATTTAACATTGATCCTGGAGATTCATGTGTAGCATTAAAACCTTTCCCTAAGATATTATAAAGGTTAGAAATTTTCATGGTTATGCCGTTATGCGCACACAATTCATCAATTTTAAACTTCGTTGGTAAGCTTTCAAGTTATTTTCTCAAGGAAAAAGTAAGAAAAAGTTTAATTATTAGATCATTTATACAGAGATTTTCGAAGCATAATTCTTTCCTAAATGACCAAAGCAATGATACAGAGTATTTTTTAATTATATTATTTTTCTATTTTACATTTCTTAATTCTATGAAACTTGCTTTTTTTTTCTATGAAATTTACTTTTTTAATGAAAAATATAACAATAAATAAATAAAGAAATTATATAACAATAAATTTGGTAGCTCTATCCTATTAAGGAGAGTATATTAGCGTGATTATTAGAGTAAGAAAATTCCATTTTCTAGAGTGAGAAAATCCTTTCTTTTTTATTTCTATTATGGCGGGGGATGACCGGAGTCAATCGCCGACGATCATTCCATCTTCTTCATCTGGTACTAAATTAAGAGTAAATGGATTTGTTAATTCAAAATCTGTTAAATCTTTTCCTATCAATAATGATGTTGGAATTCATGATTCGTATGCTTAGGTGATGATTAATTCATTCTCTTCCGTTAAAGCTGATATCAATTCTGGTTTTACCGCAAATGATGATATTAAATTTGTTTCTTTTGTTAAGAGCAATGTTCATTTTTCTGCTAAAAAACTCATTGATAAACGAAATTCTTGCGATATTGTGTCTGGAGAATTCAATTATATTTCTTCTAGCGTGACGAATGGATCTGTATATAATTGGAGAAAATGTAATATAAAAGTGATTAATTCTGATACTGCTACTGAGATGTCAGAATGTGTGTTGCTGTTAAATTTAATGTTGATAATGAAAAGTCTAATATTTTTAGGCTTCGTAATTCTTTGGTGTCATTAAACTGTTTGGAACATCAATTCTTTTTTCTATGATTAGTATAAAATTAAGGAAGCAATGGAGTAAATATGGTTCTTTTCATAAATAGTTTAAAAATTCGTTAATTAATCCAACTTCGAAAAATTATAATTAATTCAAATTAAATCCAAAAATTTCAAATAATATAACAAATTAACCAAAATTCAGCCCCTAATAAAAAAAATTAAAATCACTTTAATTTTAATTAAAAATTAATATTTAATTAATTTAATTTATTAAAAATAATTTAAAATTTCATAAAATTTTTAAACATTTGAGAATCTCTCATTAAGTAATTCCTAAACTTTCGAGTTGATTTCAAGTAGTTGGAAGTTCATTTGGAGCAAAATCATTAAAATACCCTTAATTAAACTAATTAAATAATTCAAATAAATACATAAACTTCGGAAAATCATAACTTATTGTAGAAAACTCCAAATAGATTAAACTCAAAGGCATTGTACTTCATATAAGGTCTAAAATTTATTAAAAATATTAAATCATAAAAAATCACTTCAAATAAAAAAAATCCAACTTTTTGGTCATTTGTAGTTCAAATTTTAATTGAAACTTCAAAAATTCATAAATAGTTGTAGAAAAATTCAAATCCTACAAACTTGTAATCTAACTGATCATCTTAAGATTTAATATTTTATAAAAATATTAACTTTTTGAAATCAACATTAATTTAAAGTCAAAATTTGACCTCTTAATTTAATGATTAAGATAATTCAGAAAATTCCAAAAATTTAGTAATCAATCAAAATCCCAAACTTTATTAATTTTATTAATAAAATCAATCAACAAACCCTTTAATACACAATAACAACTCCAATGATATAGTTTTTAAGATTGACTACTCCAAGCTATGGGGCTAAGTGTCCTAAGGAGAGTTCCTCAAGCTTGGTAGCACAACGCCACGAACAAATTCAATGGAGTATGAAACCTTAAAATCAATTGATTATTAATAATTTTACCAAATTAAAAATTCTGAATTCAACTACGTCAATCAAATTTTTAAGATACACTACTCCGGGCTACGGGGCTATGTGTCCTAAGGAGGTCTAGTTACTCGAGCCTAGTGGCACAATGCCACGAACCTGTTGATAAAAAATTTAAATAAATTTAATCCTTAAAATTAACTACTAACTTAATTAATTGAATTATATTAGTATTTTAATTTCTAGTTAAACAAATTCATTTAATCAATCAAATTTAAAAAATATATATATTTTTTAAAATAAAGCTTAACACATTAATATTTAAACTTTAACTAAATTTACCTTTCAACTTTTAACAAATTCAAACATTATATAATAAAATAATTACGCTATATAGGACATATCGAAGCCACATAGCCTACATCATACATTTTAGACGGTTTGTTAGGGCACCACTTCTAGATTTAGGTTAGGTCGGTGCTTATTTTTTTTTTGTGTACTGAGTTTTTCGAGCTTTTACTACATGTTGGTTGTTAGAATTAGATAATTATTGTGATTGTTTATTTAATTTACAAACTCTATGATGTGATTGATTGTATGTTAAATTTTTCCTTAAGTTAGGGTCGATTTAAATGCTGACATAATCTTATGCAAGTGGCTGTGAAAGTTTGTTAGGATTGTTAAGCCCTTATGAACTAGTCTGAGGCTAACTAAGGGGGGGGGGGGAATTGATAGTTTTAAAAATTCTTAAACAAAAGCAAGATCTTTTGGAAATCATTTTCAAATATTTTAAAATAAACATGATTAATTTGTGATGTGGAGGCAATTAACAAAACAAATTATAGACTTAAGCCATATGATCATCCATATGAAAATAAAGTGCACAAATTAAAATATGGAATAGTAATACGAAATAACACATCAGATTTTATAGTGGTTCGATCAACTTGACCTACATCCATTCCCCGGAGCCTCTCCTCCAATTATTGTATTAAAATAATAGTGACTCTCCTTTTTCTCTCATAGCAAGATGGATAAGCCTTTACAAACTCCTTTTCACTAACCCTAGTGAGGTAGAGAACCCAGACTCCTTTTGCTTCCTCCTAAAGCTGGGAAAGAACCTAGACTCCTTTTGCTTCCTCCAGAAGGAGGCAGAGACCCTTGAACTTGTGCTAATAAAGACTTCCCTAGAGCCACCAAGGAACTAGGGATGGTGACTAGCGAAGTCGACTCGAATCTTTACTTGGAGCAACTTTTTTGAACATCTCACAAACTCTCCCTCACAAGGTTCTCTCTCTCTCCCAAGCTCTTCCCTCTCTTTCTCTTTGCTCTCTTAGGTCAGGATAATAGTAAAAGATCTTAACATCAATAAACAATAGATCTTATAAAGGCCTTAAAATTTGCCCTAATTTGCTACTTGCCACCAAAGATCATCCAGGATGATTAACAGATCGTCCAGGATGATCAACAGATCATCCAGGATCGTCCAAGACGATCAAAAAATCATCTACGGTGATAGATATATCATCCTATACGATCATTATATTTCATCCCTTTCATTTAGGATAATCTGGGAGGGCTAGATGCTTAGAACACATTATTTGTTTTGATCATCTGGGATGATGTGGACATGGTCCTATATGATTAGTTTAAAACCATACATATCGTCTAGCACATCATTCTTGTTGTCCAGGAGATACATGTTGGATGATGAAGAAATATAACTTATCATCCAATTAAATTCTTGGATCATCTTGTACGATTAGTTCAAAATTATTGCTTATCATCCAGCACATCATTCTGGTTATCAAAGATATACATAATGGATGATAAAAAATATATAACTTATCATCCACGATAATGATTGAATCATCCTATATGATTAATTTATAATTAGGGATTATCGTCCAGTAAATAATTCTGGTCATCTAGGAGATACACCTGGATGATGAAGAATTTCAACTAATCATCTAGTAGGTCATTCGAGACATCCATATGATTCAGGAGAAAACTAAGGATTTTTTAACTAATCATCCAGAACGATTTGGAGATCATTTAGGATGATATGATTGATCAATCTAACCTTAATTACTTTTTTTAATCACTTGATTAATTTAGGCATGATTGTAATAAATCATTCAAGATGATATAGGATCATCCTATACAATTAGAAAAAAATTCTAACTATGAAATCTTGCCTGAATGAGTTTGGTAGGTGAGATTTTTTAATTTGAGCATATTATCCAAGATAATATTAAGATTGTCCAGGATGATAATTGATCATCCTTGATGATTTTGGATCATCTTGTACAATGTGATCAAAAATAGAAAAATTGTTAAACCTATAAAATTTCTCTCCCTGAGTGCGTGTGTGTGCAAGATTACTTAGCATCAGGATCCACCTTATTATATTTGACTCAAGAAATGGTGAAAATATTTAGAATCAATTATAGACTGACTCAGCCCTAATCTATCCAATCTTGAGTTGGCTTGATTTATAATTAACCTTATGAACCTGAAAAGTTAGTAGGCAAGGCAACCAAAACAAATGCGTAGTAGTAACAATAGTAGAGAAACAAGAATGGCAGAAATATTTACTATCATTAAAATTATAATCCTTGAATTAAGGTTTACAACAATCTCTCCCTTTTTTATGATGACAAACATTTGTTAAAAAATTCAACTCATGTAGATTAATAAGACTGAAATATAAATTAAAGGAGAACAGTATAAACCAAGCAGTTCAAATTTTATAAAAATAAGTAGATGATATAACAAATAATAATGCTTATACTAAATAACACTAAATGATACAACAGTAATACTAACACTACTCTCCCTTTTGATATCACAAAAAGGTGGAAACAAAAAAGAAATATAAAGTAAAACATACAAAATAAGAACTAACAACAATACAAAAACATCACATACAAAACAACAAGAAAATTATAGGTACGAGGGACCCTAATCAAGTGAAGGAGGAGGTGGTGATGCCTAAAAAATTCTGTGAATGGAAGCAAACTACTCCCCAAATTAGGCCATATCCTGATCGTGCTGCTGCTATTGGTGGGCTAGATATACATCAAATCAAACAACATCCACCGCATGCTGCTACTCATGTGTAGCAATGTAGGAGTCAAACCTGACCTCCCATTAGTCAAACCCCTCCACCAGCTGATCCAGCTATGAATGCTGGCGGATTAGAACAAGTGTAGAAATAGGTGTAAGAATAGCTTCCTCCTTAGCTCCCTTAGCCTCTTCATTTCCCGGATGGAGATGCTTGCTATGAAGAACATGGAAGGAGCTGATAGTATAGTATGCAAGTTAATTGTTTAGTTGAGAAAGATATTAGAGGTTGTATTTGGCTTTAAGCACAAAAGCTATGATGTGTCCTAAGGAAAGATTGGGTTTTCTTTGTGCCCTGGATCTCTAATACTAATTAGGTGCTCAATGTGTCCTAACGTAAGATTGGACATTGAACTCCCTACGTGCAATTATGTAATAGCTGGTGATTGAGAGTAGAGGAGTGATGTGAACACGATCACTAACCCCTTTGGGATCACTAAGGTTCTAAGGACATGTTGAATCATCCTAGCTTCTTTTACTAAGGTGCTTGAGGCACCATCATGGAAGGTGGCATTAGTGTTCCTAAGTAATTAGTTGATAGGAACCCAATTATAATCTAAAGATAGTATATGAAGCTTGTCTTAAGTACTAGAAAGTTGGAGAAGTTTATGGCAATCGTGGCAGGTGATTTTTACTAGGTGTCTGTAAACATAGGTCTGTGGTGTGGTGCAAGTGGCATTGATCTTATGACTAACAAAGAACTCGTAGAAGAGTTCAGAATTAAATGGGAAAGCCATTGTCAGATTGAAAGTGAAAAAGGTGTGAGTGAATATATCTAGTACCAAATAAGTGAGGGTTTAAGGATTAGCAATCCTCGAAGGTGTGATTCCAGCTATTTTGTATCAAAGATAGGTAGCTTGATCAGTTGCCTTAGTGAATCGAGGGTTGATAGATGCCCTTGAGGAGCGTCTAGTCATTATCCTGGACCTTTTCCCATTAGCCATTGATAAGGATTGAGAGTTTGAGTGAGAATAAAAGAGGATTTGGAGGATTTGAGGGTGTGAAAATAAATAAAATTTAGCGGTTTATAAAGAGTCAGTGACATTGTCCAGGATGATCACAGGATCTTATAAGATGATCAAAAGAATTTATGACGTCTGGGATGATTGGTCAAAAAGGAGGTCCTATCATCCAAGATGATCAGACATCATCCAGGTTAATTAGACACATTCGATTGTTTTGAAGAGTCATGCTGGACGACCGTTGATTAAATGTATCAGTTATGACGATTAGATGGATCGTCTAAGATGATTAGCAATAATGAATCATACTAGCTTAATTTAAAATGTGTAACCATATTTTCCAAGTGGATCATCTAAGACGAATAGGTGTATTATCCAAGATTATAACAAATAATTGAGCAAAATTTGATCAGATTGTCTAGGAAGATGTGGATTGTCCAACATGATGTGGATCATCCAAGATGATGTGGATTGTCCAAGACGATAATAAATAATAGAGTTAGATCAGCCGTTAGATGGATGATGAAGGGTGATTTTATGATATCATCCAAGATAATATGATTAAAAAAATGAAAATTTTTATGATGGAAGGAGTTAATCAGAAGAAGCCCCGAAACATAGAAAACTAGTAAAATTTAAAAATAAAATAATAAAAGATGATAAAAAAGGACTAAAATAAAGTAAAAAATATAGTTTTTTTAATTAAAGCAAGAATATGATAAAATTTCCATGTGATTGAATTAAACATTTATAAAAAAAATAAATTAACATTATTGAAATCTGAAAAATGGCAGAACAAATGACCCTGTTAAGCCCAACTCGAATTTTCTACAAGGTAAAAAGCTTTTGAAAGCAAAAATCTAACTCAAAAAACAAATCAGCCAAGAAAAATGATCTATTCAAAACTTCATAAAAAAAACTATCTTATAGAATAATATTACAAAGTAATTAGTCACGATCAAGAGTTTCAAAAATTAAGTATTTAAAGATATCAAGTTACACATGAATTCTTCTAAGATTTAAAAGTTTGAAAGAGAAGTAAGCTTGATTTTTGTCGACTCATTTTGTTCCTCTTTTCAATTATTTGGCATACTTTGAGCATCTTTTAATTTTTGATACACTTTGTGTATCTTTCAGTTTGTTTTGGCGATCATTGTGCATATTTTCAAATTTTTTTTGCTCATTTTATGCCTCTTGTCATTTTTGCGAGCTATATCCCTTTCAAAACCTTTAAAGATTCTTAGTTGTGAGAATATCTTCCAAATAATAGAGAAGAAAAACTCACTCTCTAATATAAGGAAGAATAAACCATAAATCAGAATCATATTCATATGATAAATACAACAACTTGATCAAGAAAGCTTGAAAGTGATTTAAGGACTTTGAACATTATTTATATGAGATAAATTACTGTAGGAAGATAAAAATTTCTCAATTTTAAAGTCCTATTTTTAATTTGAAAAAGATTTTTACTTTGAAAGAAAAATTATATCTCTAAAGGAGTTTAGAGGAAGGAAAATAATCAACAGTGTTTCTTCTTTTAACTGATTTAGGGATGTTAATCATTGATTATAAATTTTCAAAAAATAAAAATAAGACAGAAGTGTTATTTTAGTAGTGATCAACATAAAGAACTGAAAGGAACATTGACATAAAAATAAAAATATGAAAAACAATAGAAATTAAACAAAAACTAATAATCAAAATAAAAACCAAAAGAAAAATTCGAAAACAAAAAAAATTAAAAGTTCAGTAATCATTAAGTTCATGCATTTATGTCAATCACATCCAATCTGATCCTTAAGATACTGAAAGTGTTAAAGGCGAGTGGTTTAGTAAAGATGTCAGCCAGTTGGTTTTTAGTTGCTGCATGGTGTAGCTCAAGATCTCCTTTGATAACATGGTCACTAATAATTTGATTCCTTGTATCAATGTGTTTGGTTCTTGAATGTTGGATATGATTTTTAGAGATGCAGATGACATTAGTGTTATAACATAAAATTAAAATTATGCCTACATGTAATCTTAAATTTGAAATTTGTTACTTTAACGAAAGGACTTGGGCCACACAACTTCCTAAGATAATTTACTCAGCTTCAGTAGTGGAAAGTACAATAGAGTTTTGTTTTCTACTGGACCAAGAGACTATAGATTGTCCTATGAATTGGTAAGTTCCAGAGGTGCTCTTTTTATCCACCCTACATCCTATAAAATTAGAATCAGAATATCCAATAATTTCAAAAGAAGTGTTGTGTCTAGGATACCAGATTTTTAAGTTTTAGGTTCCTAAGAGATATCTAAGGATTCTCTTAACTATAGTCAGGTGGGATTCTTTATGATTAGCTTGAAATCTAGCATAGAGACAAATATTAAATATTATATCAGGTTGACTAGTGGTTAAGTAAAGCAATATTCTAATTATTCCTCTAAAATTCTTTTGATCAATAGATTTTCTATTTGAATCCTTATATAATTGGTCACTGGAGCTCATGGGAGTGTTTATTAGCTTGGCTTTATCCATTTTATATTTCTTCAAGATGTCCTTAGTGTATTTTGATTGATTAAGAAAAGTTTCATTATCCATTTATCTTATGTTAAACCCCAAAAAGTAGGACAATTCTTCCATCATACTCATCTCAAATTATTCACTCATTATTTTAGAAAAACCATCACATAATTTTTTATGAGAATATCCAAAATGTATATCATCAATATATATATATATGGATAATGAGTAAATCATCTCCTACGTTTCTTAGAAAAGGGTGATGTCTATGCTCCCCTTAGCAATCTAATAGGAATGTGCTAAGCCTCTCATACCAAGATTTGGGTGCCTATTTTAATCCATATAAGGCCTTTTTTAATTTATAAACATGATTTAGAAATTGAAAATTTTTAAAACCTGAGGGTTACTCTACAAACACATCTTTTTTTATTATCTCATTTAAAAAAGAACTCTTGACATCCATTTAGAAAAGCTTAAATCCCTTATAATAGGCAAAGGCTATTAGCACTCTAATGGCTTCCAATCTTACTACAGGCGCAAAAGTTTCCTCAAAATAAATCCCTCCTATTTTGTTGTACCCTTAGCCACTAATATTACCTTAGTTCTAACCACCACACCAGAATCATTCATTTTATTCTTAAATAGCCATTTGGTTTCTACTACGCTTTAAACCTTAGGTCTTTCTACTAGCTTCTAGATATCATTCCTTATAAATTGGTTAAGTTCTTCTTGCATAGGTAGGATCCAGAATTCATCAGAAAGGACTTGGTTGATGTTGGTGGGTTCTGTAATTAAGATAAATGTAGAGTGGTTTACTTTCTTTCTAAGTCCATGCTTAATTCTAACACCTTTAGATGGGTTTCCTAAGATCAATTCTTTAGGATAACATAAAGAATATCTCCAATCCCTATGAAAAGTGTTTTGAGATTCTACCCTTTCCTCCAGATTTATAGTTTGTACTCCTTGGGTAGTCTCACCTACTTTATCAATGTTTTTAGGCTCTATCCTTTTCTCGAGATTTATCGTTCCTACTCCTTGGGTAATCTCACCTACTTCCTCTTCTTTCTCAAATCTAGACTTCTCAGGATTAGATTCATCAAACACTACATGAGTAGTTTCCTCCACCACCAATGTTCTCTTATTAAGCACTCTAAAGGATTTCCCCAAACTTGAATAACCTAAGAACACACCATCAAAATTTGGGTCAAATTTTCCTAAGATTGATTTATCATTATTTGGAATGAAAACCTTACAGCTAAAAATATGGAGGTGAGAAAGGTTGGGTGTCCTACCCTTAATTATCTCATAGGTATCTTATTCAGTTTGGATCTAACATTCACTCTATTCAACACATAACAGACTGTATTCACTACTTATGCCTAAAGTTATTTTAAAGTGAATACTTAGCAAGCATGGCTATAGCGGTTTCCACTAAGGTTATGTTATTCCTTTCAGCTACCCCATTCGTCTGAGGGGTCCTAGGAGCTAAGAAGATGTGGCTAATCCCTTTCTCATTATAGAAAGTTCCAAATATCACATTTTTAAACTCTCCACCATGATCACTATGGATGGTCAAGATTTCATAACCTAGCTTTTTCTAAATCCAAGTGGAGACGAATTTAAATTCATCAATAGACTCACTTTTATGTGACAAAAATCTAATCTAAGTAAACCTCGAGTATTGATCGACAATTATAAATCCAAAAACTTTTCCTCCAAAGCTTGCAATGTTAATGGATCCAAATAAATACATGTGAAAGACTTTTAAAGGTCCAGAGGTGTTAATGTCCTTAACGGAATGGAAAAGGATTGAACTTGTTTCTTAATTGGAAGATATCACGCACGTGGTCCTTAGTAAACTTAAGCTTGGGGGCATCTCTAGCTAAGTCCTTTTGGGTTACTCTTATAAGGGTTTTCATGTTGGCATGACATAACCTCCTATGCCACAGCTAAGACTCATTAGCAATAATTTTTAAGCAGAATGAAGCAACACACTCAATATTATTTAAATCAAGCATGTAGAAATTATTGATTCTTTTTCCCTGTAAAAATGTATTATTATTTAAGCTTATAATGCAAGTGTTTATCAAAATATTTATGCTGAACCCTTTGTCATAGAGTTGATTGATGCTGAGCAAGTTATGTTTCAGTCTATCTACAAGCAAAATATTTTCAACCAAAAAGTTATTAGGGTTTTTTATTATACCTGTACCCACCACTTTCCTAGTGGTGTTATCTCTAAGAGTGACCTTGCCTCCAGCCCTGGTCTCCAGCCAAATGAATTGATTAACATCTCCAGTCATATATTGTAAGTATATGTTGTCCAGGTACAACATGCTCTTATGAGGTCATGTGTGAGATCATACCTATAAAATCATCAAATATTAGATTTAGGAACCCAAACAAGTTTGGATCCCTTCTTATGGAAAGAAGAATACATATATATGTGTTATGCTATGAATCATAAAATTTGGGTCTCCACACCTAATGTGTACTACAATGAATAATGCATGTGTTGGAGATATGTCATAGTATGCCACATAAAAAATATCTAACACCAGGAAAAGGGTTTATTAATCTACTCAGGTTATAGTGCCTCTTCCTAGGTTTGAGTGATGCATGCTGATTTGGTGGATTGTGAAACTCAAGCATTGTGGGTGATTTTTTATTCTCTTTATAAGTAATTAATTGAGCTTCTAAAAACTTTTTTGAATTTTTAAGAAAAAAATTTTCTATTTTCAAAGCATGCTCTTTACTGTCTAACTCAGTTGTAAGAGTATACAATTCCTTGTATGTAGCTTCTAGTTCAACATGTAATGATTTTAATGAATCATTCTCAATAATTAATACAGAATGCTTTTTATTTAACTCATCAAATTCATCAAGTAATGCCATGTGATTTCTATCAAGTGTAGAATAATATTTAATCAAAACTTATACTCTTTTTGTAAGTTTAAAAATTCCAGTTTTAGGCTAGCATGCAATTTTTTAAGCTTTCTATATGATTAATGTAATTTCTTAGAAACATCATGTAATTGATTGTAGATTAATTTGCATACCTCTTCTTGGTCAGAATGACCAAGATGTTCATCCGCCATCAAACACAGGTTTGTTGTCTCCTATTCAGCTTTAGTCTCAAAGAAGCCTGATATAGAATCTGCCCAGAAAGCCTTTTGAATCCTTTTCTTATCCTTCTTGAACTTTGGTTTCTCCTTGCCCTTCTCCTTTCTTGGGTGAGCCTTAAGTGAAGGGAAATCAGCTTTTACATTTCCCAACTTCTTGCATTCAAAGAAAATCACATTAGAAGAATATTTAGAATTCTTGCTATTCTTACCGTTGTTCCATTTCTGATAGTGCTTTTGTTTATTCCTTAAGAAGCTTTGAATTTCCTTGTAATTAAGGAAACATTATCACTTTCAGACCCAGAAGAATCAGTACCAGTATCATTAACCTTTAATGGCACAATTTTCTCCTTCTTTTTCTAACCTACATCATATTGTCTTTTGGTTCACTCCTTGCTCATAAGGAATGAGTGATCCAAGTAAGTTATCAATAGAATAAGTATTCAAATCCTTGGATTTAGTATAGCAATAATTTTAGCATCAAAGGAAGAAGGTAAACATCTTAAAATTTTGTTAACTTTCTCATAGTTAGTTAGCTCTCTTCCTAAGGCATGCATGGAGGTGACAATTTATGTAAACCTAGTCGACATTTCAGATATTGACTCACTAGGCTTCATGCAAAAAAGTTCATAGTCGTGAAGCAAGATATTCAACCTAGATTGCTTAACTTCATTTGTGCCTTCATATGTGATACATAATTTATTCCAGATTTCTTTACTAGTTGCACATATTCAAACACACATATAATATTCATATTTTAGTGTACAGAAAAATAGTTTAAATATTTTGCATTAAGTTGCGCTAGATCCCTATCATCAAGAGTCCATTCAGTAAACAGAAGTTCAATTTTGATGCCATTTATTTCATGTGTTGGTGTTGAATAACCTTCTTTTATAAGCATTCACATATGATATTTTATAGATTGTAAGAAAGTGGACATGCGAGTTTTCCAGAAATCAAATGGTATATTATTAAATAAGGTGGTTAAGTAATAGAAAATTCTTCAGCCTTGTTTTGGTTACCAAATTTAGTCATGGATCAAAATTTAAAAGTTTTCTAAAACTTAATTTTATGAATCCCGCTCTGATACAACATGAAATTTTGTTTGGGTTGTTAAGCCCTCATGAATTAGCTCGAGGCTAATCAAAGGGGGTGGGGGGGGGGGTTGAATTTATAGTTTTAAAAATTCTTAAACAAAAAGCAATATCTTTTTGAAAACCTTTTGAATATTTTAAAATAAAGATAATTAATCTTTTATCTGGAGGCGATTAACAAAACAAATCATAGACTTAAGCCATACGATCAACCACATGAAAATAAATTGTGGAAATTAAAATCTGGAATAGTAATAAGAAAGAACACACCATATTTATAGTGGTTCAGTCAACTTAACTTACATCCACTCCCTAGAGCCTCTCTTCCAGGTATTATGCTAAAATAATAGTGACTCTCCTTTCGCTCCCATATGAAGGTGGATAAGCCTTTATAAACTCCTTTTCACCAACTCCGATGAGGCAGAGAACCTAGACTCCTTTTTCTTCCTCCTATAGTAAGAAGATAACCCAGACTCCTTTTTCTTCCTCTTAAAGCAGGGAGAGAACCTTGATCTCATGCTGATGAAGACCTCCCTATAGCCACTAAGGAAACAGGGATGATGATTGGAGAAGATGACTCAAATCCTTTCTTGGAGTAACCTTTGTGAACACCTCACAAACTCTCCCTTATAAGATTCTCTCTCTCCTATGCTCTCCCTCTCCTTCTCTTAGCTCTCTCGGGTTAGGATAACAACAAAAGATCTAAATATCAATAAATAGGATATCTTACAAAGAAGGTTACTTAGCAAGGTTATAAAGAAGGTTACTTAGCTCCCATGCTCTCTCTTGAGTATGTATTTATGCAAGGTTACTTAGCATCCGGATCCACCTTATTATATTTGAGTCAAAAAAAGGTAAACAAAATTGGAATTATAATTACACACCGACTCAACCCTAATATACCGAATCTTGAGTTGGCTAGATTTGTAATTGATCTTATGGACCTAAAAAGTTAGTAGGTAAGACAACCAAAATAGATGTGCAATAGTAACAGTGAAAGTTCGTTAGGGATGTTAAGCCCTTATGAACTTGCCCAAGGCTAACCAAGAGGGGGGAAGGGGTGAATTGGTATTTAAAAATTATTTTGAATCAAAACACAATCACAAACCAAAATCACCACAATGAAAATCAAAGTGTGAAAGAAATAAATGCAAAAGATTAATAAGAAAAGAACACAGAAATTTATAGTGGTTCGGTCAACTCGACCAACGTCCACTCCCCGGAGGTGCCCTCTAAGTATTGCACTAAACACCGTGACTCTCCTTTTGCTCCCACAGCAAGGAGGTGAAGCCCTAAAAAAACTCCTTTTCGCCGAGCTCGACGAGGCAGAGAACCCAACGCCTTTTACTTCATTAGCATAAATTTTGCTCAATCAGCCCGGTCGGTTTAGAACGATTGGAGTAATTTTGGTCACATCATCCAGGATGATAGGTTGATTAGTTCAAATCCGAGGAAAATCATCCTGAACATCGCCCTGAAAAGAAGTAGGCCGATGTCAATCGTCCATGCAATCGTCCTAGATGATCCTGCGATCAGCTCGGCTGATGTGATCATGAAATCAGTCTTAATTACTTTTCTTAATTATCAGATTAATTTAGGCATAATTGTGCTGCATCTTCCAGGTTGATAGGATATCGTTCTGGACGATGTCCTAAAATGAAGAATACCTAAATAGATCGTGGCGGTTGATTCTTTCTGATTTGAGCCTATCATCACGGTCGATACAATATTGTCGAGGTCGATCTACTTAATGACGACTGTCTTAACCATAATTCCCTGATTAAGGTTTCTTTTTTTGAATCGATCGTCCAGGCCGATATAAATATTGGCCTGGCCGATGTTACCTAAAATAGTAAACTCTAAGAAACAGTTAGAAATTCTCCTAAGGTGTGTGTGTGCACGGTTACTTAGCATTAGGAGCCACATCTTTTACAATAGACTCAAGAAAAGGAAAAGTGGACAAAGTGACTCAGACTTAGTGTACCCAATCTTGAGCTGGTTCTAATTGCCGTCTGATCTTGTTGACCTGAAATGTTAGTAGGCAAGGCAGTCGTAGAGAAACAAGAGTGTTTGCTATCATCAAAATCATAATCCATAAAAATAGATTCACATGACCTAGGGCTAGATTTGGTTTCCCCCTATGACCTGGATCCTAAATGGTAGTAAGATGGTCGATGTAGCGAAAGATCAGGTCGGTAGCATTGAATTCATGATTTACTAAAATATAAAAGGTGGTGAGTGAAAGAAGAGGAGAGATGAGAACACGATCACCATCCTTAGGAATTATTGAAATGCGAAGGATGTGCTGGACGGTCCTAGCATCCTTTAGTAAGGTGCTAGTCTCACCCATGTGAAAATTAGCATTAGAATTGTAAAGAAAATGATTGGCTGTAACCCAGTCAAAATCAGGATCAGAACACAGGGTGTGAAGTTTATCCCCTGTGGTCAAAAGCTGTAAAATCTCTACACAAATCTGATATGTATGTGATCTTGACAAGGCGTCGATTCACATATGAGGCAATGGAGGTAAAAGCAAAATTTATGCAAAAATTTGAAAAGAACTCATAGAGTAATTCGGAGTTAAATGGGACAGCAAGAGTTAGAAGAAAACATAAGGAGGTATGGGAAAATAAGTCTAGTACCGGATAAGAGAGAAAACTTGAATTGATTGTCCGGGAGACTGTGATTCCGGCCTCCTTATAGCACTTGTAGGCGGATTGATCATCTGCCTCCAGTAAATGAGGGTTAAGAGTTGCCCTAAAGGAACTTCTGGATGGGTGACGAGAGCGCTTTCCTCCAACCATTTTCATGAAATACCAAGAAAATAGAGATCAGGGAGCAAAGAGAAGAATTTAGTGTGAAGAAAATGGATGGAAGTATAAAGAATCGGCAAGATCGACCAGGCTGATCTCAAGATCGTCCAGGTCGATATAGTTCAATAATTGTGTACAGGCCGATTGGTCAAAAAGGCGGTCTGATTGTCCAGGCTGATCAGATATCGGCCAGGACAATTAGACGTAAGCAATCATCCCAAGGAGACAAGCCAGACGACCGTTGAAAAAGCATATCAGCCGAGCCAATTTTATGGATCATCCAGGATGATGTCTAAAAATGGATCATATCGGTCAAATTTAAAATATTTAAATCATGTGCCACTTGTATCGGCCAGGCCGAATAGGTGGATCATCCGGGCCGATTGTCCAAAAATGGATCGTCCTAGCCAATTTTTAAGATTT
This sequence comes from Dendrobium nobile, assembly GCA_022539455.1. Classification (NCBI taxonomy): domain Eukaryota; kingdom Viridiplantae; phylum Streptophyta; class Magnoliopsida; order Asparagales; family Orchidaceae; genus Dendrobium; species Dendrobium nobile. The sequence continues at coordinate 29,228,735 of CM039723.1, read as the reverse complement.
TAAACATATATCCACGTCTATCATCCAGGACGAACTCGTGGTTCGGTCAGGCCGATTTTCCATAAAGAAGAGAACATTATTCGGGCCGAAAAATGGATTGGCCAAGCCGATAAAAATGATTGAAGCATAAGACGATCAGATCGTCCAGGCCGATAAGGGATCGTCCAGATGATTAGAAGTACAAAATCAAATCAGTCAGCTGAGGGGAGTTTTCAGAGTAAATTGATCGGACTGTCCTGGCCGATAGGGATATCGGCCGGGATGATGTGAAAAAATTGAGAATCAGAGGATGGATGGAGATGATCAAAGAAGGACCAAAAGCTTAAAAATCAAGTGAAAATGATAAAAATAGGATACAAAAACATCATAAACACAAACAAAAATAAGGATTTTTTTAACAAGGCATGAATATGACATAGTCTCCATGTGATTGATTTTAAAATTTTGTAAGGATCATTGAGTTAACATCGCCAAAATCCAAAAAACAGTTAGAACAATCGATCCTATTAACCTTAACTCAGTAGTCTTCAGGGCAAACCGTCTTTTTAAAACAAAAAATCTAAATCAAAAAAGCCAATTGGTTTAGAAAAAGAGATCCGTTCAAAAACTTATTTCTTGAAAAATATTTTATAGAATAATATATCAAAGTAATTAGTTACAATTAGAAATTAAAAGTCAAGTCTTTGAAAAATATCAAGTGAGACATGAAGTCTTCTAAGATTTAAAAAATTTTAGAAGGAGAAGAAGCTTGCTTTTGGTAGGCTTATTTTATGCCTCTTGTAAATTTGATTGACGCTTTGCGCATCTTTTAATTTTTGATACACTTTGTGTGTGTGTGTGTGTGTGTGTGTGTGTGTGTGTGTGTGTGTGTGTGTGTGTGTGTGTATTAATTTGGCGTCATTGTGCATCTTTTGTTTTTTACATCATTGACCACTTTTTTTTTTTCATTAACTTTTATGCAAGCTAGATCCCTTTTAAAAATTATTAAATATTCTTAGTTGTGATTATATCTTCTAGATATTAGAGAAGAAAAACTCACACTCTAATATAGGAAAGAATGAATCACAAAGAAGAATAAAAAATCATATAATAATTTCAATGACAATATTACAAAAATCTGAAAGTAAAATAAAGACTTTGAACATTATATTTATAAAATGGATTACTGTAGCAAGATTGAAAAGTTCTCAGTTTCAAAAACCATTAATTAATTTGAAATACATTTTTGTTTAGAAGAAGATTACACCACTAAAAGAGGTTAGAGAAAGAGACACACTCAACGGTGTTTTCACCAATTCACAGATTAAGAGATATAAAAACATTGACTCAAAAAATTTCAAAATAAAAATTAAGGCATAAAATATTAATTTCAGCAACAAAAAAGGCAACAGTAATAAAATTACCAAGAAAAAAAGTTAAAATAACAAAAAGTAAACAAAAGAAAATAGATCAAAAATCAGAAGGAATCAAGTTCGTGCATTTATGTCAATCACATCCAATCTGGTCCTTAAAGTACTGAAAGTGTCGAAGGCCGGTGGTTTAGTAAAGATGTCATCTAGTTGATTTTCAGTTGCCACATGGTGTAACTCAATGTCTCCCTTGGTGATATGGTCTCTAATGAAGTGATGTCTTATGTCCATATGCTTGGTCCTTAAATGTTGGATAGGATTCTTAGAAATACAGATGGCACTAGTGTTGTCACAAAGAATTAGAATCGTGCCTACAGGTAATCCTAAATCCAAAGTTTGTTGTTTTAACCAAAGGACTGCGGCCACACAACTTCTTAAAGTAATGTACTCATCTTTAGCAATGGAAAGTGCAACAAAGTTTCTTCGCTTTCTACTAGACCAGGAGAATAAAGACTGTCCTATAAATTGGAAAGTCCCTGAAGTGATTTTTCTATCCACCTTATATCCTACAAAATCAGAATCAAAATATCTAATAATCTCAAAAGAAGTGCTGTGCCTAGGGTACCAGATTCCTAAGTTTTGGGTCCCTAAAAGGTATCTAAGAATTCTCTTAACAGCAGTCATGTGAGATTCCTTAGGATCAGCTTGAAATCTAGCACAATAATAAATGCTAAACATAATATTAGGTCTGCTAGCATTCAGCTAAAGTAAAGATCCAATCATCCCTCTGCACTTCTTTTGATCAACTGGTTTTCCATTAGGGTCCTTGTCCAACTAAGCACCTGAGGCCATGGGAGTATTAATTTGCTTGGTTTTGTCCATTTCATATTTCTTCAAGATGTCCTTTATGTACTTTGATTGATTCAAAAATATTCCATCATTCAATTATCGTATGCTAAACCCCAAAAGTAGGAAAACTTTCCCATCATACTCATCTCAAACTCCTTACTCATTATTTTAGAAAATTCATCACATAACCTTTTATTAGAAGATCCAAAAAGTATATCATCGACATAGATATGAACAATGAGTAAATAATCTCCTACTTTCCTCTAGTAAAAGGTGGTGTCTACGTTCCCCTTAACAAACTCCCTCTCCAGTAAAAAAGTGCTAAGCCTCTCATACCAAGCTCTAGGTGCCTGCTTTAATCCATATAAGGCCTTTTTTAATTTGAAAATATAATTTAGAAATTAAGAACTCTCAAAACCTAGGGGTTGTTCTACAAACACATCCTCTTTTATTATCTCATTTAAAAAGGCACTCTTAACGTCCATTTGGAAAAGCATAAATCCCTTATAACATGCAAAGGCTAGTAGCACTCTAATGACTTCTAATCTAGCTATAGGGGCAAAAGTTTCCTCAAAATGTATCGCTTCTATTTGGTTTTACCCCTTAGCCAATAATCTTGCCTTATTCCTAACCACCACACCAGAATCATTCATCTTATTCTTAAAGACCCATTTGGTTCCTACTACACTTTATCCCTTTGGTCTTTCTACAAGCTCCGAAACATCATTCCTAACAGATTGGTTCAACTCCTCTTGCATGGCTAAGATCCAAAACTCATTAGAAAGGGCTTGATTGATGTTGGTGGGTTTAGTCATTAAGATAAAGGCAGAGTGGTTCACTTCCTTCCTAATTCCATGCCTAGTCATAACTCCTTCAGAAGGGTATCCTAAGATCATTTCTTTGGGGTGACTCGAAGAGTATCTCCAATCTCTAGGTGAAGTGTGTGTAGGTTTAACCCTTTCATCTAGATCTTCATTTTCTACTCCTTGGGTAATCTCTCCTACTCCTTCAATGTTTTGGGGGTCTACCCTCTTCTCCAAATTTTCTACTCCAGTGGTAATCTCTCCAATATCATCATCCTCAACTCTATGCTTCCTAGGATCAGATTCATCAAACACTACATGAGTAGTCTACTCCACCACCAGTGTCCTCTTATTAAACACCCTAAAAGACTTCCCAACAGTAGAATATCCTAAGAACACTCCATCATATTTTGGCTCAAATTTTCCTTAGTGAGACATCTTATTATTGTGAATGAAAATCTTACAACCAAAGACATGAAGGCGGGAAAGATTTGGTGTTCTACCCTTAAGGATCTTATAGGGTATTATCTAATTTGGCTCTAAAATTCACACTATTCAACACATAACAAGCTGTGTTAACAGCTTCAGCCCAAAAGTATTTTGGAAGTGAATACTCATCAAGCATGGCTCTAGCGGCTTCCACTAAGGTTCGGTTCTTCCTTTCAGCTACCTCATTCTGCTGAGGCGTCCTAGGAGCTGAGAAGTTGTGGCTAATCCCCTTATCCTCACAAAAGTCTCCAAATCTCTCATTTTCAAACTCTCCTCCATGGTCACTATGGATAGTCAAAATCTCACAACCTAACTTTTTCTTGGTCAAAGTGAACAAGGTTCTAAACTCATCAAGAGACTCATTCTTATGTGACAAAAAATCTAGTCCAAGTGAACCTCGAGTAGTCATCGACAATCACAAAACCATAGACTTTCGCTCATAAGCTGGCAATGCTAATGGGTCCAAATAAATCCATATGAAGGAATTCTAAAGGTTTAGAGGTGCTAATTTCCTTAATGGAGTGAAAAGTAGAGTGGACTTGCTTTCCTAATTGGTAGGCATCACAAAGGTGGTCTTTTGAAAGCTTAAGCTTGGGGATACCTCTAACTAAGTCTTTCTAGGTCACTTTCCTAAGGATTTTCATACTGGCATGACATAATCTTATGTGCCACAACTATGAATAATCAATAACAGTTTTTAAGTAAAATGTGTTGCGGATCTATGGCTTATAATTTTGATGATAGCAAACATTCTTTTTTCTCTACAACTGTCTTATCTAATGAGATTTCAGGTTCACATGATCGGGTTGCAATTTGGAATCAACTCAAGATTGGGTAGATTAGGTCTGAGTCAGTTTGTACATTTTTTCCTTTCTTGATTCTATTATATTTGGTGTGGCTCCTGATGATTTGTAACTTGGAAGATTCTTTGTTGGATTTCTATTTTTGGTAATATCATCCTGGACGATATTTATATCGACCGGGATGATCTATTCAAAAGTAAAAACCCTAATTAGGGCATCCTCATTAAGGCAGCCGTCTTTAGTAGATTGGCCTGGACGATACCTGTATCGGCCAGGATGATAGTCTCAATTCAGAAAGAATCAGCCGCCATAATCAGTTAGGAATTCGTTTTTTTAGGAAATCGGCCAGGATGATATTCATATCTGTTGGTGGAATTTTGAAAACATATTTAAAAAAATATTAGTTTTCTTTGAGAATTTTAAAATTTAGATTGAATTCTAATTCTAGAGGTCGAATCAACTCGTTCAAAAAGTATATCATCCTGAAGGACGAAAATAAAATTTCATAACGGTGTTCAGACTTAGAATTATGAAACTCATCTTGAATATCATGACCAGATTCTAAGGAGAACTTTGCATGGCCCCGAGGGAACAAGGTAAAGTTAAACTAAATATCCAGTTATGATATTCAAGAAGTATGATCGTCGAATTCACATCCAAAGCCTTATCAAAGAAGGATGTATCTCCACAAAGGGAGATAACACTTTCAATGATAATTCTTCTAATGTAATAACGACGATCATTCATTAATCTTTTCCCAAAGAAATCTAAGAGATTAATTTTGAAATCAGGTGCGTGTGGTTCCAAATCTCCTACGAGCGCAAGCCCTCGTAGTTAATTACATCGTAGGGAGACAGAGTCCCCTACGAAAACTCTCGATTAAAATAGTGATGAAATTTTGTTAGATTTTCTAGGAGTGATATCAAAAAATGAATGGGATTTTTGGAAAATCAAGAGGGAATGGATCAAATTGAATTTTATTAACAGAATCGAGGGAAGAGAGGTAGGGGACACTTTGAGATTTCAGAATCATCCGAAAGTGTCCCAACTTAATCTAAGTGTTGGGCTTTATGTTTTAGGATTGAAAAGAAGCTTTAATTAGAGTTGAGAATTTTATTAGAAATTTGGGATTATATTTCCGAAATTTGGGGTCTTATAATCAAAAATCTGCCCCGGATCCTAAGTCTAATTTGGACACTGGACCATAGTCGTCCGAACCTAACTAATGTAGTGCAATGCCTGGACTTACCCCAGCCTGGATTGGGGAGCCAGCTAACCACCTAATCGATTTAAAAGAGATGAGTCCGGTCTTTTATGAAAGAGTGGTAGGGACGTTGTATTTAAAGTTTTGGAGAGTTGGGCCCAACATCTAGAGGTTTTCCTAATTGGCCCCTTTGACTTATGTTGGGTGCTGAGATGCTAAAGCTGTTGCAATTAAAATTTTGACTCTTTTAATTTCAATCTAATGCAATGCATGCTGGTCGACAACTTCCAAATCAAATATGCTTGAAATTTTAAAAATAGGCTTATAAAATAATTTTTTTTAGAAGACTGGACTTCCCCAGGTCCGGCACCTCGTCCTCATAGGTCAGACTATCTGGACTCTACCCGCAGGCAGGGAAGGGTCTAAAGCAAGGAAAGAGTAATGCAGAAATATGCATGCAACCCCGGGGTCGATCCCTGGCTAATTCCCTAGATTCGTTATCATTTTATGTTATTTAGACTCACTAAAATTTTAGACATTTAAGATTTTGAGTAGAAAACTTTCACACCCTCACGAGTCTCACGTGTCCAGGTGAAAACAAAAGCAGCACACAATCGCCAAAAAACTAAGAAAAGCAGGTAATCCTAAAGGCAATCAATTCAACACATCAAATATAAATTAACTAATTAATAAATGTCTATAGGCAGAATTTCCTTGCTTATTACAAACCAGGGTCTTACAAAAAGTAGAGTGGCCGGGCACCACTGACAACAACCCGGATTCTAAGCCTAATAATGACACAAGTTATTTTGAGTGGGATACTCTCAATCTTCAAGTCTTCAATCTTGTTCTTCTTTGGACTCCTTTTCTTCAAACCCCTTGGATTCTTCGTGGTAAACTACCCAAATGGATAAGAGGGCACTTCCCTTTTAAGTGGAAGGCCACTCTTTCCTCTTTGGGTATAGAAAAAGTATGATCAAAATTTGGACTTCCAAATGGAAAAGGAATACTTCCCAAAGGGGCATCCTTTCCTCTTTGGAATCCAAGATTTGGACCTATGTATCCCAACTCAAAATTAACTTTCACAACACTTGACAATTACACAAATTACATTTATATCAAAAATAAAAATCTAGACTCACCTGCAGGATTATCCTAAGCAGTTAATATATGTAAAAAAAGTTATTCCCAAGCAGTTATATATATGCAAAAAAAAAAGTAAACACACTGGCCACGCTCCTTTTATTTGGGGGCTTTAGCAACTGAAGCACCTGTGTAAAGAATTTATAACATTTATGAGTTTTTATGAATTTAGCCCCCTTTTTATTGCCCTGCATGAGCGTGGTCACCTGCAAAAAACTGTGTGAACATCTAGATCGTACCTAACCTAAGGGTAATTTAATCGTCAAACACATCAATCCATCCACAGAGTGCAGAAAAAGTAAGCAGACACAGCAAAGCAATTTCATCCACAACATGCAGAGAAAACTACGAAAAATCTGGCACACAGCAATAAAGATAAACACTGGCCTAACCTAGATCTAGAGTTGGTTGTCCTAGCACATCATCTAAAGTTTGTGGAGAAGGTCGTGTGGCAGGGGTAGTTCCTAAGTTGGGTAATTAATCAAGGTTGTCTAAAATTTTGAGTTTGTTGAAGCTTAAAAGGGGGATTTAAGTTAAACTTTAAGTATTAGTGGATTAGAAATTTTACTTAAATATATTTTAAAAGTTAATTGATTACTACCTTTGTTTCACACCGAGGCCGTGAAGTTTATTTCACCTTCCTTAGGGTTAAATTGATAGCCTTGTAGGCCTGGGTTACCTAGTAGCAATCGGGGTTGATTAAGTTACTTCAAATTTGTTGTAATTAAGGAATTGATTAATATAAAAAAGATTGTATACTAATTTTAAAAGGTTTGTTATGGATTTTATTAACCTATTAGGAAAATTTTGGAGTTTAGAGAAAACTGGAGATCCTTAGAGTTATCTGGGTATACTAACTAAGGGAGCAAAACATGACTTTTAGAATTAGAGTTGATCTTAAGGGTTTCAGATTTTTAATAAATACTAGACCTAATTGTGAGTTGTTAGATAGGTAGTACATTCAATTTGGAATTTTCTATTAAAAGTTATGAATTTTAGAAGTTTTGACCTGTTTTGACCCAAGGTTACCTAAAATGTTGACTCCTTGATTTTGACCAAATTATGGAGGTTTAATATTTTTAGAGAATACTAGATTCTAATTGAAGTCATTAGCCATTGAGTTTGATTAGTTTGAATTTTTCTATAATCAATAGTGAATTTTGGAAAATTTATGTATTCGTAGGAATTACCAAATTATCACGACTAAGGGGCTACTTAAGGGTTTGAACCCAAATGAGTCCCAAACTCCTTGAGATCAGTTTCAAAGGTCATAAATGACCTAAGGATAGATCATCGAGTGTTTAAAGACCTTTTGGGATTTTTAATGCTTTTTTGAATTAATTAAAATTGATTAACCTTTAATTTTACCTAAAGACTAAATTAAGACAAATTTAGAAGTCAATTTAAGAGGGTTTCAATTCTCATTGATTAGGGGATTAATTAAAAACAATTATAAACATTTTAATTGATTTTATGAGTTAAATGTAGTTCATTATCAATTGATTTGGGTTAATAGACCATTTCTAAGAAAGATTTTTGAGGCTCCTACTTGGGGAACCAAATGAACTCTAAATTTGATGATATTTGGACCATAGGATCAGTTGACCCTAAGGACTAAACCCACCAAATTTGAGCTCAAATGGATTACTCTAAGGTGGTTAACTAAACCACCCAATGTGAGCTCTAAGTCACCTTCAAATCACTATAGGGATCTATCCTAAGCTTGGATTGGGGCAAAATCAGTGGCTCTACATTCCTTATCCTACACATCATCATCACACAAAGAATCACACCCTAAATCCCATTGGATAGGTACCCCATTTTGAATATAAGGGTCAAACCATGACCGTTGAACTCAAAATTTGGGGAAAGTGCCCTTGAACATTTTAAAATGGGGAGATAAAATTTGGACATGTCAAAGACATGTTCAATTTCAATCTCCCAAAATTCCAGGCCTGGTGGAGTTGTATTTAAAGAGTAATTAAAGAAATTGATAAAATGCTAAAACTGAAATTAAACCTAACACTGACCTAACCAGGGAACCATGGGCCTTTTGTAGGTCTCCCTGAGAACTTTCCTATGAGCCTAAGAACATCTAATTTGGACAAGTGTGGAGGGAGTTATGATTTTTTGAAGCTCCCTTGAATTTCTGGAATTATTAATTCGTCCATTACACAGTCAGCTTCCCTTTACACGCGCCGCGCGCCGATTGACTGGGCAATGATTGGCGCTGACCGTTAACAGTCTGATTAACCACAGCCATTGGATGGTGGATCAGACGGCTGGGATTAAATGCACTCCGATATAGCAGGATCTAATCCGAGCCGTTGATCGGAATCAACGACTGAGATTGCGTCTTCAACCTCCCGCACGTATCCGAGACCGTGAAGCTTCTCCGGCGTGATCTGGGTGATCCCGCGGGTGAACTCTGATGAAATTTCACAGGGAGGATCAGGATAGTGGAAACCTTCACTCCAATGGTGGAAATCCGTTGGGGTGAAGGTTTCCTTCACACTTGACCGGACTACCTAGCTAGGGAGCTCGGGATGAAGAGATTACCGCAGAGAAAGTCTCAACGGATGAGCTTCTCTATCGGGAAGCTTCAGGGGATGATGGTGAAGTGATCTCCTTCAGACGTCGGGACCGGAGGACGGCTGGAGGTGCGACTTCGAGCGGGATGCCGAAAGCTTTCATGGGCGCTTGCTCGAATAGATGAAGGGATCGATCTGGGAACTCGAAGGGAGACCCTAGAAGGTCGAAGGAGCTCTGGGGAATGATTTCGAATGATTGGGGATTTGTCTGGCACTCTAGGGAGTTTGAGCCTATTCAGCCACCTCTCGCGGGCTTGGACGGCCGAGATTGAGCTAGAGGGGGATCGGATTGATGCCTGGTGGAAGATGGAGATGTCCTAGGGAGGTCGTGGGGATCAAACCGGTGGGAAGCAGCTTTGATTCAGGGTTCTAGGGGGGACCACCGGGACTCGTTCTCCATTGGTTTTGATCGCCGCCGGCCATGGTTTGGGTTGGGTTGACTGGGGGAGGCCGATGGGGACACGCTGGAGTCGAGGGTGGAGTCAATTTGGCCTGAGAATGTCTGGATTGAGTTGGTGGCTGGGTTGGACCCAAACCTGCTCGGTTCGAGTCGAATTGAGCTCGATCCAGGTCAGGTCAGACCCTAGGTTTGGTATGGGAGACAGGTCTGGGTCTGGTGCACCCAATGAAAGTGGCAATTGGATCCAATTTGGTCTGGGTTAAAAGATGGCTTGGGTTGATCCAAATCTGCTCGGTTCGGGTCGATTTGGGCCCAACCCAGGTCACGCCAGACCATGAGCTTGAGGTGGGAAGTGGGTTTTGGTCTGGTGGACCCAATGCAAGTGGCAATTGGGTCCAATTTGATCTGAGTTGGAAGATGGCTCAGGTCCATGTGTTTTTGGCTACTTTGGGTTAGCCTAAAACCTGACCCAGGTTAGCCTAGAGCATGGGCTAGCTGGAGGAGGTGTGTTGGACCTAGGGCCACCTATGGGAGGTGTTGATCAAGTTCAATTGGGCTTAGGTTAAGAATTGGCTCAATCCCAAGTGACCTTGGGCACTTTGGGTTAGCCTAACTCTTGGCCTAAGTGAGCCCAAGGGTTGGGCTGGTCAAGGAAGGTGCATTGGGTCAATGGGAACCCAATGACACCTTGATTTGGATTCAATTTAATTAAGGTTAAGAGATGGCTCAAAGGAGACCTCTCTTTGGTCACTCGGGTCAAGCTAAATGGCTAACCCAAGTGAGCCTAAGGCTTGGGCCTCTAAGAGAGGTCTCTTGGGTACCCAAGGGGTCATCCCTTACATTCAAAAGGACTTGGAGTGGTCTTGATTCAAAGATTTGAATGAGAAGGGGTGTATGGGTTAATGGGTCAAACTTGGTTGACCTGGCCAACCAGGTTGACCCAAGGTCTGGGTTTGAGCTCAACAAGTTGGGTTTGATATTTGAAACTTGTTGAAAGTGGTTTCAAAGAATTTGGAGTTGATTTGAGTTGAAATGGGCATTTGAAATCCCATAGGGGTATTTTGGTCAATTTTGACCCATTGGTCAACTATGGTCAAAAATGGGTCTGAAAAATGCAGTTTACTACTCAATGGGTTACAACCAAAGGTCTGGAAGTGATTGGAGGCTTTGATGAGGGATCCAAGACCAAAATCTTCAAGGTGTTAGGTCCAATGGCATAGGCTGTAAATATTTGAAGATTTTATAGCCTTCGGATTTTGATTTAGATTCTAGGGTTAGAGATCTCAGAATGGGCTCAAAATTGAAGGGTAACCTCTAGAGACATGTCTTATCACTTTATAAGTGATAGATCTTGAATCAGAGGTCACTTGACTGGGTTTTGAAATGTTTGAAAGATCCTTGAAAAAGGTCTTTAGGACAGGGCCTTAAGACTTTGGATTTGAGTCTGGATTTCTAGATTTGGAATGGATTTTAAGTTTGAATGATTAATATTGAAGTATCCAAATCATTTACAATCATGTGATGATTGTTAATGAATGGATAGGGTCAAAGCTAGATCAAAGGTAGGATCAAAGTCTAGATTGAAGTTTGGATTCTCAAGTTGATTGGGTCAATGTTTGGATGTGTTTGAAGCTTGAATTAGTTTGAATTTGAATTGAATGAAGTTTAGATTTGAATTGATCAAGGGTAGGGATTAATTTGAGGTTGGAGTGGTCCTAGGATCTAGAGGGATTCTGAGATCTAGGATCTAGAGGGGCTCTAGAATTTGGGATATGGAAGAATCCTAAGCTCTAGAGTAGGCCCTAAGGTCTTGGATATAGAAAAGCATCTTAAACTCTAGAGTTGGCCCTAAGGTCTGGCTCTAGGAAAGAATCTTAAAGTCTAGAGTGATCCTAGGATCTAGGATTGATCTGAAGTTTGGAAGGGCCTTAGTGACCTCATACAAAAATGAGGTCAACAAATGGACCCCCAATGTGTGTGGTAGAAGGGACTTCTGCTCCACACATTGGCGTTGACCGAATAGAAGTAGAATCTTAAGAGTGTAAGGGGGGCATCACCCAACCTTAGGTCTATAGGATGTTAATAGAAGACTTACACCTATTAGACAAGAGAACTGGAGAAACCAAGGTAGGGAATACCTAGCCTTGGGTCTAAGGACGGGCATCACCCAACCTTAGGCCTACAGGATGCTGATAGAAGACTTACTCCAAGTAGGCAAATTAACTGGAAACCAAAGTAGACAATACCTAGCTTTGGGTCTAAGGAAGGGCATCACCCAACCTTAGGTCTACAGGATGCTGATAGAAGAATTACTCCTAATAGACGGATTAACTGGGAAACTAAAGTAGAGAATACCTAGCTTTGGGTATAAAGAAGGGCATCACCCAACCTTAGGTCTACAGGATGCTGATAGAAGACTTACTCCTAGTAGATGGATTAACTGGGAAACCAAAGTAGGGAATACCTAGCTTTGGGTCTAAGGAAGGGCATCACCCAACCTTAGGTCTACAGGATGCTGATAGAAGATTTACTCCTAGTAGACAGATTAACTGGGAAACCAAAGTAGGGAATACCTAGCTTTGGGTCTAAGGAAGGGCATCACCCAACCTTAGGCCTATAGGATGCTGATAGAAGACTTACTCTAAATAGGCAAATTAACTTGAAATCAAAGTAGGGAATACCTAGCTTTGGGCCTAAGGAAGTGCATCACCAAACCTTAGGCCTATAGGATGCTGATTGAAGACTTACTCCAAATAGGCAAATTAACTGGAAACCAAAGTAGGGAATACCTAGCTTTGGGTCTAAGGAAGGGCATCACCCAACCTTAGGTCTACAGGATGCTGATAGAAGACTTACTCCTAGTAGACGGATTAACTGGGAAATCAAAGTAGGGAATACCTAGCTTTGGGTATAAGGAAGGGCATCACCCAACCTTAGGCCTATAGGATGCTGATAGAGGACTTACTCCAAATAGGCAAATTAACTGGAATGGTTATATGGGGAGGAAACTTGCTCCACACAGTGGTCCGAAACTGGCAAACTAGGATGGTGCCACGAAGGGCGTACTCCACCACTAGAGAGTGTGAATCAGGATGGTGCCACAAAGGGCGTACTCCACCATTAATCCCCAAGTCAAATGCCAGGTTGGTGCCACGGAGGGCGTACTCCACCACTAGCAAGTGTGAATCAGGATGGTGCCACGAGGGGTGTACTCCACCACTGATCCCCTAGTCAAAAGCCAGGGTGGTGCCACGGAGGGCTTACTCCACCACTAGCAGGTGCGATCCTAAGGGAGGGGACGGTCCGACCCTAAGGAGAAGGCGAAGAACGTTAAAAAGTAAAAGAATTTAGAAGGGAAGAACCGGGTTGCGAATCAAGAAGGAAACTTTCATTAATTAATAAAATGAGCTACATCAAGCATAGTATTTCTTAAGGAAACGCCCATTGACAGGTAGCATTGGATGATTTCCTTTACAATCTACTAACTGATACGAGCCTCCTTCATAGACAGTCTCTATGATGAAGGGTCCTTCCCAAGTGGGTTCAAATTTGCCTCCCAACTTTTTATGGGCTAAGATAGGCCTCCGAAGGACCAACACCAAGTCTTCCGCTTGGAAGGTCCTAGGTCGCACTAGCTTATCATGGGCTTGAACCATACGGGACTTATATAACTCTAAACTTTGTTGAGCTTGGAGACGTCGCTCTTTAAGGCCTTCGAGTTCTTCCAACCGCAGTTTTGCATTTTGTTCATTTGTAATCTGATTCTGAACTGCAATCTTGAGCGAAGGGATTTGTATTTCCAAGGGTAGAACGACCTCAGATCCATACACTAGTGCAAACGGGGTGGATTGGGTCGGGGTTCTATAAGTGGTACGATAAGCCCACAGAGCTTCCACCAACCGCTCATCCCACTGTCATTTGTTATCATCAAGGATCTTTTTAACAATTTGCACCAAGGTTTTGTTGAAGGCCTCGGCTAATCCATTTGCCCGAGGGTAATAGATCATCGAGTATCTCCAATCAATATTATGGCATCTCACAAAACTGTTGATTTTTGTAGACTTGAATGCGGACCCATTATCAGATATGATTTTGCGGGGTACGCCGAATCGATATACGATATGGTCACGAAAGAATTTTAAGACATGGTGTGATGTTACGTTGCGTAGGGGAATTGCTTCCGCCCACTTTGAAAAGTAATCAGTCGCTGCTAATATGAAATGATGACCTCTCGCGGAGGGAGGGTCAATCGGCCCAATGATATCCGTGCCCCAACTCTCGAAGGGCCACGAAGCTATCGTAGGATGTAACACATTAGGCGGCTGATGCAAAACCACACCATGAACCTGACATTGATGACAGTGCTTTGCAGTATTCATACAATCGTCAATCATTGTAGGCCAGTAGTATCCAAGTCTTTTAATTTTCAATTTTATTTTTGGACCCAATTGATGTGCATCGCATAGTCCTGAATGAACTTCATTAAAAATCTTCAGGGCTTCTCGCTGGTCTAAACAGCGCAGCCACATCTGATCGAATGATCGACGGTACAATAAATTATTGACTAGTGCATAAGATAGGGCACGTTTCTTAATCTGGTTGGAGAGTGATTTATCCTGGGGAAGCTTCCCTTCTTTAAGGTAGTCGATTAAGGGTCATCTCCAATCGCCTTCTTCGTCGATTGTCGAAGAGGCAGAAAGGATCTGAAGGGGAGTCTTACTGATGTGTTCCAAATCTATAAGAGAGAGGGTTTTACGACCCTGAATTTCTATAGGGATGGAATCCTCCTCATGACATGCAAATTCCTTTGCAAGTTTTGCTAAGGCATCCGCTGCGGAGTTACTTCCACGGGGAACCCTATACAAAGTAGCGGTAGGAATTTGATCCAACAAGTGAAGTGTGTGCTAGGGGTATTTTAGGGGATTAGGATTCAAGACTTTATAGGTTCCGGCCACTTGGTTAATCACTAATTGGGAATCTCCAAAGATCTTAATCTCTTTAATTTCCATTAGAATTGCAAGTTCCAAACCGGTTATCAGAGCTTCGTATTTAGCTTCGTTATTTGTGCAGGGCTCCAATAAATGGTAGGAAAAATGCATCATTCCTTTTTCTGGCATTATAAAAATTAGACCGACTCCAGCCTTTCCAGAAATTATAGATTGTTGCGTCGCATTCCCACGAGAGGATGCTGCTCCATCAAAATACAATTCCCAAAAGGCCTCGTAAGATTCCCTCAAACTCATGATTTGTTCGTCGGGTAAATCATCGTTCAGAGGAGAGTCTGCCGGCAGCGGGTGTGCTACAAGAAAATCGGCAACAGCTTGTCCTTTCACAACACGAAGGGGAGTGAAAGTAATCTCAAATTGCAGTAATATCATAGACCAACGGGCTAAACGTCCTGACAACGTAGGTCAGGTCATAAGATATTGCAAAGGATTAACTCTTGAAATCAAGCTGACTGAGTGGGAGAGCATGTAGTGTCTCAGTTTCTGGGCTGCAAAAACTAAAGCAAGAACATGCTTCTCTATTGAAGGGTATCGAATTTCTGTAGGAAGAAGTCTTCGACTAAGGTAATAGAGAGCATTCTCATTCCCTTCGTCGTTGACTTGAGCCAACAGGGCACCTAAAGACTCATCTAAGGCTGCAGTGTAGAGAATTAACGGCTTTCCCGGAATTGGGGCTGCCAAAACTGGTGGGTTAGAAAGGTATTGTTTAATGTTATCGAAAGCATTTTGGCACTTCTCGTCCCATACGAACTTAGTGTCCTTTTTTGCAAGGACAGAAAAGGGTTGACATCTCCCGGAAAGATTAGAAATAAACCTCCTTATATATGCCAATCTACCTTGTAGAGATCTCAACTGGGTAAGGCTCTTAGGAGATGGCATATCTAAGATGGCTTCAATTTTAGCAAGGTCGATCTCGATTCCTCAGTGCCTTACTGCGAATCCTAAAAATTTCCCTGAAGTGACGCCAAAGGCGCATTTCAGAGGGTTCATTTTCAAATTGTAGCAGCGCAACCGCTCAAACACAACTCTTAAGTCATACAGGCTAGCCTCTTTGACCTTGCTCTTGACAACTAAATCATCAATATAGCACTCAACTTGATTATGAATTAAGTCGTCAAAGATACGGGTCATGGCCCGCTGGTAGGTTGCCCCAGCATTCTTTAAGCCAAATGGCATCACCTTGTAACAAAAGATTCCAATAGGGGTTCTGAATGCAGTATTTCTCTCATCTTCTGGGGCCATCTTGACTTGGTTATAACCCGATGAGCCATCCATGAATGAGAAAATGGCATGTGAGGAGGCAATGTCCACCATGAGTTCTGGTATTGGTAGAGGGAACACGTCCTTAGGACATGCCTTATTCAGATCCCTATAATCGACGCAAATCCGAATTTGACCATTTTTCTTTCGGACCGGCACGACGCTGGCCACCCAAGAGGGGTATTGTTCCTCTCGAATAAACCCAGCTTCGGCCAATTTTTTAACTTCGGATACGACTTGTTGCTCGACTTCCAAGCGCATGCGTCGAGGAGCTTGTTTGACAGGAATGGCATCGTGCCGAACTCCAAGTTTATGAACCGCTACCTCAGCAGGTAAACCTGGCATTTCGTCGTATGTCCAGGCAAAGCAATCCCTAAACTCAGACAATAGTTGAATTAAATCTTTGGTTTCACCCTCGCTCAGCAGAGCACTTATAAAGATTGGACGGGGGTCATCATCGGTTCCCAGGTTAATTTCTTTTAACTCATCGACTGTCGATTTAATTTCTTCTTCGAATTCAGAGGGTGCATCCCGAACTTGAAGGTCATCGGGATCATCTAAAGTCTCCAAACAGAGCCCATCAAGAGCACAGAAGGGATCTGCAGGGACATTTGGCGATTCAAGATGGTAAGTTATCATTAGGCAATACTCATCGTCATCGAATGAACTAACGGTTCCAAAGCCGATACCACTTGTAGGATTATTCTTAATTTTTGCTTGCCAAATATTTTCGTGGTATCTGGCCTGACCCTTAGTCCATCGGTATGGTATAGGACCTTTAGAGAAAGTATTTTTCACACAAACAGGGAAGTAGCCGAAAGGTTATTCCATTAATTCATTAAAATCTGCCTCCTCATGGGTTACATCACTTTCATCCCTTGCGGAGGAGGAGCCAGGAAAGAATTTCTGGACTTTCTTTACTTCGCCGTTCAAGTTTGGGGCCACTTTAACTTCTAACCCGGCAATCCTGCCAACTGACAGTGGGGTCAGAGAAAGGGCCTCAATCCTTCTACTGAGCTTTTCGTACATTGTCAATTCAGGCTCGTCACTTTTCACCTTTACAACATCTTCCTCAATGTCACTGTCCTCATCTAAGGTGAGATCAAATTTTGGAGAAGCATTTGTATTTTTATAATTGAGGGAGAAGGCAGCACCTTGGTCCTTGGACTCAACGTCGGAATCTGATTCCAAATCAATATAAACAGGTGTTGTTCCTCTCTGATGAAACACATCCTCGACCTCGTGCCCTTAAGGCCATCCTCCCACCTCTTTGAGGTAATGTGTTTGGAGGCCTAAGGACAACGATTTCAGAGTCGTCTTCATACGACTTTTGTCCGACCAATTTCTCCTCAATTTTGATCTCTAACTTAGAGCGGGACGAGACCCTTTTGGAACAAAATATGTAGCATCTTCGTAGATCTCGATTTCTTGAATCAAAAATGGTTGCAGATCACCGTTAATCACGTGTTCAATGCCATCTCGTTGGTACTTGACGCATTGGTGAAGGGTAGATGGAACCATTCTATATTCATGAATCCAAGGTATACCTAAAAGGGCATTAAAGGACGTCGCCGAATCAGTTATATGAAACTTAGCTTCAGTTTTCAAGTATCCTATTTCTAAGAGCAAAGTGATTGAACCTAAAGCCCTCTCGCCCTTTTCATTGAACCCACGAAGCACAAACCTATCGGTTGAGAGCTTGCTAGTATCAACTCTGAGGTATGCGAGGGTTTTTATGTTCATTATGTTGACCGATGCATCCGGATCAATGAGGACTCTTGATAACTTAAAATTTCCCACATCTACGGTAATGTAAAGGGGACGATTATGGTCAGCAGTTCTCAAGAGCAAATCTTCATCCGAAAAGGTAACTCCAGGAACCTCTTTGAAGTAGAATGCCTCATCTTTTGAAGTTGCCGCCAACTGGGTTAAGCAAATCTCGGGGTTGAGAAGCGCTTTAATTAAAGACTCCCTCATTTCTTTGGAGAGAAGGAGGGCGTCATAAATGCTTAATTTTGCTGGCAACTTTCTAAGATGGGCCAAAACGTTGTAATCAACCTTAGGAACGACGAACTCAAAACCCGGAGGAATTAAAGGAAATTCTGATTGTTGAAGGGAATTTGGATTTAAATCTTCAAAGGGAATTTGCTTGCCTTTCTCCTATGGGGGAAGCCTAGGGGGTAAGACTATACCGCCGCGGAGTTGCACCTGCTCGATATCTTCGGGAGGGCAAACTAGGGCAGTATCTACGCACACCATAGGCGTTAGATCATCATTTCCCGAAAGCGAGTCAGAATCTGAAAGTTTTATCAAGATAGGATTTCCTTGAAAATTGATTTGAGGGAAATCACTTTCTGATAAAGCTTCACATTCGACCTCTTCTTGAATAGCTGATTCGGGAAGGTCAATTTCTTTGATATTAAGACTTTCTTCACTAGAACTTTGATTTAAAACAAGAGAGTCATCAATTTGCATTTCATTTCCATGGTTAATCCTCAAGACAGAAGCAGAAGGATATTTTTTATTCATCTTCTGACCCTTCGCCTTTGATGGGGCAAAGTAAAAGTCAGATAAACAAAAAGGGGAGAGGCTTTTAACACCCCCATCCGCCATCCTAATACATCTGTCATCTACACACTTCCTCTCTACAAAATCAACTTCCTTTTCTTTTAAACATTTGACAGTAGTTCCTGTGACTACTGGAGAGGAAAGTGGCTCAACATCCTCCTGCGAAGCGTCCAGGTCAACCTTCCATTCCGAGGCCTGGGCTATCGTAGTCAGTTGTTGAGAAAGACGAAAAGACTTGTTAATTAAATTTTTAAGTGCCCGGGACAAAGCAATGTCCCAACCATCTTCAACAAAACAAGGAGAGTTAAGAGGGTTACCTGAAATGGTTTTAATGAAAGCTTTCTCTGGATCGACCAAGTATTCCTTAGGAATTATGATGTTACCTTGGGTGTAGTTCCTCTCAAGCCAATCTTTGAACACAACACAGTCTTTAAGAGGGTGACTAAGCATCCGGTGGTATGGACAATACTTGGGATCATCTTTCTTACTTTCATCTTCAGGCCTCCTGGCCTCTGGCGGCTGAAAATCTGGTTTCTTTAACAAACTCTTGAAAATCCTCTTAACTGATTCCCTCATAAATGGATATGATTTTGCCAATCTCTCTCTAAAAGGGACAAAGTTAGGGTCTCTGGTGTACTGAGGAGTGACCTGAAAGGGCTGTCTCTGAGCTGGCTGTGGTGGCGGTAATGGAGGAACACTGGGCTGACTAACCACTGGCCTTTTTCCCTTGTCAACTGCCGACACTACTGCCTTTTTCTCAAAAGTCTTAACCAATCTAGGACCTTTCTTGTCTTCAGACTGCTCTCATAGGAATGGCATCTTATGAGCCTCTTCCTGCAAATTGCTAGCCTTATTAAAACGTTTTTCAAAAGTTTTAATGGTGAAACCCTTCAGGAGAAAAGCAACAGGGCCGTGGATATTCTTAAGGAGGATCTCCACCGCATGTTGCTCTTGCAACTGGGGTTCACACTTCATAGAGAGGTTTCGCCACCTCAAGATGTACTCAACCAGATACTCTCCCGGCTTTTGTTTCTCAACAACAAGATCGCCCATGGTAGTTCGTTGTTGCGCTCCAGAAAATCTTTTAAGGAAAAGGTCTTCTAGATCGCTAAAGGTTCTTACTGAACCATTAGGCAGATCGATGTACCACTCAAAAGCAATGCCGGATAGACTACTTATAAATTGGCGAAATAGTAGAGCATCCGACCCTCCCGCATTGCAACAACTTGCTCTGAAGTGGGCCAGATGCTGTCTCGGGTTTTCTATTCCAGTGAAAATCTTAAAAGTTGGTGGCACAAAGCCTTTTGGGTAGGGAACTGAATCATATTCTTTGGGGTAGGGTCTACCCTTTGGGATAGATGCGGTTCCTTGCGAAAAGGCTAAGGCCTCCCTTACCTGGTCCTCAATCAGTTGCTTAATATCCTTCTGAGGCAGAGTTGGAGGAACAAGGGGAGCTGTAGGTGCTGCTGGAGATACCTCTGGTAGGCAAGGAGGGATCACTGGTGTTGACTCGGGAGGCTTGGGACTAGATTCTATCTTTCTAACCCTTTCCACAATCTCTCGAGCCATTTGTTGAATCTTAAGTGAATCCTGCTCTGACTTGTCAAATCTTTCTTGCATTTCTTTAACTTGTGACATCATAGTTGTCAACTGATTTTCCAAGTTTTTAATATGTTCCTCACCCTTAGCCCTTACGGACTCATCTGAATCGGACCCAGTAATATGTGGATCATCATCTCTAGCAAGCCGGTGACTACTAGGTTCGGCCTCTTTGTTGGACCCTCTAGTTTCGACCATGGAAATGCTACCAACACAATCATCTTCCTCTCCAAGGAGGTCATCTAGGTCTAGGTCAAAAGAGGCCATTCCCTCTTTATTCAACAAAATATTTCTTATTTCTTGAACTACTTCCTCGACCGGTCTATCCCCAATTGACTTAGGATCGAGGGGTAAGTGTCCTTTGTACTCAGCCATATCAAATAATTCTTCAGAGTCCAGGAGGGCAATGATTTCTGTAAGTTTTGGGTTAGGATCTGGTTGAGACTTTGTAACCGGTTCATCTTCCATCTCAAGATCTAGGTCAAATCCTTCCTTCTTGACTGTCCCAAGATCGGTAGTCAGAAGAGTGGCATTCTCTACAAGGAGAGGGGCACATACCTCAGGAGGTGAAGTAGGAGCTTGTAGGGAAATAGCTCCTACATCAGGTAAGGTAAGGTCCTCAGACTCCTGTGTAGGAAGCCTAGGAATGACACATAAATCTATGCTATCAACAATCGAATCATCAGCGGGAATCATAACTGAATTAGGAACTGGACTGGCTGTAAGAAGACTATTTACTGCAACAACTGAAGAACTAGGTTGAACATCCATCAACTCAATCAAGACTGTATGAGGTTTAACTGTGACTCGTTGGAGTTGGAGAATGAACTTTGAGGTTCTTGGAGGCGGTGGTAAATTCTCCAACTTAGTCCTTTTTGGGACAAACTTCTTCTCAGGGGATTTGGGCCTCTTGCCCTTGACATCCAGATGTTTTAGAGTTTCACTCCTCTCAGGTTTGACAGCTACTGAGGCAAACCTTATAGCTTTGGAAGGGGGTACCGGGGGTCTACCAACAGAATGGCGGCCTCTCTCGGACCCAGTCAACACAATACGGTTCTTGGAAGAAGGAGGGCATGGCGCCCAATGGTATCCATCAACTAGTACTGAAGTGGTGGGCTGTCTAACATACTTCTTATTTCTCCTAACAGGTTGTGGAGTCAGATTCTTCTCCTTAGACGCCTCTTCTTTTAACACTTCTTTTTGGAAGCGATGAGAGATCACTCCCTTCAACTGTTTCATGTACTGCTCCTTTGTTTGCCCAGATTGTGCAGCACAGGTATGAATTATGTTTCTCAAAGCCCTTATTTTCTACAGATGCTTTTCCTTTGGAGTCTTTTTAGTCGAGTAGTCGACTGGGCATGGTGGGGAACGGGCTATCCTAGCTATCCTCTCCTCCCCTTGAGTAGAAGGTAAGGGGTAAAAGCGGTTCCCTTTTAGAAGGGGAGAGGAAGCAGGAATAGGTAGCTCCTCATCAGCCTCAGGCTCTACTTGAGCTAAAGTCTTAAAAGTCACAACTCTCTTTTCCTTAGAGATCTTCTTTCTAAGCCTCCTCAAATATTTCTTCTTTTGATTCTTAGTAGAAAAGTTAAGTCCAGAACTAGATCCTTCCTTAAAAACAGACTTAACTTCAGTGGGGGTCTCAACAACTGGTTCAGGCAGTTTTTGTGCTTCAATCTCTACTGGTACAGCAGATGTAGCTCTCACAATCAGTTCAAGTTCAGGGGTAGGATTTTTACTGGCATCCAGTTTGACTACCTCATGTCCATCCATGTAATACTCCAGGGTATCAAATCCCAGTCCAAAAATCACAGTCCTTCCTTGATCATTGACAGTTGACGACAGTTCTCGGTCAAAGGTGAAAATTAACTTGCCAGCCATTTGAATTTTTTGAAAATTAAAGAAGGGATTGGAATCAGATTTCTTTTAAGAGAAGTGGAAAAGAGTTTGTTATTTTGAAACTTAAGGCTTGTAGGATAGTCTCAAGCTTCCAACACATGTTGAGTGGTAGAAAACACCCAACACACGTTACGAAGATAAAGAGACTAAGTACATGCCAAAAGAAGGGTTTTCTCAAAAGGTCAACATATGTTAGCCCATAAGATGGTCGTATGGGGAAGCATATGAAGGTTTAGAATTTGGAGAAAATTGTTATTATTTTGTTTTCTATGTTTTGAAGGGAATTTGAATTTTGAATGATTTAGGATGGGTTTTTTTTCTACAAAATCCAAAACACAACGAACAGAGTTTACCCTTGCCCAAAGGCTTGTGGAATTGTAAGAAAAACCCAAGTAAAGCTAATAGTCTAACCCTCCTCATTCCTAAAAGTTAAAGGGGAGTAAAGGGGTTAAGACTAAAATACTTCAAAACTTCTTAAAATCAAGGATTTTTCAAACTCCTTTCAATCTTAAAGGTTAATATATTGAATGTGACATTTGTTAATCATAATTTTAAAAAGAATATTTAGGGACCTGATTTGACACTGTCGCTTCATAGGAAATCCCAGGGCAGAAGGTCAAAATCAGGACGATTAAGTTAGCATGTAACAAATTTTGGGAGGTAGAACCTCTCTTTTGATGTTTTAAATTATTTTTAGATGTTGGCCACACTCCCCCAAGGAAGAAATGGGTTGAGGGACCAACGGAAGGAAGGTAGTTAAGACTACCGATGAAACATAATTTCATTCTTATTAAAGATGGAGAGAGAGATTGGTCCCACAGGGCATGCCATTTTTTGTTGGTGGAATTTTGAAAACATATTTAAAAAAATATTAGTTTTCTTTGGGAATTTTAAAATTTAGATTGAATTCTAATTCTAGAGGTCGAATCAACTCGTTCAAAAAGTATATCTTCCCGAAGGACGAAAATAAAATTTCATAACGGTGTTCAGACTTAGAATTATGAAACTCATCTTGAATATCATGACCAGATTCTAAGGAGAACTTTGCATGACCCCGAGGGAACAAGATAAAGTTCAACTAAATATCCAGTTATGATATTCAAGAAGTATGATCATCGAATTCACATCCAAAGCCTTATCAAAGAAGGATGTATCTCCACAAAGGGAGATAACACTTTTCAATGATAATTCTTCTAATGTAATAACGACAATCATTCTTTAATCTTTTCCCAAAGAAATCTAAGAAGATTTTAAAAAGATTAATTTTGAAATCAGGTGCGTGTGGTTCCAAATCTCCTACGAGCGCAAGCCCTCATAGTTAATTACATCGTAGGGAGACAGAGTCCCCTACGAAAACTCTCGATTAAAATAGTGATGAAATTTTGTTAGATTTTCTAGGAGTGATATCAAAAAACGAATGGGATATTTGGAAAATCAAGAGGGAATGGATCAAAATTGAACATTTATTAACAGAATCGAGGGAAGAGAGGTAGGGGAAACTTTAAGATTCCAGAACCATCCGGAAGTGTCCCAACTTAATCTAAGTGTTGGACTTTATGTCTTAGGATTGAAATGAAGCTTTAATTAGAGTAGACCATTTTATTAGAAATTTGGGATTATATTCCCGAAATTTGAGGTCTTATAATCAAAAATCTGCCCCGGATCCTAAGTCTAATTTGGACACTGGACCACAGCCGTCCGAACCTAACTAATGTAGTGCAATGCCTGGACTTACCCCGGCCTGGATTGGGGAGCCAGCTAACCAGCTATTCTATTTAAAAGAGATGAGTCCGGTCTTTTATGAAAGAGTGGTAGGGACGTTGTATTTAAAGTTTTGGAGAGTTGGGGCCGACATCTAGAAGTTTTCCTAATTGGCCCCTTTGACTTATGTTGGGTGCTGAGATGCTAAAGCTGATGCAATTAAAATTTTGACTCTTTTAATTTGTATCTAATGCAATGCATGCTGGTCGACAACTTTCAAATCAAATATGCTTGGAATTTTAAAAATAGGCTTATAAAATAATTTTTTTAGAAGACTGGACTTCCCCAGGTCCGGCACCTCGTCCTCATAGGTCAGACTATCCGGACTCTACCCGCAGGCGGGGAAGGGTCTAAAGCAAGGAAAGAGTAATGCAAAAATATGCATGCGACCCCAGGGTAGATCCCCGGCTAATTCCCTAGATTTGTTATCTTTTTATGTTATTTAGACTCACTAAAATTTTAGACATTTAAGATTTTGAGTAGAAAACTTTCACACCCTCACAAGTCTCACGTGTCCAGGCGAAAATAAAAGCGGCACACAATCGCCAAAAAACTAAGAAAAGCAGGTAATCCTAAAGGCAATCAATTCAACACATCAAATATAAATTAACTAATTAATAAATGTCCATAGGCAGAATTGCCTTGCTTATTACAAACTAGGGTCTTGCAAAAAGTAGAGTGGCCGGGCACCACTGACAACAACCCGGATTCTAAGCCTAATAATGACGCAAGTTATTTTGAGTGGGATACTCTCAATCTTCAAGTCTTCAATCTTGTTCTTCTTTGGACTCCTTTTCTTCAAACCCCTTGGATTCTTCGTGGTAAACTACCCAAATGGATAAGAGGGCACTTCCCTTTTAAGGGGAAGGCCACTCTTTCCTCTTTGGGTATAGAAAAAGTATGATCCAAATTTGGACTTCCAAATGGAAAAGGAATACTCCCAAAGGGGCATCCTTTTCTCTTTGGAGTCCAAGCTTTGGACCTATGTATCCCAACTCAAAATTAACTTTCACAACACTTGACAATTAAACAAATTACATTTATATCAAAAATAAAAATCTAGACCCACCTGCAGGGTTATCCTAAGCGGTTAATATATGTAAAAAAAGTTATTCCCAAGCAGTTATATATATGCAAAAAAAAAGTAAACACACTGGTCACGCTCCTTTTATTTGGGGACTTTAGCAGCTGAAGCACCTGTGCAAAGAATTTATAACAGTTATGAGTTTTTATGAATTTAGCCCCCTTTTTATTGCCCTGCATGAGCGTGGCCACCTGCAGAAAACTGTGTGAACATCCAGATCGTACCTAACCTAAGGGTAATCTAATCGCCAAACACATCAATCCATCCACAGAGTGCAGAAAAAGTAAGCAGACACAGCAAAGCAATTTCATCCACAACATGCAGTGAAAACTACGAAAAATCCGGCACACAGCAGTAAAGATAAACACTGGCCTAACCTAGATCTAGAGTTGGTTGTCCTAGCACATCATCTAAAGTGTGTGTAGAAGGTCGTGTGGCAGGGGTAGATCCTAAGTTGGGTGATTAATCAAGGTTGTCTAAAATTCTGAGTTTGTTGAAGCTTAAAAGGGGGATTTAAGTTAAACTTTAAGTATTAGTGGATTAGGAATTTTAATTAAATATATTTTAAAAGTTAATTGATTACTACCTTTGTTTCACACTGAGGCCGTGATGTTTATTTCACCTTCCTTAGGGCTAAATTGATAGCCTCGTAGGCCTGGGTTTCCCAGTAGCAATCGGGGTTGATTAAGTTACTTCAAATTTGTTGTAATTAAGGAATTGATTAATATAAAAAAGATTGTTTACTGATTTTAAAAGGTTTGTTAAGGATTTTATTAACGTATTAGGAAAATTTTGGAGTTTAGAGAAAATTGGAGATCCTTAGAGTTATCTGGGTATAATAACTAAGGGAGCAAAACATGACTTTTAGAATTAGAGTTGATCTTAAGGGTTTCAGATTTTTAATAAATACTAGACCTAATTGTGAGTTGTTAGATAGTTAGTGCATTCAATTTGGAATTTTCTATTAAAAGTTATGAATTTTAGAAGTTTTGACCCGTTTTGACCTAAGGTTACCTAAAATGTTGGCTCCTTGATTTTGACCAAATTATGGAGGTTTAATATTTTTAGAGAATACTAGATTCTAATTGAAGTCATTAGCCATTTGGTTTGATTAGTTTGAATTTTTCTATAATCAATAGTGAATTTTGGAAAATTTATGTATTCGTAGGAATTACCAAATTATCACGACTAAGGGGCTACTTAAGGGTTTGAACCCAAATGAGTCCCAAACTCCTTGATATCTATTCCAAAGATCATAAATGACCTAAGGACAGATCATCAAGTGTTTAAAGACCTTTTGGGAATTTTAATGCTTTTTTGAATTAATTAAAACTGATTAACCTTTGATTTTACCTAAAGACTAAATTAAGACAAACTTAGAAGTCAATTTAAGAGGGTTTCAATTCTCATTGATTAGGGGATTAATTAGGAACAATTATAAATATTTTAATAGATTTTATGAGTTAAATGTAGTTCATTATCATTTGATTTGGGTTAATAGGCCATTTCTAAGAAGGATTTTTGAGGCTCCTACTTGGGGAACCAAATGAATTACAAATTTGATGATATTTGGACCATAGGATCACTTGACCCTATGGACTAAACCCACCAAATTTGAGCTCAAATGGAGTACTCTAAGGTGGTTAACTAAACCACCCAAGGTGAGCTCTAAGTCACCTTCAAATCACTATAGGGATCTATCCTAAGCTTGGATTGGGATAAAATCAGTGGCTCTACATTCGTTATCCTACACATCATCATCACACAAGGAATCACACCCTAAATCCCATTGGATAGGTCTATACCCCATTTTGAATATAAGGGTCAAACCATGACCCTTGAACTCAAAATTTGGGGAAAGTGCCCTTAAACATTTTAAAATGGGGAGATAAAATTTGGACATGTCAAAGACATGTTCAATTTCAATCTCCCAAAATTCCAGGCCTGGTGGACTTGTATTTAAAGATTAATTAAAGAAATTGATAAAATGCTCAAACTAAAATTAACCCTAACACTAACTTAACCATAGGGCTTTTGTAGGTCTCCCTGAGACCTTTCCAATGAGCCTAAGAACACCTAATTTGGACAAGCGTGGAGAGAGTTATGATTTTTTGAAGCTCCCTTGAATTTCTGGAAATATTAATTCAGCCATTACACAGTCAGCTTCCCTTTACACGCGCCGCGCGCCGATTGGCTGGGCAATGATTGGCGCTGACCGTTAATGGTCTGATTAACCACAGCCGTCGGATGGCAGATCGGATGGCTGGCATTAAACGCGCTCCGATACTGCAGGATCTAATTTGAGCCGTTGATCGGAATCAATGGTTGAGATTGCGTCTTCAACCTCCCAGACGTATCCGAGACCGTGAGGCTTCTCCGACGTGATCCGGGCTATCCCACCGGCGAACTCCGATGAAATTTCACAGGGAGGATCAGGACAGTGGAAACCTTCAATCCAACGGTGAAAATCTGTTGGGGTGAAGGTTTTCTTCACACTTGACCAGACTACCTAGCTAGGGAGCTCGGGATGAAGAGATTTCCGCAGAGAAAGTCTCAACGGATGAGCTTCTCTATCGGGAAGCTTCAGGGGACGATGGCGAACTGATCTTCTTCAAACGTCGGGACCGAAGGACGGTCGGAGGTGCGACTTCGAGCGAGATGCCGGAAGCTTTCACAGGCGCTTGCTCGAACGGATGAAGGGATCCATCTGGGAACTCGAAGGGAGACCCTAGGAGGTCGAAGGACCTCTGGGGAATGATTCGAACGATTGGGGATCTGTTTGGCACTCTGGGGAGTTCGAGCCTATTCGGCCACTTCTCGTGGGCTTGGACGGCCGAGATTGAGCTGGAGGGGGCTCAGATTGATGCCAGGTGGAAGATGGCGACATCCTAGGGAGGTCGTGGGGATCAAACCGGTAGGCAGAAGCTTTGATTCAGGGGTTGTCTGGGGGGCACCACCAAAATTCGTTCTCCATTGGTTCCGACCGCCGTCGGCCATGGTTTGGGTCAGGTTGAATGGGGGAGGCCGATGGGGACACCCTGGAGTCGAGGGTGGAGTCAATTTGGCCTGAGAATGTCTGGATTGCGTTGGTGGCTGGGTTGGACCCAAACTTGCTCAATTCGAGTCGAATTGAGCTCGATCCAGGTCAGGTCAGACCCTGGGTTTGGTATGGGAGACAGGTCTGGGTCTGGTGCACCCAATGCAAGAGGCAATTGGATCCAATTTGGTCTGGGTTAAAAGATGGCTCGGGTTGATCCAAATCTGCTCGGTTTGGGTCAATTTGGGCTCAACCCAGGTCAGGCCAGACCTTGGGCTTGAGGTGGGAGTGGGTCTTGGTCTGGTGGACCCAATGCAAGTAACAATTGGGTCCAATTTGATCTGAGTTGGAAGATGGCTCAGGTCCATGTGTTTTTAGCTACTTTGGGTTAGCCTAAAACCTGACCCAGGTTAGCCCAGAGCATGGGCTGGCTGGAGGAGGTGTGTTGGACCTAGGGCCACCTATGGGAGGTGTTGATCAAGTTCAATTAGGCTTAGGTTAAGAATTGGCTCAATCCTAAGTGATCTTGGGCACTTTAGGTTAGCCTAACTCTTGGCCCAAGTGAGCCCAAGGGTTGGGCTGGTTAAGGAAGGTGCATTGGGTCAATGGGAACCCAATGACACCTTGATTTGGATTCAATTTAATTAAGATTAAGAGATGGCTAAAAGGAGACCTCTCTTTGGTCACTCAGGTCAAGCTAAATGGCTAACCCAAGTGAGCCCAAGGCTTGGGCCTCCAAGAGAGGTCTCTTGGGTACCCAAGGGGTCATCCCTTACATTCAAAAGGACTTGGAGTGGTCTTGATTCAAAGATTTGAAAGAGAAGGGGTGTATGGGTTAATGGGTCAAACTTGGTTGACTTGGTCACCCAGGTTGACCCAAGGTCTGGGTTTGAGCTCAACAAGTTGGGTTTGATGTTTGAAACTTGTTGAAAGTGGTTTCAAAGAATTTGGAGTTGATTTAAGTTGAAATGGGCATTTGAAATCCCATAAGGGTATTTTGGTCAATTTTGACCCATTGGTCAACTATGGTCAAAAATGAGTCTGAAAAATGTAGTTTACTGCTAAATTGGTTACAATCAAAGGTCTGGAAGTGATTGGAGGCTTTGATGAGGGCTCCAAGACCAAAATCTTCAAGGTGTTAGGTCCAATGGCATAGGCTATAAATATTTGAAGGTTTTACAGCTTTGGGATTTTGATTTAGATTCTATGGTTAGAGATCTCAGAATGGGCTCAAAATTGAAGGGTAACCTCTAGAGACATGTCTTATCACTTTATAAGTGATAGACCCAGAATCAGAGGTCACTTGATTGGGTTTTGAAATGTCTGAAAAATCCTTGAAAAAGGTCTATAGGACAGGGCCTTAAGACTTTGGATTTGAGTCTGGATTTCTAGATTTGGAATGGATTTTAAGTTTGAATGATTAATATTGAAGTATCCAAATCATTTACAATCATGTGGTGATTGTTAATGAATGGATAGGGTCAAAGCTAGATCAAAGGTAGGATCAAAGTCTAGATTGAAGTTTGGATTCTCAAGTTGATTGGGTCAAAGTTTGGATATGTTTGAAGCTTGAATTAGTTTGAATTTGAATTGAATGAAGTTTAGATTTGAATTGATCAAGGGTAGGGATTAATTTGAGGTTGGAGTGGTCCTAGAATCTAGAGGGATTCTGAGATCTAGGATCTAGAGGGGCTCTAGAATTTGGGATATGGAAGAATCCTAAGCTCTAGAGTAGGCCCTAAGGTCTTGGATCTAGAAAAGAATCTTAAGCTCTAGAGTAGGCCCTAAGGTCTGGCTCTAGGAAAGAATCTTAAAGTCTAGAGTGATCCTAGGATCTAGGATTGATCTGGAGTTTGGAAGGGCCTTAGTGACCTCATACAAAAATGAGGTCAACAATATCGTCCAGGCTGTTCTAACTCAATTATGCCTAAATTCAACTGGTATCTTTGGAAAGTATTAATGGTTGACTGATACGATCACATCGTATGGGATGATCGTCAGATCGGCCGGAATAATGTCCTGGACGATCTACATCGGACAGCTCGAATTCAGGGTGATGATCAGGACGATTGAAATCGGTTTTAAAGTAATCGGCCTGGATGATCGTGATATCGGCCAGGACGATGTAACCAATTCTCTTCTGATCGTCCCAAATCGTCTCGGGCTGATGAGCTAAATTAATACTGATCAGCCAGAACAATATACCTATCATCCTGGACGATAATGTCGGCAACTTGCATTAATGAGCTCGTTCTGAGAGCTTCTATTTAGGCTTTGTCAAGGCACTTTTATAAGTGTCTTTGGCAGCCATTGTAGCTTCGTTCTTTTGGGGGAAACTTAAAGAGAAAGCTTGAAAGGGAGTGAGGAAAGGGTGGAGTTTGAGAGAGGGAGAAGATCCTGTGAGGGGGGACTCAAGGGAGTGTGGAGGGGGTTCCACACGGTTGCTCCGGCGAGCTCGCCTCTGAATACCATCAGATTCAAGGTTTGTCTCGAGGGAAGTTCACCAAAGAAAAAGATCTCTTTGGTGTCAAAGGACCCGGCGACTCCGCCGCACCGGGGAAGGTGGAAGTGATTTTATAAGGGCTTCTCCGCCTAGCTGTGGGGGCTAAAGGAGAGACTTATTTTTAGTGCAATACTTGGAGGGTGCCTCCAAGGAGTGGACGTAGGTCAAGGTTTGACCGAACCATTATAAATTCGATGTGTTCTTTTCTTATTGTTGCTTCCGCATTTAATTTCCTCATCGTTGATTTCTTTGTGGTGTTTTGGTTTGTAGTTTTATTTTAAAAGATCTTTAACAACCAATTCACCTCTCTCTTAATTAGCCTTGGGCTAGTTCATGAGGGCCTAACATCCCTAACGAACTTTCAAGTGGTATCAAAGCACTTTCTAGTGTCATCTGAGCATTTTCAGATGATATCAGAGCCGTATTCATAAAATAAGTTTTTAAAAGCTTTTGAATTCTGATCAATGGCTAAATTTTTAAATCATAATATTACAGAAGGTTATTTAATTACCAGACCACCTTTATTTGAAAATATGTCATTTAATTTTTGGAAAACTCGCATGTCTATTTTCTTACAATCGATTGATTTTCGCATGTGACATATGATTTTAACTGGTTATTCATCACCGTTATTTATCGTAGATGGAGTTAAAATTGATATTCCTTTTAACCAATGGAATAGGGAAGAACAAATTAATGCTTAATTGAATGCAAAATCTTTAAATTGTTTTTTTTTTTTGTGCTTTAAATTCTGAAGATTTTATGTTAATATCCACGTGCACTACTGGTAAGGAAGTTTGGGATAAACTACACGCCATATACGAAAGAACTAGTAAAATCAAGCAATCCAAGTTGAATATGTTAATGCATGATTTTGAACTATTTTTCATGAAACCTTATGCGATGATCTTAGACATGTATACTAGGTTCATTCAAATTGTAACATCATTGCATGCCTTAGGAAAAAAATTTTCAAATTTTGAAAAAGTTAACAAAATTCTTTGTTGTCTATTAGATAAATATGATACTAAAGTTATTGCTACTTGTGAATCTAAAGATTTCAATGTATATTCTATTAATAATTTGATTGGCTCACTCATTGCCTACGAGCAAGGGTTGGGTCAAAGACTTTTGGATGTAGGTGAAATGATTGTTTTAAAAATGGAAGATAGAGAAGAAGATAGCTTAGTTTGTGATGACTTGTCAAGCAAATCACAAAACTCACCAAAGCATAAGCAAAAGTGGAAAAAAGGTAAAAATGATAAGGAAATTCATATTTCTTCTGATGTTATTTGCTTTCGTTGTAGAAAGCCTGAACATATGAAAAATCAATGCCCTGATTTAAGAATTCTTCCTACAAAAAAAAGGGCAAGGCAAAGCAAAATTTAAACTGGAGAAATAATGAAAGGCAAAAAAATCTCATGGGCAGAACTGGTTTATGAAGCATCGGTCCAGGAGAGAGATAATGGTTAAAAGCCTTTCGTGTTTTTGTGTTGTGTTTTTGTTTTTATGTTTTTCATTTTTATTTTGTGTTTTATTTTATTTAATCTTTAAAATTTTTGTCTTCGTGAAAGTTTTTCTCTGATCAACACACATATTTACTTTTCTAAAAATAAAAAATCTACTCCCTATTTTTTCTTGAAATCTTTGGTAAGTTGTGTTTGACTTCTCTAAAACAGTCAAAGAAAGGAAACTCATATTTTTTATTCGCAATCTCTATTTCCTAAAAGAGGTCATTCTACTTTTGATTTAAAATCTTTTTCATCTTTTAAATTGGTTTTTGAAACTAAATTTTTATCTCCTTACATTTTATCTATTGCATAGGAATCTTTTGCAAGTTGTTGAATCTAACTCATAATTTTCTTAATCAAGAATTCGCTTTATCAATAGGATGGGTTTACTTTTGTTTTTAAGATTTCAGAAAGGTAGCATATTAAAAAAAAATTGGCCAATGATGCCAGAAGTAAAAGATGCGCAATGACGCCAAATTGAAAAATATACACAAAAGTGTATTAAAAATCAAAAGATGCGCAAAGAGCGCCATTCAAATTGAAAAGAGGCATAAAATGAGCCCACAAAATTTAATGCTTACCATTCTTGTACTTCTTAAAAGCTTAAGAATACCCTTGATACTTTCGATACTTGAGTTTGAAAATCTTGATTCTTGATTCAACAATTCATGCATTAATCTTCTATAAGATATATTTTATGAAAGGAGTTTTGAAAATTTTTTGTTTCTTTCTCTAATTTGTCTTATGATTTAGATATTAAATTAAAAAGGTTTTGAGCCTTTTTAAAAAACTTGAGTTTGGATTATCAAATTATGAATTTCTAACATTTTCTAGGCTATGCGTTGTCAATCCAATTCTACTAAGTTTTTTATTAAAACCAAGAGGTAACTTTCTCATTTTAAGAATATTTATTTTTTCACTAGATCAGGGAACATTTTTGTCTTTTATTCATTTTATTTTTTGTTTGTGCCTCCTCTCTTTTTGATAATGTCAAAGGGGGAGAACGTACTGTTTGTATTTTTTTTCTTTTCAAAAAATTTAAAACAACAAAAATATTTTTACCTCCCCTATTTTTTAAAGTGTTATTCTAGTGAGGAGAGATTAGGAGAAAATGTTCCATTTTGCAAATTCAAATTGAAATGTTTGTCATCATCAAAAAGGGGAGATTGTTGCGGATATATGGCTTATAATTTTGATGATAGCAAACATTCTTTTTTCTCTATAACTGCCTTATCTACTGACATTTCAGGTTCACACGATCGGACTGCAAATTGGAATCAACTCAAGATTGGGTAGACTAGGTCTGAGTCAGTTTATACATTTGTTCCTTTTTTGAGTCTATTATATTTGGTGTGGCTCCTAATGATTTATAACTTGGAAGATTCTCTGTTGAATTTCTATTTTCGGTAACATCGTCCTGGACGATATTTATATCGGTCGGGACGATCTGTTCAAAAGTGAAAACCCTAATTAACGCATCCTCGTTAAGGAAGCCGTCATTAGTGGATCGGCTTGGACAATACCTATATCGATAAGGACGATAGTCTCAATTTAGAAAGAATCAGCCGCCATAATCAGTTTAGGAATTCTTTGTTTTAGGAAATCGGCCAGGACGATATTCATATCATCCAGGCCGATCTAACTCAATTATGCCTAAATTGATCTGGTATCTTTGGAAAGCATTAATGGTTAACTGATATGATCACATCATCCGGGACGATGTCCTGGACGATCTACATTAGACAGCTCGAATTCAGGGCGATGATCAGGACGATTGAAATCAATTTTAAACTAATTGGCCTGGACGATCGAGATATCGATCATGATGATGTAACCAATTTTCTTCTGATCGTCCCAAATTATCCCGGGCTGATGAGCTGAATTTGTAATGATCGGCCAGGACTATATACCTATCGTCCTAGACAATAATGTCAGCAACTTGTATTAATGAGCTCGTTCTGAGAGCTTCTATTTAAGCTTTATCAAGACACTTTTGTAAGTGTCTTTGGCAGCCATTGTAGCTTCGTTCTTTTGGGGAAAACTTGAAGAGAAAGCTTGAA
This sequence comes from Dendrobium nobile, assembly GCA_022539455.1. NCBI lineage: Eukaryota > Viridiplantae > Streptophyta > Magnoliopsida > Asparagales > Orchidaceae > Dendrobium > Dendrobium nobile. The sequence continues at coordinate 29,194,819 of CM039723.1, read as the reverse complement.
AGGGAGTGAGGAAAGGGTGGAGTTTGAGAGAGGGAGAATATCCTGTGAGGGGGGACTCAAGGGAGTGTGGAGGGGGTTCCACATGGTTGCTCCGGCAAGCTCGCACCTGAGTACCATCGGATTCAAGGCTTGTCTCGAGGGTAGTTCACCAAAGAAGAAGATCTCTTTGGTGTCAAAGGACTCGGTGACTCCGCCGCACCGGGGAAGGTGGAAGTGATTTTGTAAGGGCTTCTCCGCCTAGCTATGGGGGCTAAAGAAGATACACTTATTTTTAGTACAATACTTGGAGGGTACCTCCAAGGAGTGGATGTAGGTCAAGGTTTGACTGAACCACTATAAATCTAATGTGTTCTTTTCTTATTATTGGGTCCCTTCTTATGAAAAGTAGAATGCAATGCATGTGTGTTATGTTGTGAATCATGCAATTTGGGTCTCCATACCCAATGTGTATTATGGTGAATGGTGCAAATGTGTGGAATGTGTCCTAACATGCCACATAAAAAATATCTAATTCCAAAAAAAGGATGTACTAATCTACTCATGTGGTGATGCTTCCTTTTAAAGTTATGTGATGCATGTAATGGTTTATTTTCAGAAGCTTTGAGATTAGCTAACTCTTTTTTTAACTCAGCGTATGATGATTTTAAAGAATCATGTGCATCAGATAATTCATTATGCTTTTTGTTTAATGCATCAAACTCATCAAGTAATAACTCATGATTGCTATCAATTTTCGAATGATCTTCAAGAAGAATTTCATGCACTTTTTGTAAATTTAAAAATTCCAATTTTAAGCTAGCATGTGTTTTCTTAAGTTTCCTATATGATGCATGAATTTGTTCTGAAACTTCAAATAGTTGCTTATAAGTTAGTTCACATACCTCTTCTTGGTCACCTTGACCAAGATGATCATCTGCCATTAAGCACAAGTTTGTTGTCTCCTCTTCAGGTTCAATTTCAGAGGAGTCTGATATAGAATCCACCCAGAATGCCTTTTGGAATCTCTTCTTGTCCTTCTTGGACTTGGGTTCTCCTCACCCTTTTCCTTGCTTGGATGAGACTTAAGTGTAGGGCAATCAGTTTTAACACGTTCTGGCTTCTAGCATTCAAAGCAAATAATATCATTAGAACTCTTAAAATTTTTGTTTCCCTTACCTTTATTCCACTTTTGATGGTTATTTTGCTTCTTCCGTAGAAAGCTTTTAAATTGCCTTGTGATTAAGGCAATGTCATCACTTTCAGACCCAGATGAATCAATGTCCGTGTTATTAACCTTCAGTTTCACATTTCTTTCTTTCTTTTTCTCACCTGTATCAAGATTTCTTTGATTCACTCCTTGCTCATAAGCAATGAGTGAGCCAAGTAAGTTATCAATTGAATAAGTATTCAAATCTTTAAATTCAGTAATTGCAATGATTTTAGCATCAAAAGAGGAAGACAAGCATCTCAAAATTTTATTCACCTTTTCATAGTTAGTGAGTTCTCTTCCTATGGCATGTAAAAAAGTTACAATTTGAGTAAACTAGCCTGTATACATTTTAGAAATTAATTCAGAAGATTTCATATAAAAAAGTTTGTAATCATACAATAAAATATTCAATCGAGATTGCTTAACTTCATTAGGTCCTTCATAAGTAATACACAATTTTTCCTAAATCTCTTTACTAGTAGTGCAAGTTGAAACACACATATAATCTTCAAATTTTAAAGCACAGGAAAAATAGTTTAAACACTTTGCATTAAGTTGTGTTAAATCCCTATCATCATGAGTCTAATCAGTAAAAGGAAGAGGAACAATAATGTCATTAAGTTTACCAATCGGAGGTGTATAACCATCCTTAATAAGCATCCACATGCGATAGTCAATTGATTGTAAAAATGTAAACATTTGAGTTTTCCAAAAATCAAAAGGAATATTGTCAAACAAAGGTGGTCAAGTAATAGAATACTCTTCTGTAGTATTACAATTATTAGAGTTAGCCATGGATCAAAAATTCAAAAAGGTTTCAAACTTAATTTTATGAATTCGGCTCTGAAACCACTTAAAAGATTGTTAGGGATGTTAAGCTCTTATGAACTAGCCCAAGGTTAACCAAGAGTGGGGGGAATTGGTATTTTAAAAATTATTTTGAATGAAAACATAATCACAAAACAAAAACATCACAATGAAAATCAAAGTGCTAAAGAAATAAATGTGAAATATTAATAAGAAAAGAACACAGAACTTTATAGTGATTCGATCAACTGGACCTACGTCTACTCCCCGGAGGAGCCCTTTGGGTATTGCAATAAACACCGTGACTCTCCTTTTATTCCCACATCATGGCGGAGAAGCCCTCACAAAAACTCCTTTTTGCCGACCCCGGTGACGCATAGAACCCAACTCTTTTTGCTTCCTCATGAAGCAGGCAGAGAACCTTGATCGATTACTGAAGAAGACCTCTCTCAACCCTCCAAGGATAAGAGACTCTAGTGGAAGAAGAAGAAGTGGAACAATGCTTGGAGCAACCCTTATGAAACTCCCTTACAAGCTCCCCCTCATAAAATCTTCTTTCTCTCTCCCTCTCTCTCCCTCTCCTCTAGGCATTCTCAGGTCAAGAAAGTAGCAAAAGATTACCTCTAAGGTAGAGTAAGAGATCTTAAATATAAGAGCATCGGAATAGCTCTTATTTTATACAAACCAACTTTATCGTCCAGGAAGATAGGGGTATCAGCCTGGCCTATCAGCTTAAATTTTGCTCAATCAGCCCAGTCAAATTGGGATGATTAGAGTAATTTTGGTCACATCGTTTCGGATGATAGAATATCATCTTGGCTGATTAGTTCAAATTCGAGGAAAATTGTCCTAAACATCACCCTGAATAGAAGTAGGCAAATGTCAATCATCCATGCAATCATCCTGGCCGATCCTGCGATTGGCTCGGTCAATGTGATTGTGCAATCAGCCATAATTGCTTTTCTTAACTACCAGATTAATTTAGGCATAATTGTGCTGCATCATCCAGGCTGATAGGATATCATCCTGGACGATGTCCTAAACTAAAGAATACCTAAATAAATCATGGTGGTTGATTCTTTCTGATTTGAGCCTATCATCTCGACCGATATAATATCGTCTAGGCCAATCTGCTTAATGACGTCTGCCTTAACCATGATACCCTGATTAGGGTTTCTATTTTTGAACAGATCATTCAGGCCGATATAAATATCAGCCCGGCCGATGTTACCAAAAATAGTAAACTCTAAGAAACAGTTAGAAATTCTACAAGGTGTGTGTGTGCAAGGTTACTTAGCATTAGGAGCCACATCTTTTATAATAGACTCAAAAAAAGGAAAAGTGTACAAAGTGACTCGGGCTTAGTCACCTATTCTTGAGCTGGTTCTAATTGCCGTCTGATCTTTTGGACCTAAAATGTTAGTAGGCAAGGTAGTCGTAGAGAAACAAGAGTGTTTGCTATCATCAAAATCATAATCCATGAAAACAGATTTGTAATAAATAGTAGTAGAGAAAGTGTTATCATCAAAATTATAATCATTGAATCTAGGTTTATAACATGTCGTGCTCATACAAGGCATTTGAAAATAAAAGGGGGAAAAATTATAAATATTAAATTGCTACAGGTGCTTCAAAATGCTAAGTCCTCCTTCTAAATTTATAGAGCACGACCAAGTGTGGCTGGGTGGAGCATTCTAACCCAACAGGTGTTGAGTTTAAATTTTAATTTTTATTAAATATAATTCAAATTAATTGAGTTGTAATTTAAAGTGACATTTGAAAAAGGATTCATAACTATCTAACTTAGATTCTAAAGAGGAGATAACATCCCTTAACAGATAGTTTTCCTCCATTTGGAAGACTAAGTTATGATAGATTTCAAATATCCAATGGGAAAAGATAACACCCCATTCAAAGGGGAATTTATTTTCATTTAGATATTCATACCCGAGGATCTAAGGAGTTCACAGAAGGATGAAGAAATGAAGAACAAGAAGAACCCCTCTCTCAAAGTAATTTTGAGCTTAGGTGTAGAATTCGGGCTGTTGTTAATGATACTTGGACTTTTTACTTTCTATAGACTCTAAGTTATAATATTAAGTGGCACTTCCAACATGGTCTTTCAATTTGAATATTAATTTAATTAATTTGATTGATGATTGATGTCTTGATATGCAATTAGTATCACCCTATTTTTATTAGTTTTTTGGCGATCTTGTATGTCGATTTTCTTTTAGTATGGAACCTGATCGGAGGCTCATGAGGGAACGATAAAAATTCTTCTTGTTGCAACTTAGTTTTCAAAACTATGTTTTTATCATATGTATTTTTTGATGATTCTAAAATCTTATTTTGTTGATTACTATTTTCTTCTGACATATATTGAAAAACTTAATAAGTCTAACAACCTACTCAAACTTTCAAGTGGTATTAGAGCCTACTTTAAAAAATTAAGGTTTAGACAACTTTTTGAAAATGATCACGAATCCATTTGGAAACTATAATAAACCAAAGGATATTCGATCACTAGACCCACATTATTTCATAACATTCCTTTTATTTTTTTGAAAAACTCATTTGTAAACTTTTCTTTAATTGCTTAATTATTGCATATGGATTTTAGTACAGGAAGGCTACACTAGGCCAACTAGACTTGCAGATGGCATTAGAATTGAAACACCGTTTATTGATTGGATAATAGAAGTGAAAGAATTAGCTCGGTTAAATGCTAAGTATTTAAACAGCTTTTTCTATGCACTTAAGTCTGAAGACTGTATGTGTGTTTTAACTTAAAAAATGGGAAAAAAATATTTGTGACAAACTTTGCATAACTTATGAAGGAACTAATAAAGTGAAACAGTATAGATTGAATATACTACTACATAATTATGAACTTTTTTGTATGAAATTGAATGAATCAATAACTGATAAGTATAGTCGCTTTACATAAATAGTAACTTCATTGCATGCTCTAGGTAGGGAACTAATGAATATTGAAAAAGTAAATAAAATTCCTTGTTATTTTCCTACTGCTTAAGATATAAAGTTAACTGCTATAACAGATTCAAAAGACTTTAGTGTTTATTATATTGACAATCTTCTTGGATCACTAATTGATTATGAGCAAGGAGTGACTCAAAGATAGATTGATGCAAGTGATAAGTTAAAGGAGAAAAACATTGTGTTGAAAGTGGATGACTTGGAGAGTGATTTTTCTTAGCATGAGGAAGAAGATGATAGTGCCTTAATGATAAGGCAATTCAAAAGTTTCCATAAGAGGAGGAAAAGGAGATGTCAGTAGTGGAAAAAGGGAAAGTTCCATAAAAATGCTAAAGCTTCTAATGATATAATTTGCTATAAATGCAAGAAGCCTGCCACATCAAATCTGATTGCCCAAATCTCAAAGCTAATCCTAGCAAGAAGAAGGTTGAGGATAAAATCATTGTTAGGAAGATCAAGAAGAAATTACAGAGAGCATTCTAGATGGACACAGGTTCAGATTCCTTAGAAATAGAAGAAGAGGAGGAAGTAACGAATTTGTGTTTAATGATTGACAAGCATGATCAGTTATATTAAGAAGATGTTTGTCACTTCACCTATAAAGAGTTATTTATTATTTCTAATAAAATTCATACTGCTTATATGAAACTCAAAAAGTTGCATGCTATATTAAATATAAAATTTTTAGAATTACAAAAAGAACATAAAATCCTTAGGAATAATCACGTATTGATTGATAGCAACCATATGAAATTATTAAATGAGTTTGATGATTTGAACAAATTGCATAAACTATTGAAATCATCATGTACTAAACTTGAAAATGTTTTTAAAATATTTATTAATGAATCTGATAGTAGAGAGCATTATTTGAAAGTTGATAATTGAATTTTAGAAAGTGCTAACTTGTATCTTAAAGAGAAACTGAAAGCTCTTAAGGAAAATAGAATTTCCCATATACTTAAATAATTTTCAAATCATGGTTAGAAATTTAAAATTTTAGAACCTAGGAAAAGACATTATAACTCACGTAGAGTGATAAATCCTTTTCCTTGAATCAAATGTTTTCTTGTGGAATGATTGGCCATATTTCTCATACGTATACTATCCATAGTAAATCATATATAGTGTGGAGATCTAAGATGCATAAAATAAATCATATCAAACATGCATCTAGAGTATTATTGCTAGGAGGAGAACCCAAACTTGTTTGGGTTCCTAAGTCTAATATTTGATTATCTTCTAGAGTCGCTCTCATACAAGACCTCGTGAGAGCATTTAGTACTTGGACAGTGAATGTTTGAAGCATATGATTGGAGATGCGACATAATTCATATCACTGGAAGTCAGCAATGGAGGCAAGGTTAAAGTGGGAGATAATACCACTAGAAAAGTGGTAGGCACATGTATGATTGAAAATTTGAATAAGTTTTTCATTGAAAATACATTATTGGTAGAAGGCTTAAAGCATAACTTATTAAGTATTAGTCCACTTTATGATAAAAGTTGTAATATAAAATTTTTTTCCATTAGCTGCATATTAAGCTAAAATGGAAATGATGTATTACATCAAAATAGTGTAAATAATGTGTACATGCCTGATTTGAATTTTATTAAATCTTCTAATACTTTTGTCTCAAAATAATTACTGATAAATAATGGTTATGGCATAGAAGACTTTGTCATGGAAGCATGAAAAATCTTAGGAAAATTACCCAAAAAGAATTGGATAGAGGAACACCTAAATTAAACTTTACTAAGGATCACTTGTGTGATACATGTCAATTAGGAAAATATGTGAAGTCTTATAAATATTCCATTAAGGATCTCAAAATTAGCAAAATGTTAGAATTCATTCATATGGATCTTTTTCGACCAATTAGCACTATAAGTCTATGAGGTAAAGTATTTAGATTTATTATAGTTGATGATTTTTCAAGATTCACCTTGGTTATGTTTTTATTTCATTAGAGTAAATCATTTGATGAATTTAGAAACTTTTATACTTGGATTCAGAGAAAATTAGGGTGTGAAATTTTGTCAATTTAAAGTGATCATGGAGAAGAATTTAAAAATGAAAATTTTAAAAATTTTGCTAGAGAACAAGAAATTAATCAAAAAATTTCAGCACCTAAGACCCCTTAGCAGAATGGAGTAGTCGAAAGAAAGTACAAAACTCTAATAGAAGCCGCTAGAGCCATATTGACAGAATACTCACTTTTGAAATATTTTTGGGTTGAAGTGATTAGTTCAGCTTGTTATATTCTGAATAGGGTGAACACTAGATCCAAATTGAATAAGTCACGCTATAAACTTCTTAAGGGGAGAACACCTAATCTTTCACATTTGCATGTTTTTAGATATAAGGTGTTTATTAATAATAATGGAAAAACTCCTTTAGAAAAATTTGATCCAAAATCTGATGAAGGAATGTTTCTTAAATATTCAAGTGTTAGTAAATTATATAAGATTTTTAACAAGAGAACTTTGTTAGTTGAAGAGATCATACATGTTATGTTTGATGAATCTGACACTTTGGAAGAACTAAAGTTGGAAGAAGATCGTATCAAAAATATCTCCCAAGAAATTAAAAAAGTTAAATTTTGAAGAGAATGTTAAATAAGAAAATCCTTTGCCTAGAGAATGAAAATTCTCTAATAATCACCCTAAGAAATTGATTTTAGGTGAACCTAGTGAGGGTGATAGGACTAGGCCTGGATTTAGCAAAGAAGTGGATCATTCTACTTTTATATCAATGGTTGAACCCATGTATATAAATCAAGCACTTTTGAATGAATTTTGGATTTTAACCATACATTAAGAATTAAATCAATTTGTAAGAAATGATGTTTGAAAATTTATTAAAAGGCCTAAGGATTAAAGTATTAATGGAATTAAGTGGTTGTTCAAAAATAAAATGAATGATTTAGGAGTTGTCATTAAGGTAAGATTGGTGACCAAGGAGTATAATAAAATAGAAGAAATTAATTTTAAAGAAACTTTTGCACCTATAGCCAAACTTGAAGCAATTAGGGTTTTATTAGCCTTTGCCTATTTTAAAGGTGTTAAATTGTATCAAATGGATATTAAGAGTGCCTTTCTGAATGGGGTGATATAAGAGGATGTTTATGTTGAGAAACTTCCAAGTTTTGAAAATTCTAAATTCCTTAATTATATGTTTAAATTGAAAAAGGCATTGTATGGACTAAAATAGGCACTTAGTGCTTGGTATGAGAGGTTAAGCAGTTTCATATTAGAAAAGTCTTTTGTGAAAGGAAGTGTAGACACCACTCTCTTTTTGAAAAGGATAGGAGATAGCATACTCATTATTTAAATATATATTGATAATATTTTAATGGGATCTACTAAAAAAAATTTTTGTGATGATTTTTCTAAATAATGAGTAGTGAATTTAAAATGAGTTTGATTGGTGACTTGAGTTATTTTCTTGATTTTAGTATAAAGCAAACTGGGGAAGGAACTTTTCTCAGTCAGTTAAAGTATCTTAAGGACATCCTTAAAAAATATAACATGGATAATGCTAAACCAATGACTATACCAATGTGTTACTCGATTCGGCTTTATAATGACCCTAAGGTAAAATCTGCTAATCAAAAGAAATTTTGAGGAAAAATTAGATCATTGCTTTACTTGATTGCTAGCAGACGTGATATTTTGTTTAGTGTTTCTTTGTGTGCTAGATTTCAATTTAATCTAAAGGAATCACATTTAATAGTAGATACAAGAATTCTGAGATATTTTTTGAGAACTCAAAACTTAGGAATTTGGTATCCTAATAATAGGTATTATTTTGAAATTATTGGTTATTCTGATTCAGATTTTGCAGTATGTAGGGTTGATCAGAAAAGTATATAGAGAACTTGTTAATTCATAGGAAACTTTTTAGTTTCTTGGTGTAGTAGAAAAAAGAAGCGGAAGCTGCTTCTACAAGTGCACTTGCATAGCCACCAATACCACCACCTACACCTGTCTACCCTCATGATGACATAATTCAGCGACTCGAGCGATTAGAAAATAGGCTCAACTAACACTTTCAACAACAACAACAATAATAACTCAAGAAAGAAATGAGATCATTTGGAGAAAGGTTTTCCTCAATTGACAATCAATTTACCTCATCCATCAATACTTTCAACCATCAGCACCACCACCTCATCAAGATCTACCATACCATAAGTGCTTATTTGTTTTATTTTTATTACTTTTATTTCTTGTAATGTAAACTTTGTTTATTATTCCTCCTCTTTTTAGTGATGTCAAAAGAGGGATAAAATGTATGTTTTTGTTTTATGTTTTAATAGAATCCTTTGTTTATGTTACTTTATTTTTTTTTGGTTATATTTTTCTACTTTTATTTTTTTTTAAGAAAAAAGTTAAAAAATAAAAATAAAAATTTGTAACCCCTAATTTTTAAAACTATTGCCTAATAAGGGGGAGTTTAAAAGGAAAGAATTTTTATCTTGCCTATCAACCAACAATGTTTGCCATCATACAAAAGGGGAAGATTATTACAATCTAGGATCTATAGTATGTGATTTTGATAATGATAAATATTATTGATTGAACTGTTGGTTTTCTCATTGGATATTTTAGATATTTCTATTTTCTATTACAATCCAAACTTTCCAAAGGTTTTTACTACCAAAACCTAGCCTCAAATATTATTTTGGAGAAGAGAGAGGGCTTTAGAGAGAGAAAGGAGATTTTTCAAAGCAACTTGAAATCCAACCATCATCAGCTTTTAGGGTCTTTAGTAAAGTTGTAGAGGACTTCACTAAGAGAAAAAGGAGTCTAATAACTCAAGAATAAATCCATATAATTATAAGTTATCTCAATATTTAGTTTATATTTCAATTTTAAATTGCTCAAAACACTCATTTTATTGTGCCTCCAAACTCGAGGCAATGAATATTCATGCCACCATGAGTCTATGTTTTAAATCTCATAAGATTTGGTTGAGTATTTTAAAAGATATGCCTACTTAAAAATTTTAGTTCAATTTAAACTAAAAATCTTGGGTTTAATTAGATTCGTCCAATTGCACCTTTTGAATTATCAGATGGCCCAAAAATGGCCATTTTGCCCGTCAATTAATCATGGATTACCGTAGGATTGAACATGCGTAATTTCAATCTCTGCGGGAAACATGATACAATCTTATCCACCTGTTCTCATGTTGTTGATCCAACAACCGTGATCAAGTCTAACATGGATAAGTGGCTTCCTTAGTGTCTGACGCATGTTACGCAATATGGTGATGAGTTGCTGCTCAATCCAATCATTGCCAAAGATTGGAATGACAACACCTGTGCTCAATTTGACTAAAATTAATTTAAAAATTTGGTTTAAATAGATAGAACATAAAAAATTCATAGAATATCTACTTATTAACCAAAATTAAGTAATTTTTATGTCATTTGAAAGGTATTGATGAGTATTATTTATTAAAATTAAATTCAAGTTAATTTGACTAGTGAATTATAAGATATTTAAGTTTATTTAATATTCAATTTTCTCAATTTTCTCATAGTGCAGTAGTTAAACTGGATACTAATTTGGGAAGAAGTTTTTGAATATCTTAGGCATCCACTACATTTTTCATAGGTCCAGATGCTTAGTGGATTGATGTGGAGTGAATTTATAAAGTAATGGATCCATGTTGATCCCAAAACTTTAAAAATTCATAACTATCCAAATTGGTAGAATTAGGTTGTTTAATTGTTGTGGTATGCTTTTATATGTGCTAGGGCTAGATAAGAGATTCAAGCCCAATTGAACATTAGTGACACCTAAGAAATACAAATAAGGTCAAGGTCTAGTCAACTTAGAAAATTCTTAAGAAATTCTATACACACCTTATAGGCCTGAAACTTGAAAACATTAAACTTAGTGATATTTTACACCTTAGATTTAATTTTCAAAAAATTTAGAACCAATTATGTTAGAAAATTAACTAAGTCAAAATTTAGCACTTTAATAAACTAGAAAAAAAAAAAAAATCATTATTAATTCAAATTAAATTATAAAAATATAAATAATATATTAAACTAACCATAATTTAATCCTTAACTCATGAAAATTAAAAACCTCTTGATTGGATTTTATTTTTAAGCTTAATTTAATTTTTAATAAAAATTAATAATTAATTAATTTAATTAATTAAAAATATTTAAATTTTCTAAAAAAAATTTTAAACACTTGAGAACACTCCTTTATGTCATTACTAACCTTTAAGAGTGATTTCAAGAAGTTTAAAATCAATTTGGATCAAAATCATTAATATCCCTTTCAATTAATCTATTAATAATTCAATTAAATTACTAAAATTCAAAAATTTATAATCAATTCTATAAAATTCCAAATTAATCAAACTCAAAGGAATTATACTCCACTTAGGGTCTAATATTTATTAAAAATATCAAATCATCATAAATAAGTCAAAGTCAAAAAGTCAACTTATTAGTCAACTCTAGTTTAAATTTCAACTTAAACATTAATAATTAAAATATAAAGTACACATTATGGTGATTTTCAAGTTAACTTATTAATCAAACATATTAGTCAATTAATAATTTAATCTAAAAATCCAAATAAAAAAATTTGTATCTAATTACTCATCTTAAGGCCTAGTATTTAGAAAAAATCTTAAAACTCTAGAATTCTTTTTAATTATAAAAGTCAAATTTTGACCCCTTAATTTAATGAATTAAAATAATCAAAATAAAAAATTTAATAATTGACTTAAAATTCCAAAAAAATATTAATTCAAATGATAAAATAAGTAATCAATCAATCTCTTTAAAATTTTAAAGCCTTAACTTTTTCTTTATATTTTGAAAATAATAAATAATTTTTTTAAAGCCTTAACTTTAACCAACTAAATCAAATCAATTAACTCTGACTAGTTACTACTAGTAAACCAGCCTATGAGGCTATTAACTTAGCCCAAAAAAGGTAAAATAAACTTCAAGGCCCTAGTTTAAACAAAGGTAGAAATCATTAAATATTTAAAATATATTTTAAAAGTGACATTAAGACATTAATACTTAAATTCAAACTAAAAACACTTAAACCTTTTAATGAATCGAAACACCAGATAACTTCAATCAATTATCATATTTAAGACATATCCATGTCACACAGCCTACTCCACACACTTTTAAATGGTTTGCTATGGCAACCAACTCTAATTTTAGGCTGGGTAAGGTTTTATTTTCTTGTTGCTTATGTGCTAATTTTTCATTATTTTCACTACATTATGGCTACAATTATTATTAGATGTGATTGTTTATTTACATGTTAGTCTATGAAATCTATGAATTAATTGATGGATGTTAGATTGCCCCTAGGATAAAAATTATATGGATTATCACATAATCTTTTATAGATGGCCATGCACATGAAGGGCTAAATTAAATGGGGCAAAATTAAAAATTTAATTAATAAATTTTCTACAAGAGCTAAGCATATTAAGTCCCCTTAAAAATAAAAGAGCATTGACAAGCACGGCTATGAATTTGATTTAAGAAATTTAATATATATAATTATTTTAGATGTTGATTTCAAAATTAATTACTTAGGATAATCCAGCATGTATTCTAGAGTCTTTTAATTTTCAAGTTTTAAAGTAATTTAATTCGAGTTAAGTGTTATAACAAGTTGAATTTTGAGATGGGATGTCAAACATCCAACTTTATATCCAAAGAGGAGAGAACATCCCTTATAGGAGAGTTCCCTTCTATTTGTAGATTCAAGTTAAGATGATCTACATATTAAAATAGAAAAGAAAACACCCCTTCGTGGAAGGGAATGTTCTTTTTCATTAGATATCTTGACCCAATGAATCCATGGAGCTTCTAGAAGGACAAAGGAGTAAATATAGAGAGGAATCCCATTGTTAAAATCACTCTAGTAAGTCTTATGAGTATAATCCAAGTTACTGCTAGTGGTGCCCAGCCACTTTTAATTTTTATAGACCCTAGGTTATAATATTAAGTAGTACTTATCACATGGACATTAAGTTTATTTAATTAATTTAATTAATTTATTTAAATTAATTATGTAATATAAATGGAATATTTTTTTAGCTTTTTTGATTGCATGCCATTTTTTGATTTATCCTGGAATGATTGGAGGTTTATAAGGGTACACTAAAAAAATTCTTTTACTCAAATAAAATAAAAATTTTAAGTTTACATAAAAACTCTAACATTTTAAGAAGTAAGCTTGGGATCATCAAGAGTTTTTGATGCATTTCAATTGAATCTTTCTCTTCCTTGTTAGGCACCTTCATCCTTATGAGTTCTGGTAGACTACCTGAGTTCTGTAAAGAGGATGTTATATAATCTCTAGGATAATTTTTTTTAAATCCTAATTTTAAAACTACTTCATATTCAATTTTATGGATTCATCGAGTTAGTTAGAATGCATTTCATTAGAAATAAACTAAAAAGAATCAAATTTTAATTATATTTTACTTTTAAGCCTCAAATCAGCCTATATATGTCAAGGGGCTAACTAAGATCCGCTCCAGATGTCGACCTCGATTCCTAAAACTTGATTAAGCAACATTCCTATCACTTTCATAAAAAGGTTATACTAATGGATTTTAAGTACCTAGTTGGTTACTTGGCTCCCCACTCTAGGCCAGGTTAAGTCTAGATTTGCACTTCATTAGCTAGTTTTGAGTCACTATGGTTTAGTGCCCAATTTAGACTTAATATCTAGGGCAGACTTAAAATCATAAGTCCTCACCCTCTGGGAATATAATACCAACTTTTTAATAAATTTTCAACTTAAACTTGAAATGAATACTCCTATTTGATCCATTCCCATTTAAAATTTCAGGTTCAATCCTTTGATACTAATATTTTAACATTCAAAAATGAAAATTTTGCCATTATTTTAATTGAGAGTCTTCGTGGGAAACTTAGAATTCCTATAACATAATTAGCTATGAGGGTTTATGCTCTTTAGATATTTAAGGAATCCAAATCAATTTTAAAAACCCATTTTTTCAAAAACACAATTAACTTTCATTGGGAAAACTAAAATTAATGATAATCATTATCATCATATTCAAATGATTGATAGTGAACTATATATTTTTTTCTTTGAGAAGATATATCATTTTATTATCTTAACTTTGATTATAAAATTAATAATCTTTTATCTAGATTATCACTGTCAAATACTAGATCGAATATCATTTGACCCTCTAAGGTCATATATAATTTTTACCTAAATCTTGCTATGATAATTGGATAAACCTATAGTTTTATAATATGAACCCTTTTGAGAATGATATTTTTGCTTCCTAAGATGATATATCATTCATAATGATGTGTTTGATTTTAAAACTTAAATTTTAGAAATTAAATTCTCCAAAAAATTAACTTTTTAAACTACTTTTTTACCTTAACAAACAACACAATTCTACAAAACATGGGCATAGTGGTACTCCCTTATGTCATCTAGTGCTATAATATTTTTTTTAAATTCGATACTCTAGGGTTAAATAAATTATTTTTTTCTCGAGACTCAAGCATTACAATGTTCACTTATAGCACTATGTAGTGCTAAAGAGCTAGCCATTACTCTACTACGATACTGAATTAATTATAATTTTCTTGAAGATTAATAAGTGTAAATAATTTGTTATTTTATGAGTTATATTTTTAGTGAAAATGTACTATTTTAATTATGTTGTGTAGGAAAAATATAAAAAAATGCCCAAAAATTCTAAGCTTTATCTAGCACCATGGTGTCGGACAAATGTACATGCAGCACCATGAAATGCACCGTCAGAGTGCCACAAAATTGATATTGCAATGCCAACTTTTATTTTAGATAGCACCGTGGTTCTGGCACTATAATGTCATAATCTATAATGCCTTGGCACCAAAATTACCATTCCAACACCGCAACATTTAAAAGTCAACAACATTGTAGCATAGAAGTTATAACTTCCCAAGGACATAACTTATGAGCAAGACTACGTGACTATTCACAAAGTAATTGATCCAGATCAGCATGCACCATAGTGGAGCCAAAATAGTAGGTTAGCAACACTGACTTTTCAATCGTCGTAGTACTAGTTACCTAACTTTTGTTTTCCTATAAATAATCATTATCTTATGTTCGTTAGAGAGTTTAATCACTTGGATAATTTAAGTATAATTCATAATGATTCTCTGAATTTCCCTTAAGATGACAACTAAGGGAATTTAATGAAGTATTATACCATCATTAGAATGTTTAACTTGTATTTATGGAAGAAATTCTATAAGTAAATAGGACTGTAAAGGAGATCTATTAAACCATTCTAGTGATATCTATCTCTTGTATTTTCCTTTTTACATGTTATCATTGAAAATGCGTTTGCTTCACTTCTACTCCATATCTAGATAAAGTTTCTAGCTTTGGATTGACAACGTAAATATCATATGTAGTACTAATGAGTTCTTTTATTATTTTAATTATTAAAATGATATTTTCAATATAATTAGATGTTAATTTAATGAATATAGTGGCCTTATGTGTAATAAAAATTAGGTGTAATGTGAATCATTGACAGAAGAAAGCAGGCATAACCAAAAATATAGAATTATTAAGTTACATACCCAGGCATAGGGTATGAAATGTATTAAATTCTTAAGGAGATGATATAACTATGGGAAGATGGTTGGCATCCTTTATCCTTACAAGCTTAGAGATCTAGAGATGCATATGCTCTGAATATAATCACAATTAAAGATTCAACAAAAAAATATGTAATTTATATTCATCAATCCAAAACATTTTATCTATATAGTGTATTCATTATCTTTATCTAATTTTGTTAAAGTTATTAAATCTCCACAACATCCATTTTTATTAAGTAGGATAATTGTTGTAATTTTAGTATACATTACTAGTATTTACAAGTGAGCATTTCTTCCTTATGGGAATGATACTCTACTCAATCACTATATTACTTGATTTCGCGGGTATTCTTACATATATGAAGTGGGCTTTCTATAATTTTTTATCAAAGAAAATATAAGCATTGTTAAGGATTTATAGAACCTTAACTCATTTCATAATTTTATAGGTTACTCCATATCCCATATCATGTTTTTGGCACCATTATCGAGGATGATTTTTCTTTTTTAAAAAAAATTAACTATGTCATTAAATTAATTTCATAATTAGACTTTCTTATATTCTTGATTTTATGTGTTGTTTATAATTGCATATCCATTACTGCATTAGTTATTATCAGAAATCAATTTATATTCTATTTTATGATAATAATTAAAGTTATAATTTAACTATAAGTGCATTTAATTATCTATATAATATATTTAGCATCACAACACTTACTATTTGAGCATCGTAGTGCTCAATCATTTAAGTCATAAGTGTGCAACTGCCAAAAGTTGGAAGTACATTGTATAATTATAATATTAATTATTAAGATTATGTAAGTGTTGTGATGTAGTTATCAAGCGCTACGACATTATTAGACATCATAATTGTTTCGCTTGTAGGCCACAGTAGTTCACTAATTTAAGAGACACAACATCGACACATGTCAAATGCTGTGGCAGTGGCCCATCCTAAAGTAATGCACCATTTTCCAAAAATTTGTGTTGCTGCACCACATGGCCTAAATCATTGCAACGTTTGTTGGTTGACCATTTTGTTATTTTATTTTTACATTGAGCACCGCAACACCATATTTTCCAGGTCTATAATGCTTCCTTCTATTATAGCTTAGGGAATGGTTTTTTATTTCCTCAATATCTTCCATTTGCATCAAATACTTCTCTTTTCTTTAAAATAGTTTTTAGATAAATGGTGCCTAAGATGTTCTGTATGAAGAGATCTTCTTCTTCTTTTGATAAGAGAAAATTTATTTCTACTAATGCTGAATAAAAAATTTGTTTACTCAATTGTTAACAAACAACTAATTCCATAATGGGATTTTTAGATTCCAACTCTACCCATTATGCAAATTATAGCTAGTAGAGGCTGGGAAAGATTTTTCAAACAACTAAATGCTGCCATTATTAATGCTATTTGTGAATTTTTCGCAAATGAAAAAGAGGCGGTAGACAATAGATGTTATGTTTGGGGTAAGTAGGTCTCTTTTTTATTCTATTATCATTAACAAGGTTTATCAACGTAGAGACTTTGAATTTGATAAGTACAATGCCTTCATTAATACACCTATATATCCTGATCACATCTTGAATATTTTATGATGACCTAATATTGGAGCATGTTTGAAGGAAAAAAAGATAATAGAATTATTGATTTCTCTACCTCCTTTATGACCCAAAGCTTGACATTATTTCATTTCTGCCCAATTCTTATCTTATTGAAATATTAGTGAAGTCACTCATGATAGTGCCCTTTTGAATTATTCAATTCAAATGGAGTACTATATTGATGGAGGAAAACTTATATTTTCATCTTATATACATCATTAGGGGCACCACATATGTTGGGTTAGGGTACACTTCTCTTGTTTATGCTTTGTAGTTCTTAGGACATAATAGAATGAATAATAGTTGTTCCCTATTCAAGCTCTCACAAAAAGAAAGATTTTAAGTTTTAAGTAAGAAGGAAAGGATGAGAAGGAAGGTGAATTCAGTGAGCCTCAGTATCTCATAGACTATGAAGTAGCAATAGTTGTAAGAGTGCCAGAGCTCCAAAGACATTAGGAGAGTAGATGGATGATCTTATGGGAAAAATGAAATAGGTGACTCACTTTAGTTAAGAAACAAGAGATTGAAATTTTGAGATAAAAATGGGGATGGCTCATAGTATGGACCAACAAAAAATTATTATAGATACATGTCAGATTTTAATGAACAACTTATTGGAATGTTTAAGAGTAGCCCTTTCGTTAAGCATCTTGAGTAGCTTGAGCTTTCCTTTGTACCTACCTACTATCCTTTTGTGTGGAAGCCGTGAGAAAAAGGTCATCAAGAAGATGATGAGGAGGAGGAGGAGGAGGAGGACCTTTATTTAGAGAGTTAGGGATTATTTTTTTCATTTATTGAGAAAGAGAGAAAGAGAGAGAGAGAGAGAGAGAGAGAGAGAGAGAGAGAGTTTTGAGTCTACTATAATTGTGTAGCATGTTCATTTAATTTTGATGATTTGTTGGATTATATAATCTAGCTAAAAACTTTAAATGTAGTGCTTATGAAAGGCAACCCAATTGACATGATCTATATGGTATTTTCTTTTTTTCTTTGGGGGGGGGAGGGGGGGAGGGGGGGAACCCATAAAGGGGCCTATGCACTAATTAAGAACAAAAATATAAGGCCCTTAAAGGTGACCTTCATCTCATTAATGCACAAAAGAGCTACAAAATAAAGAAAAAGAAAATCTATGAGCCAATAATACCTTCTAAATAAAATTACATAAAATCCTAAGTACATTCTGGCTCTGCCAGAAGCCATCACCCAAAAAAAGAAAGAACAAATTATACACATTCAACAAATTCTTTTTTCCAAAAAATGGAACTCTGCATACGGCAGCAAAAATCAAGAGAACCTGGAGCAATGAGTCAAAAAAATGTCCAGACCAAGCAATAGAGAAGGCACCACACACTTGAATAAGAGAACTCCAAAAATAATGCTATAAAGGGGAAACCGTAAAATGACTGCACTAAATAAAATCCTTAATACAAAAACTAAAAAATTAAATAATGGTAGTGACCAATCCTCTAGAGTTATTTAATAATACTGAAAAAGTAAATGAGATAGCATTAAGAATAGCCATAAGATTCAAGGGAACAAGATAATTGTTAACTAAATTAGAAACATCCCGGTCATCTACTATAATGGACTAAAATTGGCCCCTCATAAATAGAATTATGATATAATTAGGAATAAGGAGATGAGACCAACAAAGCCAAGAGAAAATCAAATGGCATTAACAATATCTACAAGTCTGATCAAAATTGACAAATTAAATCTTAAAAAGTAAATAAGGAATGAAGCTAACCAAGGTCCAGAGCAAAGGCATCACATTCAAATCATACCCATAATTTAAGGACCAAGTAATATACCATCCAAAACCCCTACTGAAATAAGCCTAGCCAATAGTAATATGAAGCCACTTTAAAGAAGAAAATAAATTTAGGAGAATGAACATGTGAATAGTTGGGTCAAAAGAGCTTAGGTTGGGAGTATCTAAAGGAACATCATGTAGATTACCCAAATTCCACTCAATTCTAAATCAAAAAACACTTTAGAACATCCAATAAACCATGCAGAAGATGATATAAATAGAAGAAATAGATTGGCAATAGGGCAAAACACTCAAGAAACCATCACTACAATTTTTGGCCCACCCACCTAAAAACTAGAAAAAACCATCATAAAACTTCCAAGTATCATATACCAAAAAGGAAATTCTAGCATACCCAAAGGGCTAGCTAGGAAGTAAAATGAATAAAACCCTCACACAGCTAACAGATCATAGCATAAGATCAGGGATATAACAAAGCCACCCAGAAACAAAGACCCATGGAAAAGAAGAGAAACATTTAAGGTTTAAATCATGATAATGATAAGTCCAATCATAGCTTAAACCCATACCTTCATTACTTATAGTAATGATCAAATGTAAGTGATTAAGATCCGAAAGAATTTGGATCCCACAAAGATAAAAAATATAATTGAAAAAATCAATCAACACAGAACAACATAGCATGACAATAGAAATACAAAAGCTAACATACAAAATTTTATAGTTGTTCCACCAAAGCATAAACCCATCCAACCATAACCAGATAAAAAGTTGGTAAATAAGAAGTCTAGGAGGCCTTAGCATAAATAAAAATTGATATAAGGAGAATAAACATAGAACAACTACAGAAGGAAGCAACAAAAAACCACAATAGTCGAGCCCAAAAAGAAAGATAGCTAGGTAAAATGAATTTAAGGGAGGACATAATGTTCCAATCTAACCAACCCTTTAATCTCCTTAGGTAAAGAATGTTCAATAAACTCAGTGAAGCCATTTAAATTACAATAAATTTTAGCAAGTGAATCAGCAACAACATTTCCTTCCTTCAAAATATGAGATATAGAGAATGTAATGAAAGAAATCCAAAGCTTAATCTCTCTTTACATGTAAAAATTAGTAGGATTTGAGATAGAGTTTCCCTTAATATAATGAATCAAATTCATAGCATTGACTTCATTCCAAACCATAGTGATGCCTAAAGAAATTCAAAATTGAAGACCATAAAGAAGACTCTTAATTTTACCCTAATAGCAGTATTAATAGTAGAAGGACTCTCAAAGGTAGAGATAACAAAACAATTAAAATCTCTATAATACCACCATCACCAGCATTCAAATTATTCCTAGACCCATCAGTATTAAGCTTAAGGCATCCTTCCAAAGGCTTTTCTAATAAAAAAATGTTGTCTTTTACCATAGAGGAAGGGGATTGAAAAGATAAACCAAAATCAGAATCAACATGATGAAAGCCTTTGAAAGGGCCACCTTTCAATAAATTAGCCAAAAATAGCTAAAAAATTTAACTTTGACTTTAGAAATTATACTTAATATCCTCATGCTTAGACTCATTCTTACTTCTCCAAAAAAACTAACAAATAATGACAGGAAAAATGTTCCTAATATAACCATTAGTAGGAATGAACCACTCATTAAGAAGATTGGAGATAGAATTAGAATAAGTAGAAGATTGCATAATAAACACACTGTCAAAATATAACCAAACTTTCATAGCAATCAGGCCTTGAATAAAAACATGGTTCATATTCTTAATACATTCTATATGGTACTTAGTGCACTATTTATCCTATGTTAGGTTATGTTATCACATGATTTATGCACTTTTTATCATTCATATGAAAGCATTCATACTCTTAATTATCTTTTATGTTTATTTAATTTTAATTTATTGAAATTCCCCTCATGTTTACTATAATTTTTATTAATACATGTATTCTGATTATTTAATTAACCATAGTAGAATTGATAACTAAAAACATGTAAATTAAGGATAGTATGAAAACCCTAATCATAATTTAAATGAACACTATTTATACTTCATAGAGTGGAAAAACATTAATAAATAATTGATTTAAACTATTTAAGTTATTATATTAATTTTAAATTATAATTTATACCTTTATTTATTAATTTTTGAGATAAAGATTAATAATTAGAATTAAAGATTAGATTTAGATATATTAATAATAAAAAAATATTAGTAACCCTCCAGAGTTTTTTTTTATCTATGGTTTGCTGGACTTTTCGTAGTGTGAGTTATTTGGTCTGCTGGTGATTGGTTTTATCATCCTAAGTCTTACTTCTGGTGCTATCCCAATTTTGGATTATCCCTTTAATATTTGATTTTTTTTATTGCTTATTATTTTGTTGGGATGGCTAGAGATATGATTGTGTGTTTTGGGTTTTAGATTTTATCCCTATTTTTCGCTCTTCTTCTATATGGGTGCTTCTATTTGGTTGTCTTATTTTGTCCCTGTTCTTTTTGTTTGTGTCTATTGCATGTGTTGGGTATTGGAGGGGTATTTTAGGCCTCTTGGTACCCACCCGGGGGTTTATAGTTGTTTCTGAATTTGGATGCCCTTTTGTTATATCAGTCTCTATCTGGTTGTGGCTCTGCCTAGTTGGGTTGTGATGGTTTTATGGTTGGAAATCCCTACATTCTTTTTGGCTTTGATACTTCTAACATCTTAGGCATATTTTGCTTGATGATCTAGAGGGCGTTTGGGTTTATAATTGAGTAGCATTTGGGATTTCATCATGACGTACTCTATGTAACTAACTTCCTAAGATCTGATGGCCTACCTCATCCCTCTAGTTTGGCTAATTATTTTTATAGCATTCTGGTTGTTGGGATTATGGTCTTGTTCTATGAATTTGATAGGCCTTTAGCTATTTAGTGGAATTGGGATCTATTATATTTATGCTGGAAGATTGCTTCTATCTGTTATACCTCTCCTTATGTTGTTTTATTCTTGATTACTATATCAGTATTATATCTTCTTTATATCATTTAGATGTGATTATGGTGGTTTGCCGAGTTATTTCTCTATTTGGCAATTATCTTATTAGTTGCTGGAGGTATTATCATTCTGGTTGCTGGATGACTATTATCCATTATAGGTCTTGGTTATGTATTTTGTTTTGTTGAATGAGTTTAATGCTCTGTAACTGTAATTTTTATACTATTCTTTAGAGGTGGCATTTTAAGAAGATGTTGTGTTGTGTTGGTTTGGTTATTCTCTAGATCTAGAACTACTACCTTGGTGTTCTTTTTGGCTGATCGGTGTGGTTTGTGGCCTGTATGATTCATGGTATGAATTTTGGCATTTTGGAATGTCTTTCTGGGATCCTTGATCTTGTTTGTGGGGGGTTGGTTATGGTATCTTCTTTGGCTTTTATTCCTTTGAGTTTTGGTTGCTCCTAGTATGTTATTTCTGTTTATTGGCATTCTGAACATCTGCAGCTGGGTTGTTAGGAGGGTATGATCTATTTAATTGCTACTATGCTTGTTCATATCTATTTCTATTTTATTTTTATCCTCATTTTTATGTTTATGTAATTGAATATCATGGATAGGAGTTATGTTTTCAACCTTATATCTTTATATGCCCACAGCTGCCTCCTTTATGGTTTGGGTTTTTAGTTTATTTTGTATTTTAATTATCATATTATGTTTCACGTGGCTTTATTTTTTTTAGTGATTCCTATTATGTTATGGATATTTTGCTTTTAAAAATTTTTTGCAGGGACTTTTCCATTTCAGATTTGCCTTTTTCTGGATTTTTGTTTGGAAGGATGGTGCTTAAAGTTTAACTTTGGATCATTCTTTTTATTTTTTGTGATGGCCTCTAGCCACCCTGTTGACCTCATTTTTGTATGAGGTCACTAGGACCAATATAAATCCTATATCAACTCAAACCCTAGGATCAATCCAATTCAAACCTAAAAATTCAAACCAAAATCCAAGGTTCAAAGGGCCTATCTTGAAAGCTTTTTCTAATGATTTTTCAAACACTTTGAACCATAGTAAAGTGACCCCCAATTCATGATCTATCAATTGAATATTGATTAGGCATATCCTTAGGGTCTACCTTCCAAATTTAAACCCATTCTAAGGTCCATAACTCCATAAACTGAATTGAAACCCCAAGGTTGTAAAACCTCAAATATTTATGCCCTGTGCTACTTGACCTACCACCCTATAGATTTTGACCTTGGAACCTTGTACATACCCTCTAACCAAATTTAAACCCTTAATCATGATATGTTGAGTATTAAACTATATTTTGGTAAACCCACTTTGACCCCCAATTGACCAGGGGTCAAAACAACCAAAATGCCCCTAAAGGGGAATTTTGGAGATTTCTCTAAGCTCCAACATATAGCCTTTTTAAATCAAAATATGAAAACTCTCCCATGTTGAGAGAGTTGCTACTTATCTTTGCATGCTTCACATTCTTGCAACTTATATGTTTTGATGATTCCAAATATTAATGTTTTGAGTATTACTTTCTCCTAACACATTTTGGAAGAATTATTTTTTTGGCTCTTGTGTGTACTAACATTTCAGGGAAATCATACTCCAGATTGTTGAAGACTTCAAATCAAAGATCTACTTGTTATTTTTTGTAACTTGGAGTTTGCATTTGTTTTACTTGAGTCAGAGAGAGTGTGATTGTAATTAAGTAACTCAGCACACACACACCGGGGGAGAACTTTAAAATTCACAATTTTTAATATTGATCGTATAGGATGAACTATGTTTGTATGGGTTGATCAGATCAGTTATACACCTCCAGGAGAAAGTGGAACAAACTGAGGGTGAGCAAAAATTTTTCTAAGTGTTGTTCGTCCAAATAAATAGTCCCATTCATCCCTGGATGATATCCTTTAGTTCTTCAGTTCGAACTGTTCGTCCAAATGAATAGTCCCATTCATCCCTAGATGAACTCCTCTAGATTTTCAATTTGAACTACTCGCCCAAATGAATAATCCCATTCATCCCTGGATGATCTCCTCTAGATTTTCAGTTTGAACTATTCGTCCAGACGAATAGTCCAATTCGTCCCTGGACGATCTTCTCTGGATTTTCAATTTATTCTATTCGTCCAAATGAATTGACACCTTCATCCCTGGATGATGTACTCTGTTCTTTGAACTTGTGATTCGTACTATTTTTTCATCCCAATGAACCTTTGAAATAATTGTTCGTACCAGACAAACTATGTTCATATGGGACGATGATCAGGTACAAAGGAATTTCATACCAATGCACATTGAGTTCGTACGTAATAATTTTTACAGTGTTTGTACATATGAAAATTGATCGTACAGAATGATCTAGAACGTACTGAATTGAAATTTTGCTGTTTTTGGATGGTTTTTTGTTTCTTTCTTATAAAAGGTCCACTTAAAACTGTCATGAAATCTTTTTGTCTACTGATCTTCGTGCAAACTGAAGAGAGATTGAAGGAGATAGTGTGAGAGAGTATTTGAAGGAGATTTCTTACTTCTGGAGCGTGAAGTGTTCACTTGGTACTCAAAGGTAAGGATCTTTGTTTGTGAATTTTGATTACTTCACTCTTTTCTCTTATCCTTCCAGGTTTCTCGTGAGAAGATCTTTTCAAAGAGATCCAATTCTCTGCCGACACTTGGAGAGTGTGAACAGCGAGAATGTTCTCTGCCTACATTTAGAGAAGTGTGAAAAGATGAAGGGTTCTCTGCTTACACTTGGAGAGTGTGAACAGCCGGAAGGTTCTCTGCCTACACTTGGAGAGTGTGAACAGCGGGAGGTACTCTGCCTACACTTGGAAGGTGTAAAAGGATGACGGTTCTCTGCCACTCTGGGTAGTGGTGAAAGAGAGTTTTTATGAAAGCTTCTCCGCCTTGCTGTGGGGGCAAAAGGAGAGACACTAAGTGGTAATAGTGCAATACCTGAAGTGGGAGACTACACGGAGTGGATGTAGGTAGTGTTTGACCGAACCACTATAAATCTTGTATCTTTTTATTTTTCACTACTTTTTACTTTATTGTTTTCTGTTGATCTATGGTTGAAAAATCTTTTTCAGAAAATTTCACTATAAGGATTTTTATCGGTTTAAAATATAAGAGGGAAATTTTTAAATTACCAATTCACCCCACCCTCTTGGTTAGCCGTTGAGACATAAGCTTAGGTCTTATAATCTAATTCATAATTAACAGGTTTTAACAAGTGGTATCAGAGCTTAGTTACAAAATCATAAGTTTAGACTACTTTTTGAGTAACAACCAAGGCTACATTTGGAAACTAAAACACACCTGAAGGTTACTCTATAACTAGACCTCTCTTATTCGGTAATATTCCTTTTGATTTATGGAAAACACGCATGTCTACATTTTTACAGTAACTAGATTACCGTATGTGGATCTTAGTTCAGGAAGGGTATACAAAACCAACTAGATTAGTTGACGGAGTTAGAGTTGAAACTCCCTTTGCGGACTAGACAGTAGAAGAATGTGACTTAGCACAACTTAATGCTAAATGCCTGAATAATTTCTTTTGTGTTCTTAAATCTTAAGATTACATGCGGGTTTCTACTTGCAAAAGTGGAAAGGACATATGGGCTAGACTTTGTATAACTTATGAGGGGACTAATGAAGTTAAACAATCCAGACTAAATATCTTGTTGCATGACTATGAGTTATTTCGCATGAAACTAAATAAATCTATTTCTGACATGTACATAAGATTCACACAAATAGTCATCTCTTTACATGCATTGGGTGGGGAACTAACGAACACTGAAATGGTCAATAAGATACTTCATTGTTTGCCTACTGCTTATGATGCTAAAATAAGTGCGATTATAGAGTCTAAAGATTTAAACTTTTACTAACAATCTTCTTAGATCACTAATTGCTTACGAGCAAGGACTGAGTCAAAAAAAGGTTAATGTAGGAGAGCCATAAAAGGAGAATAATATTACACTAAAGGTGGAGGAGTCAAGGAGTGATCAATCTGCACTTGAGGATTATGACGATATCGCATTAATGACTAGACAGTTTAGAAGCTTTCTGAAGAGGAAGCAAAAGAGACGCCATCAATGTAATCGAGGTAAATTTATTAGAAATGTCAAAGTTTCAAATGATGTTATTTGCTATGAGTGCAGGAAACCTAGATATATTAAGTCAGACTGCCCAAAACTCAAAACCACTCCTAGCAAGGAGAAGGTAGAGGAGAAACCAATGGTGAAAAAGGGCAAGAAGAAATTCCAAAAAGCTTTCTAGCAGACTCGTTAGAGACTAAAAAGGAAGAAGAAGTCACCAATCTATGCTTGATGGCCGATAATCTTGATCAGTGAGATCAAGAAGAGGTATGTGACTTGACTTACAATGAACTTTTAGAAGTCTCTGAATGCATAGATGTTGCATATAGGAAATTAAAGAAATTGCATGCTAGTCTAAACTTAGAATTAGAAGACCTTCAAATAGAACATGAAATCCTTAGGAAAGATCATGCTTTAATTGATAACAATAACATGAAATTAATTGATGAGTTTGACGATTAGAATAAGAACCATGAATTCTTTAAGTCATCCTATGGGGAATTTGAAAAAAAATTTAAAGATTTTAAGGATGAATCAGAGAGCAAATTGTATCGAGTAAACTATACAAATCGTATCTTGGAAGATATGAATTCTTTTTATAAACTGAAGATAGAAACTCTCGAGGATAATAGGATACCACCAAGACTTAAAGATTTCAAGAATCCTATTTTGTATCCTAAATTTATGTAATCTATAAATATATAAAGAAACTACTGAAGAATAAGAAACCCCTTTCCAGGAGTCAAATGTCATAATTTTGGATTGATTAGATATATAGCTCACACCTATACATTAAAGAAGAAAACTCATTTTGTGTGGAAACCTAAAATGCATAAACCTAGACATATCATACATGCATCTGTTTATAATTTGAAAAAAGGTGAACCCAAACTTGTTTGGGTTCCCGGGTCTAAAGTTTGATGATTTTGAAGGATCGCTCTCACACAAGGCCTCATGAGAGTATATGGTACCTGGACAGCGGTTTCTCAAAGCATATGACTAGAGATACTGCTCAATTCATATTGCTGGAAGCTAGGAGTGGAGGCACGGTTACACTTAGAGATAACACCACAAGGAAGGTGGTAGGATCAGGTATGATTGGAAATCTTAAAAACTTCTTTTATTGAAAATGTACTACTTATAGAAGGCTTAAAGCATAATTTGTTAAGTATTAGCCAGCTATGTGATGAAGGATACTGTGTATAATTTTTTCCTACTAGCTGCATATTAAGCATAAATGATAAAGATGTTTTGAATGGTATAAGGGTAAACAATGCGTATATGCTAGACTTAAATTGTATCAAAACTCCTACTGCTTTTTATTTAAAAACTATTTCTAATGAATCATGGCTTTGGCATAGGAGACTTTGTCACTCTAGTATGAAAAACCTTAGGAGGATTACCCAAAAGAACTTAGTGAGAGGTATACGAAAACTAGACTATACTAAGGATCACCTTTGTGGTGCATGTCAATTAGAAAAATAAGTGAAGTCCTCTTTTAAGTCCAATAAGGATCTTAGAACTAGTAAACCATTGGAGATATTACATATGGATCTTTTTGGACCACTTGTAACTGTAAGTCTAGGCGGTAAGGTATACGGATTTGTAATTATGGATGATAATTCTAGATTCACATGGGTTAGATTTCTATATAATAAGAGTGAATCATTTGATGAGTTTAGAAATTTTTTGACTTGGATTCAAAGGAAACTAGGATGTGAAATTTTAATAATTCAGAGTGATCATGGAGGAGAATTTGAAAATGAGAAAATTGAAGATTTTTATAAGGAAAAAGGAATTGATCACAATTTTTTTATACCTAGAACCCTTCAGTAGAATGGGATAGTTGAAATAAAAAATAGAACATTAATAGAAGCCGCTTGAGCCATGTTGGCAGAATACTCACTTCCTAAATATTTTTGGGCTGAGGCGGTAACCACAGCATGTTATGTTTTGAATAGGGTGAATGTTAGATCAAACTTAAATAAATACCCTATGAGTTACTAAAGGGAAGAACACCTAATTTATCATATTTGCATATTTTTGGATGTAAGGTGTTCATACATAACAATGGAAAATCTGTCTTAAGAATATTTGATCCAAAATCAGATGAAGGAATTTTTATAAGATACTCAAGTGTTGGAAAATCTTATAGAGTATTCAGTAAAAGAACTTTAGTAATTGAGGAGCCACACATGTTGTATTTGATGAATCTAAAATTTTGGAAGAACTTAATAGAGATTAACTCCCAAAAGATTAAGAAAATAAATTTGGAAAAAAATTTAGAGATAGGAAACCTAGTGCCTAGAGATTTGAGATTTTCTAAAAACCACCCAAAGGAATTAATTATAGGTGAACCTAGTGTGGGTGTTAGGACTAGGCATGAACTGAATAAAGAAGTCAATCATTCAGCCTTTATTTCAATGATAGAACCCATAAATATTGATCAAGCACTTTCGGATGAATTTTGGATATTGGCAATGCAGGATGAATTAAATCAATTTATAAGAAATGAAGTTTGGGAATTAGCTACAAGGCTAAAGGATCAAAGTGTAATTGGAACTAAATGGGTATTTAAGAATAAAATGAATGACTCAGGAGTAGTCATTAGAAATAAGGCTAGATTGGTTGCTAAGGGATATAATCAAATTAAAGGAATTGATTTTGAGGAGACTTTTTCCCCTGTAGCTAGACTTGAAGCAATTAGGGTTTTGCTAGCCTTTGCCTATTTTAGAGGATTTAAATTGTACCAAATAGATTTTAAAAGTACCTTTTTAAATGGGGTAATTCAAGAGGATGTATATGTGGAACAACCTCCAGGTTTTAAAAATTCTAAACATCAAAAACATGTTTTCAAATTAAAAAAGACATTATATGGATTAAAACAGGCACCTAAGACTTGGTATGAGAGGTTGAGCACCTTCCTACATGAGAGATCTTTTGAAAAAGAAAGTGTGGAAATAACTCTCCTTTTGAAGAAATTGGGAGAGGAAACACTCATTGTACAAATTTATATTGATGGTATCATATTTGGATCTACAAATAAAAATCTTTGAGATGATTTTTCTAAAACAATGATTAGTGAATTTGAGATGAGTCTAATGGGAGATTTGAGCTATTTTCTAGGCTTTAGCATTAAGCAAACTGAGGAGGGTACATTTCTTAGTCAGTCGAAGTATGTTAAGGACATCCTAATAAAGTTTGAAATGGACAATGCTAAACCTGTTAATACACCTATGAGTTCCTCAGTTCAGTTGGATAAGGATCCTAAAGGAAAATCTGTTGATCAAAATAACTTTAGAGGGATAATTGGATCTTTACTTTACTTGACAGCTAGCCAACCCGATATCATGTTTAGTTTATGTGCTAGATTTCAATCAGAACCAAAAGAATCATATTTGACAGCAGTGAAAAGGATTTTAAGGTATCTGTTGGGAACTCAAAACTTAGGAATTTGGTATCCTAAGTTTAACTCTTCATTTGAAATAATTGGATATTCAGATTTGGATTTTGCAGGTTGTAGGGTTGATAGAAAGAGTATTCAGGAATATGTCAATTCATTGGAAATTCTTTAGTCTCTTGGTCCAATAGAAAATAAAATTTAGTAACCCTATCTATTGCTGAAGCTGAATACATTGTCCTAGGAAGTTGTGTGGCACAAGTACTTTGGTTGAAACAACAGTTGATTGATTTGAATTAATAATAGGCACAATTTTTATTTGTTGTGATAACACTAGTGTCATTTGTATCTTTAAAAATTATATTCAACATTCAAGAACCAAACATATAAACATTAGGCATCATTTTATAAGGGATTGTGTAACCAAAGGAGAAATTGAACATAATCATGTATCAATAGAAAATCAACTTGTCGACATTTTTACTAAACAATTAGGTTTTGATACTTTCAGTACATTAAGAACAAGGCTTTGTGTGATTGACTTGAACATTTAATTAAATGTTTATGCAACATTGATATTTTTATTTGTGTGTCTTTTGATTTTTGTGATTTTTTGTATATATTTTTCAGTGTTTTATTCGTGCTTGATTTTGCAATCTCCTGTCTGTTTGTTTTGTGTACTTTCACATAAAGATTCATGATTTTTTAGTGTTGGCATGAAAATTTCAAAGTGTGAAATTCATCTGTACGAAATTATTTTTGTACGGGACGAATCGTGTAGCGTATTAACTGTTGAATCGAATGGTTTTCATGTAGTTTTTCAATTTTTTTAATACAGTTCATCTATAGGATTGTGACGATCGTTCGGATGACATGTATTCAATCGTATATACACATGTAGAAGGTTATACGGATCAGATCAATTTCTTTTTTTCTGATCGTACGTATGAACGTTCAGTTCGTACATACGAAGATGTGGCAATTCAATGTGGGGGATATTTCAAACCATCATAAAAATGATCTTAAATAATTGATCATCCCAGACGAAAACCAGTTTGTCTGTATGATCGTTTGGTTAAAAGTCTGTACGAAGGTATGCCTCGTAACTTGCATGTTTATGAAAAGTCATTTCATTTTTGGACACATTCGTTTGTATATACGAAATTTACTTCGTACGTACGAACCCAAATTCATCCTGGATGAAATAATTTTTGTTCATACGAAAATTCGTTTTTTCTTTAAATTGAAAGGTTTTGAACTCAAATCTCATTCACTTCAAAAACTCTTTGAAACCTCTAAATCTTCTTGATCTTCTCCATGGCTAGTTCAAGCAAAAGAGATAGGCAAAAGGTATTTGATAAGGGACCCCCTCTAGAAACCTTAAAGAAAACTTTCTGTCAAAAAAACAAATGAGGAGTCCTTCCCTAGGTTTGTATCTGCCAAGATCACCCCCTCTAGAGTCCTTCTTTAAGAACAAATCACTTTTAAAATTATGGAACTTTTTGCTTCTACACAGTTTGCACTTATTCTAAGTCTAGTCCACTTCTACAACAAGGAAACTTTCCACTACTTCCTTGCAAATATGTCTTTTAACTCTGACCAAATTGTGATTAGGTCATATGTTTTTAAGAAGAAAGTAAAGATAACGAAAGCGGATTTGGGAATATTTTTGAACTTAAGGAATCAAGGGATTAGAGCCCATACTTTGACTTTTTCCTCCAACTTTGACTGGACTGTGATAAATAAGGTTATTAGACGGTTAGGAAATGAAGATCATTTACCTAAGGTGCCCACTCTTAATTGTAATGCTCGAACCATTCAGCATGTTCTACGAACCTCCATTATTCATAAAGCTGGGGATCGAGTAAATATTACCCCTCTTCTTTCCACAGTGACTTATTTGATTATGACAAGCCAACCAATAGATGAAGCCTAACTGATCATTGACTACATTTATAGACTTTCTGAGATTGGTCGTCTCCCACAAGAGAAAGAAAAATTTAGCCTTAGAACATCTCATGACCTATATTTTGTAAAAGAAATATGACCTAGTCCATCCAGTTCAAAATCTTGAAGAGCCTATCTACTACAATGATGGATCATTCCAAGCAATCTTTTAAAGAGATCGACATGTGCTAAGTAATGACTCTAAGGAGGATAGGAGAAGAGCAACACCTGCACCTACACCTAATGTTAAACAGAACTTTCAGGATTTGGTCTAGCATTTTGATTGTCTTGAGTCTCATTTTGATCAACGCTTTGATCAAATTGAAACTCATCTACAGCAGCAGGACGTGCAACACCAGTAGGATATGGGTTGGATACGAGGCTAACTAGATGGTATAGGCTCGAATATGGCTATGATGAGTAGCTATTATAACTTCTTTAACCAGCCACCTCCTCCTCCAGATCAGGGCCCCTCTGAGTGATGACTGTACTTCTTTATGATTCTCTATACCAGATGTGATGCGATGTGATTGTTAGCTGTTATATTTTTATGTATATTTTTGTCTTTGTATTGATATCATCCATGCACAATATACAATCTTCTACCAATAATATCAATAAAAGCTATCCTGTCTTATTTTATTATTTTTATTTCATTTCAGAAATGTGTGTTAGCCTATATGATCATTCTTGAAATATTGATCTCACAAGTGTTATATTATGAATTACAATACAAAATTGATTTTATTAGAAAATCTAATTTTTCAAAAATTTAAGTTGTGATTATAACTTGATCTAGTTAAAGAATGTCAATCTCATGTCTCTTGTTAGACTAACATAATTTTTATATTATTATTGCAATTATGATATTTTCTTATCTTGTATTTCTCTTATCAATATAAATATTGTTGTACTTAGAGAAATTTGATATTTTAGATTATTGATTTTGGAAAGATCAAGAATATACTTGAAAATGTACAAATGTACAAAATATCAAAAGAATGCGCAATAGTTCGCAAATTGAAAAAGAGGCACAAAATTAGCCCAAAAATAAATAGATGCACAAAGTGTGCCACAAGTATATGCTCTTTTCTCAATCTTTTTCACAAGTATATGCTCTTTCCTCAATAATCTTCTGTGCAATTTTATTTTATATTGAATTTTGAAATATAGAAATTTTTTATTCATCTACTTTGCAATACTTTTGCTTATTTCATTGTCTAAATTGATTCATGATTTTGATACTTTTTTTTCTTATTTATGTTATATCTATACTTAAATCATATGAATCTTTCTATTTCTCTAATGACATTTAATTTCTATTTGCAAACATAACTCAATCTCTTTAAAGGATCGATTATCAAAGGCTTTTCATATGACTTTTTATATTTTTGGATTAGTTTTTTTTTTCTCTTCTTCTCTTTTTGCTATTGTCAAAATAGGGGAGAAATATTATTTGAAGTATTTTTTTAATGTGTTATTCGTATGTATTTTAACTTGTTGTTCGTATTTTTGTGCTTATTTATTTAGGGGGAGTTTAGGAGAAACTTAGGAATTCGAAAATTCTATAAATAATAATTATTTTTCCATCATAAAAAAGAGTGAGAGTTAATTGAGAGAGTTGCTACTTATCTTTGCATGCTTCACATTCTTGCAACTTATATGTTTTGATGATTCAAAATATTATTATTTTGAGTATTACTTTCTCCTAACACATTTTGGAAGAATTATTTTTTTGGTTATTATGTGCACAAACATTTCAGGGAAATCATACACCAGATTGTTAAAGACTTCAAATAAAAGATCTGCTTGTTATTTTTTGTAACTTGGAGTCTGTATTTATTTTACTTGATTTAGAGAGTGTGTGATTATAATTAAGTAACTCAGCACACACACACACCGGGGGAGAACTTTAAAATTCACAATTGTTAATATTGATTGTACAGGATGAACTATGTTCGTACAAGACGATCAAATTAGTTATACACCTCTAGGAGCAAATGGAATGAACAGAGGGTGAGTAAAAATGTTTCTAAGTGCTGTTCATCCAGATGAATAGTCCCATTCATCCTTGGACGATCTCCTCTAGTTTTTTAGTTTGAATTGTTAATCCAAACGAATAGACCCATTCATCCCTGGATGATCTCCTTTGGATTTTCAGTTTGAACTATTCCTCCAAATGAATAGTCCCATTCATCCCTGGATGATCTCCTCTGGATTTTTAGTTTGAACTGTTCATCCAGACGAATAGCCTCATTCATCCCTGGACGATCTTCTCTGGATTTTTAATTTATTCTGTTCGTCCAGATGAATCGACATCTTTGTCCCTGGACTATGTTCTCTGTTTTTCAAACTTGTGATTCGTCCTATTTTTTTGTCCCAACGAACCTTTGAAATAACTGTTCATACCGGACAAACTATGTTCATACGGGATGATGATCAGGTACGAAGGAATTTAGTACCAATGCACATTGAGTTCATACGCAACAGTTTTTACACTATTCGTACATATAAAATTTGATCGTACGGGACGATCGAGTATGTACTGAATTGAAATTTTGCAGTTTTTGGATGATTTTTCATTTTTTTTCTTATAAAAGGTCAACTTAAAATTGTCTTGAAATCTTTTTTTCTACTGGTCTTCGTGCAAACTGAAAAGAGATTGAAGGAGAGAGTGTAAGAGAGTGTTTGAAGCAGATTTCTTACTACTGGAGCGTGAAGTGTTCACTTGGTACTCAAACGTAAGGATCTTTGTTTGTGAATTTTGATTATTTCACTCTTTTCTCTTATCCTTCTAGATTTCTTGTGAGTAGATCTTTGCAAGAAGATCCGGTTCTCTGCTGACAGTTTGAGAGTGTGAACAGCGGGAAGATTCTCTGCCTACACTTGGAGAAGTGTGAAAGGATGAAGGGTTCTCTGCCTACACTTGGAGAGTGTGAACAGCGGGAAGGTTCTCTACCTACACTTGGAGAGCGTGAACAGTGGGAGGTACTCTGCCTACACTTGGAACGTGTAAAAGGATGACGGTTCTCTGCCGCACAGGATAGTAGTGGAAGAGAGTTTTTATGAAGGCTTCTCCGTCTTGTTGTGGGGGCAAAAGGAGACACTAAGTGGTAATAGTGCAATACCTGATTAACCATTGGGACATAAGCTTAGGTCTAATAATCTAATTCATAATTAATAAGTTTCAACATCCCATTGCATCTTAATCATTATTAGGAGTTCATATGACTCAAACCTAAACCCTGGTTGTGCTTGGTTGACTAGGTCAACCCAAAATAACCAAAATACCCCTTAGGGGATTGAATAGTTATTTTGAATCAAATAACCTTATTTTTGGATGGAACCATTTCCATTCAACTCCAAATACTAAAATAAACCTGTTGGACCCAACCTCAGCCCCTTGGTCAACTTGGTTAACCAATTCAACTAGGGTTGACACAAATGTCCTTTAAGGGTTAAATAGGCCATTTTGACCCAAATGACCTTCCCAAACCTTGGGATTAACTCCAATAAACTCAAAATATCAAACCAACCCCATTGATTCTAAACCTAGGCTTTTGGTCAACTTGGTTGACAAGGTCAAACTAGTTTGACCACATAACCCATTAAGGGTTAAATGGGTTAAACCAACCCATATGAACAAATAAAATCAATAAATTTCTCAAATCTATATCAAAAGATATCCCAATCATGGTTCAAACATTTCTAAATTTTATTTTTAATTCAACCCTAGCTAGCTTGACTAAGTCACTAAGTCAAACTTGCCAAAATTTAGTCAAACCTCTTTGCATACACACATATGCATTCAAATCTTGAGTCCTTAACCTAAAACCATATTTAAAATGATCAAAACAACTCATAAGCTCTTCCCCCAAGCCACATAACCATATTGACTAGTTTGACTAGTCAAAATATTAAAAAATGGTCAAAGGGAATGCTTAAGTGGCTTTGCCACCTGGGTAACGTCAACCTTCCTAATAATCCAATTTTATATGCATTTAGGTGGCTGGAGGGACTTATTGGAAATATCCTAGAGCTCAACTCATGCATTAATAAAGGCTAGCAATCATAGGTTAGGCTACCCAAGCTTTTCTCAACTCAAATCCTTGGAATCTTCTCCAGCCATCCAAAATAATCAATTTCAGCTACATTTATCCTCTCTCAGCCATCCCTTAGCTCTTCCATCTATTAATAAGGTACCATCAACCATTAGAATGGTTGTTTCAAGCTCTAGAACCCAATTTGAGAAGAGAGAGAGAGAAAGAGAGAGAGGAGAGAGAGAGAGAGAGAGAGAGAAAAGAGAATTTCAATGGAAAATTTCAATCCAGCCATTAAAAGTTCTTAAGGTTTTCAGTAATATTTTAGAGGACTTCACCATCTTTCCAATGAGCCCAAAAACCTAAAAATATGATGGTTAGATTGTAAGTTATTTGTATTTTAAGTTATAAGATCAAGCCTTAATTTCTCCCAAATCTCAATGAATGGAGCCTTAAAGCTCCATGGGTTGAAATATTAGGGTATCAAGATCCTATGTAACCAATTTAATTGAAATTAGATGGTTGGATCGAAGGTTATGAGCATTTAAAGTTTCAGTTCAAAAATGAACTGAAAAAATTTGGGTCAAACTAGGCTGTCCATTTGTTTGAACTGGGCCTATCAGACAGCCTTGAGTGGCACACCTTCCATGGGGTTTAAACCCTGGTTCTTTGGTATGAAGGCATGGCGATGTGGCTAAATCCTGGTTGTTGATTTTCAATTTTTTGAATCAAAGTTAATTTATAAAATCAATTTAAATGCTCTAAACTTCAAAAACTCACCAAAAATTTATTTCTTGTCCAAATTTAAAGTTCTAGACTCATTGGAACTGTATCAAGCTCAAGTTTATTTTGATAGATTTGGATCACTATACATAGGTATTTAGATTTTAATGAAAATTAAAATTCTTTAAAAACTCTCAATCCTGTGATCTGATTAACTTCAAATTTGGTCAGGATAAACTATGGTATGATACCCACATTCCATAAAAAATTTAGCTTTGGTTAATGCCTAGATTTTGGAGAATTAAATTTTTAAAGTTTTTGGTCGGATTTTAAGCCAAAACTTTGAAAATATATAACTCACGCGCCAATTAGAATTAGTCTATAATTTTTCAGAGGTATGTGTAATTTAGTGACAGGGTTAGGTGACCAAATTTTTCAAACCTATTTGAATTTAGAGACACCTAGGACAAATAATTACAGAAAAGGTCTAGCCAACTTAGAAAAAAAAAATGTACACACACCCAATAGAGGTGAAACTTCAAAACATTAAACTTAGTGACATTATATACCTTAGGTTCAAATTTAATTGGATTTGGAGGTCATTAGGTCAGAAAATTAAATAAGTCAAATTATAGTCAGCCTTTTTAGAGGTCCAAAAAATTCAACAATTGTAATAAATCCAAATTAAATCCAAAAATTACAAATAATAGCTCAAACTTACCATAATTGATGATCAATCTTGGAAAAATATAAGCCTTATTACTGGGCTTTTAATTTAACTTTAATATAAGTTTTAGTGAAAATAATTAATTAGTTAAATAAAATAATTAAAATATATAAAAATTATCAAATCAATTCTAAACTCTTTAAAACCTCCTATGGGTCATTCTTGACCTTTGGAAGTGATTCTACATAGTTTAGAATAAATTTCGATCAAAATAATCAAAACCTCGATAATTAAGTAATTTTAAAAATCCATTAATTAATAAAATTTTAAATATTATAATTAATTCAAATTAAATCAAAATATTTCAAATTAACCGAAATTCAATCCTTAATCAAAAAATTTTTAAATCACTTTAATTTGACATCAATTTTGAGAATAATTTAATTTTAAGTAAAAAATTAATATTTAATTAATTTAATTAATTAAAAATAATTAAAATTTTCATAAAATTTCTAGACACTAGGGAATTTCTTTTTAGGTCATTCTTGACCTTTGGAGTTGATTTTAAAGAATTGGAAGTTCATTTGGAACAAATCATTAAAAGGCTCTTAATTAAGAAAATTAAATAATTCAAATAAATACAAAAACTTTGAAAAATTATAACTAATCATAGAAAACTATAAATTAAGCAAACTCAAAGGCATAGTACTCCATGTATGGTCTAATATTTATTAAAAATATTATATCATAGAAATCTCCTAAAATCGAAAAGTAAACTTTTTGGTCAATTTTAGTTCAAATTTCAATTAAAACTTCATAAAATTATAGCTTTTCATAAAAAAACTCCAAATCCATCAAACTCAAAGTCTAATTACTCATTGAAAGGTCTAATATTTAAAACAAATATCAAAACTTCAGAAATCCCTTTGAATGTAAGAGTCTATTTTTGACCCCTTAATTAATAAATTAAAAAATCTAAATATTTCTAAAAATTTGCTAATGAATTTTAAATTCGAGAAAATGTTAAGATAGTGTTAAAATCACTTAACAAATCTTTGTATATATAATAACCAGTCTAAAGATGAAGTTTTTAGGATGGAATACTATCGGATGTGGGGCTGTGTCCTAAGGAGTAGGGCTACAAATGAATCGAATCGAGCCGAGCTTTGGTGTGTTCGAATTCGAGCTTGTTTGGCAGAAGTATGATCAAGCTCGGTTCAAAGCTTGTCGAGCTTCTTCCTTAACTGTTTGTGCTTGATCTTCTTTAAAAAATTGTTATTCGTGTTCAATTCATGAATAGGTTTGAGCTCGTCGAGCTCTATTCACATGAGGCAAGCCAGCCCGCTCAGAATTCATACATGAGGCTGTAATCTAACAGACTACATAGCCCAGCATAAATGCTTCAATTGCATTGCCAATATAAATGAACCGAACAATAAGCTATTCAAGCTCTTTCATTAAGCTATTGAGTATTTATCAAGAGTGTTCAAACTCATTTATTTACCTTATTGAATGAACATGAATGAGCTCTTATCGAACTGAGCCTCAAGCAACTCATCGAATGCTCGGTTCATTTACAACCCTACTAAGAAGGCTTTATTCCTCGAGCCTGGTTGAACAACTCCATGAATGGATTAAATAGAGTGTAAAACTTTAAAATCAATTGATTATTAATAATTTAAGTAAATAAAAATTCTAAATTTAACTACATTATTTAGGTTTTTAGGATGTACTACTCTGTGCTGCGGGGCTGTCATGAGGAGGCTTTGTTCCTCGAGCTTGTTGGCATAATGCCACGAACAGGTTGATGGAAAATATAAATTAATTTAACATTTAAAATCAGCAACAAATTTAATTAATTAAAATTACATTAATTCTTTAACTTCTAACTAATTAAAACCTTTTAATTAATCAACCTCAAAAATCCAATTGTAAAATAAACTTTAACAAATTAACATTTAAACTTTAACTAAATTAACTCTTGAACCTTCAACATACCTAAGCATTAGACAACTTAAACCAATTACCATATATAAGAAATATCTAAACCACACAGCCTATTAGATGCACTTAAATGGTTTGTTAGGGCACCACTTCTAGATCTTCGCTAGGTCGGTATTTACTTTTCTGCTATGTATCGAGATTTTCAAGCTTTCACTACATGCTGGTTTTTAGAATTCAATGATTACTATGATTATTTATTTATATTTTACACTCTATAATGTGATAAATTGTGTGTTAGATTTACCCTAAGGATAGGGGCGATTTAAATACTAATATAATCTTATGCAGGTGGTTGTATTCATACAAGGCATTTAAAAAATAAAAGGGGGCAAAATTATAAATATTAAATTGCTACTGGTGCTTCAAAATGCAAGGCCCCCCTTTTGAATTAAAAGAGCACGGCCAAGTGTAGTTGGGTTGAGCATTTTAATTTCAACATATATATAATTGTTTGAGATGATCAAATTATAATTGCTTAGGATAACCCTACAGGAGAATCTAGAATTTTCTTTTTATCAATATAATTTGATTAAGTATTGGGTTGTGAAAGTTACACTTTGAGCTTCGGATACATACATCCAAGCTTGAATTCAAAAGAGGAAAGGATACCCATTCGGGGGATAGTTCTTTTTCATGTGGAAGCCAAAATTTTGATCATTTTCATACCCAAAGTGGAAAGAATCACCTCCCCTTTAGGGGAAAAGTTTTCATTTCCATTTGGGTATCCAGCTACGATAAGTCCAAAGAGCTCGAGGAGGAGAAGACCAAGGAGCTGAAAATTGAAGGGTATCCCACTCAAAGTTTACTTGTGTATGTCCTAGGACTAAAATTCAGGTTTGTGGTTAGAAGCATCCGACCACTTTTAATTTTTACATTTCTAGGTTGTAATAAGTAATGCAAATTGCCTATAGATATTTATTAATTAATTTGATTATATTAATGTGCATAAGTTGATAAGATTGCATATAGGATTTCATACTTTTCTTAATTTTTTGGCGATCTTACATGTTCATTTTGTTTTAGGCTGAAACTCGATTGTATGTTCTTGAGGGATCATTAAAACTATTTCTACGTTAATTAAAATTAAAATTTTTTAAGATAACATAGTAATTCTAACATTTTAAGAAGCAAGCTTAGGACTGCCGAGAGTTCTCATATGCATACTTATTGCACTTTCTTTTCTTTTATTAGGCACCTCCCAGACTGTGGGTTTTGGCAGACCACCTGGCCTATGAGAGTACAGATCTATCAAGGGGAATCTATATAATCTTTCAGGAAAAATCCATTTTTATGCTTTTTTAAAATTACTTCATATTGGATTTAAGCATTTATCAAGTCAACTAGCATGCATTACATTAGAAACTAATTTAAAAATGTCTAAAACTTTAATTACATTTACTTAAATATTAAATACCCAATATAAGTCAATGGGGTTAATTAGAAATCTGGTTTAAATGTCGGACCCCACTCCTCAAACTGAATCTAATTAACATCCCTACCACTCTTTTATAAGTGACCGAACATATGATTTTGAAGCACTTAGGTGGTTTAGCTGGCTCCCCAATCCAGGCCGAGGTAAGTCCAAATCTTACATTGCATTAGGTATAATTAGGTTACTAATTTTTAGTACCTAATTTAGACGTAGGTTCTGAGGCAAGATCAGGCTATAAGACCTCAATCTCTGGGAATCTAATCCTAACTTTCAAATAAAATTGATCATTCAAACTTAAATCTATTTCAATGAAATTCCAACCCAATACTTAGGATAAACTAGGGCACTTCTAAATTATTTAAATCTTAAGTGCCTCCTACCCTTATTCCTTTAGCTTTAATAATAAGTGTTTAAATTTTGATCCAATCCCATTTAAAATTTTCAACCCTTACGTCCTTTGACATCAAACTTTGAATTCTTAAATAAAATTTATATCACTATTTTAATCAAGAATTTTTGTAAAAAACACTGATTTCCTATGATGTAATTAACTATGAGGGCTTCACTCATAGGAGATTTAAAACCTAGACCAA
Organism: Dendrobium nobile; assembly: GCA_022539455.1. Classification (NCBI taxonomy): domain Eukaryota; kingdom Viridiplantae; phylum Streptophyta; class Magnoliopsida; order Asparagales; family Orchidaceae; genus Dendrobium; species Dendrobium nobile. The sequence goes on along the minus strand of CM039723.1, from coordinate 29,153,866 downwards.
ATTTTCAAAATCAAACTTTTCAAAACTTTAATTAGTCTTCTTTGGGAAATTTGAAATCAATGATCATTATCATCATTCTCAAATGATCAATGGTGATTGATATCTTATTTGTTTGGAGAGATATATCAATTATTATAATGGTTTTGATTATGAAATTAATGATCTTTTTTTCTAAATTAGTATAGCCAAACACTCGATCAAATTTCATTTTGACCCTTCGGGGTCATAAATAATTCTTCGCTGAGTTTGACTATGATAATCAAAAAGTTCTAAAATTTGAATCCATTAGAGAATGATATGTTCGCCTCCAGAGGCAATATATTATTCATAATGAGGCATTCAATTTCAAAACTATAATTCAAGAATTTAATCTTTCTCAAAGAAAATTAACATTTTTCAAAACTCAATTACATTATTTTAATTAAACAAAAAAATGGTGACTCCGCTAGGGACAATTCTCTCTCTCCATCTTTAATAGCGATATAAATTTTATTGCATTAGTAGTTTTTACTACCTTTTCTTCTATTGGTCCCCCTGCCCATTTCTTCCTTGGGTGAGTGTGGCTAACATCAATAAGACATGTCAAAAGAGAGGTGAGAGTAGGAAATCTTTATCAAAATTAGGCTTTGATATTTTGCCTCAAAGTTATTTGGTAGAGTGAAAGAGTCGAGCCAAATCCTTCAAAAACCTTCTATATATGATGTAAACTTGCATGCTAAACAAATGTTAAGTGTGCTAAGTTTCACAACTTATAGAAATTCCTTCAATTTCAAAATCAAGATTTCAATCCTCTAGTGGAATTCAATACTTTTCAAATTTCAAAAAACCCTTATATTTTATAACTATATTGAATTATAATTTTTATACTTCAATATGTATAGTAAGTTGAAAACTCTTCTCCAAAATTAAATCAAAACCTCAATCTTTCTGATAAAGGTTGTCTTTGACATTTCATTCCTGAATCGTTCATCGGGACGAAAGAGTCGAGTCTACTCCTTAGAAATTTCCCCAAGAATTATAAACCTTTGCGTTTAATATGAATTCAATATATTGAGTTTCAAAAATATGGGGATATTTTGTCAGATCATCACATTTTCAAAATATTTTAAATCAACTTCAACCGTCATTGCCATTAACTTCTATAACATTCTGTTATAGTAGAACATATGCAATGCAAATCCAAAACTTCTGTCAAATTTAGGCTTTGATATTTCACCCCCACATCACTTTATGGAGTGAAAGTGTTACGCCTAATTTCTTAAGATCTTCCTATCATTTTATAAACCTATAAATTTGAGTGAAACTTAATGTGTTGATCCATTCACTTTCAATCTCTAGCATAAATTTAACTTCCACCTTGAATTCAAGTTTGATTTCAACTCCAAATTCAACTTTAAATCTTATTTCAAATTCAAATTCGGTCTTTGACAATTTGACACAAGTCAATTGGTGAAATGAAAAAAGTCAAGCCGAATTCCTGCGATTTTATTTTTACTTTTCATAAACATATATATTTGAGTGAAACTCAATATGTTAAGTTTCAAAATTTAAAGAATATCCATTAAATCTCAACCTTTCATGTTTAAGTTCATTCCAACCTCAAGTTTAAAGTTCAACCTCAACCTTAAGTTACATATGAACTCTGACATTTCACCTTTAAATCAATTTTCAAAGTGAAAGAGTCGAGCTAGGTTCGCCTATATTTTTTCAATCAATTTTGTAAACCCTTATATTGGGTAAAAACTAAGCATGCTAGGTTTCAAGATTTAAAAATAATTCAATGAAGCTTAGAACTCAAACTTAACTTCAAATTAACGAATTCAAACTCCAGGAAATCAAACATACTCAAATGGTTTGAAAACTCATCTTTTCCCTAAATAAAAACTTGATAGTAGAAGAAACCACCATTGATAACTCGATCCAATTTGGAATTGAATTTCAAAACTTTATGTTATCAATCAACAAAGAAGAAATGATTGATTTGTCAGCCAAGATGCAAAGGGATGCCCCCTTAGATGGGATTACTTTAGGGTCAGGAGCTAACTCCCCCATCTCCAAGATGGAGGTCACTGTCGCCCCTTTACCCACTTATCCTCTACTCACGAGGATAAGAACCAGAAGTCAATAATGATGGATGAGCAACCATCTCAACTTAAGAATGGGTCAAGTTCTAGAACCTCTTTGGCTAGCAAGAATTACCTTTTTAAGAGTCATAAAGAAGGTTGTTCAAGCCAGAAAGATTGCTGAGTTGGAAGCCTTAAAGTAAGGCAAGTTTGAGACCAATCAAGAGTTCGTTGCTCATTCTACATACCCCCTCCTTGGAGGAAATCATTTCCACCCTTTTCCTATTATCTAAAGGAGGGAAGTTGTAAAATAAGAGTATGATATATAATATACCTTCTGAATACTACACAGAAAGAATCAATCAAGCTAGAACTAAAAAAATACCAATAATAGGCCATAGGCCTCTAGTTGAAGATTATGACCGATCCACTCTACTAGAAGATGTTAGGGAGCATTACTACACGTGTCCCACTAAATCATCTATAGAGGAGGAGGTTTAGAAATCACTTGGGGTGCCACTCTTCTAACTACTAGGACTTTAGTAATGAGATGAAGAAATAATATAAGATTGTACCAAATAGTGATACCGCCAAAGTTTAAACTTTCAATGGGGTCCTATAGTGATAATTTTTTTATTACAATGATGCCACATCAGCTAGAGATAGTGCAGACCCTTTAGTAATCTCTCCCTCCAAAGAGATTATACGAATTCAATTCCATACTGATAGGGTCTTGCCACCTAGACTTACAACCTTTAAGGAAAACTTACAATTTCTCAAGTATAATGGATCTAAATTTTTAAGACAATTTTATTCACCCTTTTAATGTAAATTGACCTCTATTTTAAGTCTTAAGTAGGAGAGAGCTGTAGTTGACTACATAAAATGTTTAAATGCCCCTCCCTCCCACCACTTCTGTGGATTTAATTAACTTTTGATTTAAAATTTATATCAGATTTAAGTTAAGTTTAGAATTAAAAATCTCATCAATATTCTGGCAATCTTCAATTTGAATAGTCACACTTGCATGCTTTGAATCTATTCAAAGATTATCTTAGTAAAGTTGACATTCCCGTCAAAAGATTGGGTATGCTTTAAGGATTATTCTTCCTTATATAAGAGAATGAGTTTTCATCTCTAATACATGAGATATAATCCCGACATTCAAAAAGAGAACAATCATTATGAGATTTTAAAGAAAGTGAGACCTCTTCTCAAAATCCCTTAAAATCAAAAGATAAGCAAATGCATCAAAAATTAAAAAATGCACAAAGTGAACCAAAAGTAAATAAAAATGAGCAAGGTGTGGAACCAAAAAAAGAGAAGAAGAATAAGAGGTCTTCCTTTCTTTAAATCTTTAAATCTAAAAAAAAAATACCCAATCATCTATAAATACTTAACTTTAAAAATCTTGAACAGATTCTTCAGCATGCATGAATTATCTATTAGATAGAAGAACATCATGCAAAAGAATTGAAAAGATCAAATTTTTACTTCTGACTTGAATCCTTTTAAAATTGATATTAATTTAAAATATTTAAGGGAGACCAAGTTTAGTTTCTATGAAACATGGTGTGGGTCAACAAAACCTAAACCCTTCCAATTTAGTTGGAGTCGACTCTACTTCTCACTTTAAAAGCTGAATTTGTTCCCACATGGCATTCTGACAGGGTCCAAATGGCTAGAGGAAATTTTTTCAATTGAAATAATGAATCCTCTACTTCTAATGAAAAAAATTCAAATATTTTCCTTGAGGAATATATATGAGTCCTTGCATATAAGCATCTTTTTCTTTAAGGCATTCTTGATAAACTTACACTCTATGCTGGGTCCAAGATCAACCCCACTAGAGGAGTAATTCATAATATTGGGAATTTCCATTTAAAATATAATCACAACTGAGTAGAGTGGTCAATTCCAATTAGAGGAGCTCAATGCCTTGTAGAGCGTCATCCCCAAGGCTCAACAAAACTCAAAATTATACAAAGCCCGAATGGTTAAAGCTCATGATTAGTCAGTGCGACCTAGAACTTTCCAAGAAGGAGACTTGGTCCTGGTTCTCCGGATGCCTGTCTTAACCCACTAAAAGATTGCTGGGACATTTGAAACAACATAAAATTATCCTTTTGTCATAGAGATGATATTTAAGAGTGATTCAAACATCAGCTGATCAACCCTAAAGAATGCCATCTGATATTTTTAAATATTGGTGCAGCTCTTACCATGCCAGATGAGTATGAAATTCAGCATCAACAAAACACTCTTCAAATTTTTGAATTCAAAATTATCCAAATTAAATTTCAAAATCTTTCAAATTCAGATCTCTATATAAAATAAAAAATTCAATTAATATCAAAACAAATCAAATTTAATCAAAATCCAAAATTCAAAATTTATATCTAATCTAAAACCAAAATTAAAACTCTCTAGTCTTTTAAGGATAGGTGTGAGTCCCTATGCTTCCTTTCCTAAGGATTAGATTTGCTAGTGGTGGAGCAAGCAACGCGTGGCACCATCCTAGCATCCCGAATTAAATCAGGTTAAATGGTTTTTGCCAAAATTTGTAGAGGTTTAGATAGACTATCTCCTTGGCTAGTTTCCTTGGTTAGATATGAGTCCTCGTGCTTTCTAGCTAGGTTAGTCATTAAAAACCAAAGAGAAATTTGATCTATTAGGAGTAGGTGAGAGTCCCTATGCTTATTGGGCCCCATCCTAGATAGTCATCCTCATTTTCTTAAGGTTATGTATGCTTCCTTTCCTTAGGATTAGAATTGATTCAAGATAGATAATTTTTTCTAAAATCCTTAGAGGTTTAGGTAGACTATCTCCTTGGCTAGTTTTCCTAGTTAGATGTGAGTCTCTATGTTTTCTAGCTAGGTCAGTCATTGAAAACCTAAAATAAATTTAATCTTTTATGAGTAGGTGTGAGTCCCTGTGCTTCCTACCTCCTATGATCTCGACTGATTGGTGGTGGAATTAAGCCTCTTGGGCCCCATCCTACTTAGTCATCCACTTTTACTTAAGGTTAGGTTTGAGTCCCAATGCTTCCTTTCCTTAGGATTAGATCCACTAATGATGGAGCACACCCTCTGTGGCACCATCCTAATTTCAAATTTTATATTTGATCTTCTATGGAAAGCAATACTTCCTTCCCAGAAGATCTTCCAATTTTCTTATTTTTAAGGTTAGGTGTAAATCTCAGTGATTCCTTTACATAGGATTAGATCCACTAGAGATGGAACTAGCCCTTTGTGGCACCATCCAAGTTTTAAATTCCAGATTTGATTTTTCATGTAGAGCAAGTTTTTCTCTATAAGATCTCCCTCTAGTGATGGAGCATGCCCTCTATGATATTATCTTAATTTTAAAATCTAGATCAGGTCTTTTAAGGGAAGTAATGCTTCCATCCCGCAGGGTCCTTCAGCTTTCTCTTAAGTATAGGTGTGAGTTCTCGTGCTTCATTTCCTTAGAATTTGTTCTGCTAGTAGTAGAGAATGCCCCTCATTGCACCATCCTGGCATCAAAATCAAAATCATTTCTAATCTTTAAAAATAGGTGTGAGTCCTCATGCTTCCTTTCCTTAGGAATAGTTATGCTAGTGGTGGAGCAAGCCCCTCATGGCACCATCCTGGAATCAAAATAAAAATTATTTCTAATCTTTTAAGGATAGGTGTGAGTCCCCGTACTTCCTTTACTTAGGATTAGTTCTACTAGTGGTGGAGTAAACCCCTCGTGGCACCATCTTGGTATCAAAATCAAAATTATTTCTAATCTTTTAAGGATAGATGTGAGTCCCCATGCTTCCTTTCCTTAGGATTTGTTCTTCTAGTGGTGAAGCAAGCCCCTTGTGGCACCATCCTGGCATCAAAATCAAAATCATTTATAATCTTTTAAGGATAAGTGCGAGTCCCCGTGCTTCCTTTCCTTAGGATTAGTTCTGCTAACAATGGAATACACCCTCTGTAGTACCATCCTAATTTCAAAATCTTGATTCAATCTTTTCTGTGGAGCAAGTTTTCTCCCCATATGATCATCCACTAGTGATGGAGTTCACCCTCTATGGTACCATCCTAGTTTTAAAATCTTGATTTGATCCTCTATATGGAGCAAGTTTCCTCTCCACATGATCATCTATTAGTGATATAGTACACTCTTTATGGCACCATCCTAATATCAAATTCAAACTCTGTCCTCTATAGCTAGGATCCTTCCTTCCTTAGGATTAGATCTACTAGTGGTGGAGAATACCCCTTTGTGGCACCATCTTAGTTTTAATTTAAAATTCCAAAATTAAATCTTCTTTCCCTTAAGGTTTTTCAAATAAAGTAGTATCAACTATAGATTTTCACCAAGCAATTATCACAGAAATAAATCTAACATGCAATCTTAGCAAATCAAAAAGTAAAGAAAATAAAATGCAAAATGTAAGAAATCAGAATAAATACACAAGAGATTTATAGTGATTTAATCAAACGATAACCTACATCCACTCCCCATAGTCCTCCATTTTGGGTATTACACTATCACTAGAGTGTCTCTCCTTTAGCCCCCACAATTAGACAGAGAAGCCCTTACAAAATCGCTTTCACTAACCTAGTGAGGTAGAGGACCGTAATCCTTTTAACTCTTCTGGTAAGGTAGAGGACCTGGAATCCTTTTCACCCTTCTAATGAGATAAAGAACTTGGAATCCTTTTGACCATTGGTGTGAGGTAGAGAACTTGGAATCACTTTCACCTCCCTTGGTGCAGTAGAGTAGTTTGGTCCTTTTACACCAAAGAGCTCAAGATAAACCTTAACACATAGAGGAACTTAGGTACAAGTTTGCTAGAGCAATCATATGGAACTCCCTCTCACACTCCCTTGCAACCCACAAGGATCTTCTCCCTATCTTAAAAACTCCACCCTTTCTGCCCCAAGTTCTAGGCTCTTTTTAAGCTTTTTTCAAAGGAAAACACTCAATGAATGTCAAAAAGACTCATATAAAATCTTATGAGAAATCTTAAATAAAGGGCTTCAAGAAAATCTAAGAACTTAATTCTATCAACTCTAATCATACAATATGATCCCATATCATACAATATGATTAGTTCATTATATCCCAGTTAGTATTGTACAAAGAGTAAGGCGCTACACAACCAATTCAGTATTTGATCATACAGGATGACTAGTATAATTAGAATATCATCTCGTATGATTGACGAGGATAAATTATTATCTCATGCAAAGATCTGGTCATACAGTACAATTTTTTTAATCATTCGGTATGATCTTATTAGACAAATTAATCAAATTTGATCCTTAATTATAAGATTAATTTAAGCAAAATTTAATTATATCATACAAAATAATTCATTATAGTATGATTAGTTCATAATTTGTATTTTAAAATATTGCTTAAATTATTATTTACGTTTAAGTTTATGATTTCAAAAGATCATCCTATACGACTTTAATTGTCTACTATGATTAGTTCAAATAGCTTTAATTACATATTTAGCTATTTTAATGATTTTTTGATAAGTTGATCTTACACTACGATACCTATCATATAGTATGATTAGTTTAGAAAATTACTCTTATAATTTTTCTCACAATCTCACTCCCTTGAGTGTGTGTATGTGCATGGTCATCAAACTAGCATACACCTTTACAGGACTTGACTCAAGAAATTGAAAAATATATAAATGAATTTTACAAACTCTTTCAGCCTATCTTATTCTATCTAATCTTGAGCCTTCAAACTTTATTGAGTGATGCATAATCTACCTAAAATGTTTGTATGCACAAAGTAAATTTGCACTATAAATATTAGGAGATATAAAGATGAAATCAATAATATTTGTTATCATCAAAAATTGTAAACTTGAAAGTCTGACTTCCAACATTGTCCTCCTTTTTATGATGGCAAATATTATTAGTTGAATTTACAAACTAATATCATTTTCTCCTAATATCCCATCACTAATAAAATTATAATAAAAATAGGGGAAATATTTATTTTTATGAATAATGTTTCTAATTTTTATTAATTTTATTTAAGAAAAAGAATCAAAGCTAAATAGAAAATGCACAAATGCAAATTTTTGAAAAAAATGGCAGATGAACAAATGCAACCATGCAAAATTTTGAAAATAAATGATGGATGAACAAATGAAGCCAAATATCTTCTCTCCCTTTTGACATCACCAAAAAGGAGAGAGAATATACCTAAAATTGAACTATATATAGAATAAAATAATAACATGAAATTATACATAAAACATAATTATTAAAAAAACAAACAAATAAAGAAATAAAAAAGATAAAGAAACACACAACCAAAACTTATACCTGATCAAATTTTTTAAAAATTAAATCATTGACTATTCAGCATAGGTTTTTTTCCTCTTTATCTTGCTCCTATTTTAAAAATTTATAAGCTAAGTATGCCCAAGAAATGTTTTTCTTATTATTTTCCCCTTTTACATTTGGCTTATTCTCACACTTTTCCTTTATAAGGTGGTTCATCAAATTGGTGCATTTGTATTTAAAATGTCCAGGTTTCCTATGCACAAAGCAAATAATGTCAAAAGAGAAATTATTATTTTTACCATTTTAACCTTTGCTCCACTTTAGTTTATGCTTGTGCTTGTGCTTCAAGAGACTTTTAAATTGGATTGTTATTGATGTTATCTCCTCATTCTCATCATTTCTTAAGCCATTTTTCTCTGTATCTTTTGCCTTTAGTACTGTAGTCTTCTTATCACATGTATCCAAAAGTCTTTGACTCACACTTTTCTTGTAGGCAATGAGTAAGTCATGTAGATTATCAATAAAATAAGTATTCAAGTCTTTTGATTCACATATAACAGTGAATTTGATATCAAACTTATCAGGTACACATCATACAATTTTGTTGGCCTTCTCTGAGTTTGGAAGTTCTCTACCTTCGTATATAAAGCATAGTCTATCTCAAATGTATTTACTAGTGGTACAGGTAGAAACTCTAATGTAATCTTCAGACTTAAGTGCATCAAAAAAAAATTTTAAGCTCTTAGCATTCAGTTGTGCAAGGACTTATTTTTCTCTATTCCATTCAATAAAAGGAATGTTAGTTTTGGCTCCTTTAATAATTTATGATGGCACAGAATAACTAGTTTGAACCATATGCCACATTCAAAAATGAGTTGATAGCAAGAAAGTAGACATACAAACTCTCCAAAAATCAATAGAATGTCATCCAATAACAATGGACAAATTATAGAATAACCCTTTGCGGTATTTTTATTTCAAAAATGTGCCATCAATCATTATCTTCTAGGTTTTCTAAAACATTATTTTTAGTACTGCTCTGATACATATTGAAAGTTCAATAAGGATGTTAAGCATGAGTGAACTTGTGCCTAGACACACTAATGTGGAAGCAATACTATTTCTAAATGTAGAATCTAAAAAACTTTTCAAGAGTTATAATAATGGAGATGATAATTTAATCAACACAACATACTATCAACCATAATTTTCACCAAGAAATTATTACAAAAAAGAAATCTAATATGCAATCATAGAAAATTAAAAGTGCTAAAAAGTAAAATGCATAAAGTAAAAAATTAGAATAAATGCACTAGAGATTTATAGTAGTCCAGTAAAACAACGACCTACACCTACTCACCGGAGTTCTTCACTCTTAGTATTACATTGTCACAATAGTTTTTCTCCTTTATCCACCATAACTAGATGGAGAAGCCCATACAAAATCTCTTCTACTAACTCATTGTGGCAGAGAATTGTAATCCTTTTCGCCCTCCTAGTGAAGTATAGAACATAGAATTTTTTTCACCCTCTTGGTGAGACAGAGAACCTAAAATCTTTTTAACCCTTCTAGTGAGGCAGATGACCTGGAATCACTTTCACCTTCCTCTTTCCTATCAACTAACATTATTTGACATCAAAAAAGTGGGAGATTATTGCAATCCAAGAACCCTAATATGTGATTTTAATGATTATAAATAATATTGACTGAATTATTACATTATTCCTTGAATATTTTAGATGTTATTTTTATCTCTGAGTACTAACATTTCAAAAAAAATACACACTACTCATGACTGCTAAAGACATAAGACTAGATAGAATAAGATATGAAAGATTCTGTAATTTGTATTTTCTTCATTTTTCATTTCTTGAGTATGGGCATAAAAGTGTGTATGCAAATTGGGTGACCATACACATGCACACAGCGAGAGATTTTTTTAAAATTAAAATTTTTTAAGACAAATTGTATTGTACGATTTTCATCCATACTATACGTTATTTTATCTTAGAATAGGTTTAACGGCTAATTAGAAAATTAGTTTCTTAGAACTAATCATGTTATATGATCTTGATCGTACTGCATGATTTATTTTGATCTGAAAACTCTAAGCACCAGATTAATTTAAGTAATATTTTTAAATTCTATTTTTGAACTAATTGTACTATATGATTCTAATCATACTATTTGATCATTTGAAATCTTGCTAAAATTAACCCCCATAATTAGGCAATTAAATCAAGGTTAATTAATCATTATTGTTCGTACTGTATGATTATTATCATACCATACAAAGAGCAAAGATGAAATTTTGATCGTCCCATAGATCATACTAGTTTTGTGCTAATCGTATAGTACGATATTAATATCATACTAGATGAACTACTTGAAATTAACTAACTATATTGTATGAAGTATACTGTACGAGATAACTAATAGAGATAAGTTTTATTATGATTGCTTGGTGAAAAAAATAAGAAATTAATGTTCTGTTGTGATAATTAGAATTTCATCATCACTACTTTTCAAGGCATATTTAATATTTTAGCTTCCAAATTCAAAAATTAAAATTACTTATTTCTAAGTGTTATGAATAATCTACAAAAATTAGTACTCCTATTTAGGATTAATTTAAAAATACCTAGTCACTACCCTCTTGGTGCATCTTGTAATTTCATAGAGAACCATAAAGTCACACTTATCACCAACACTAAAGTTCCATTTGCAATGCAACAGTAGTAAAGGGCTGGATATAAATAGATAGTAAGGTGTCGAAGTACCAATGAAGGAGCATTGCGCTATTAGACCAATGGGCTATAGGCTAAAATCATAATATTATTAGGGCGGGTGATTGTACTTAGCAATTGAACTGGTGAACCAATTTTATGACTAATAAATTGACATGTTAATTTAGTAGCACCATAGCACTAGCTAGGTTAGTACCATTATGCTAGTTTTGTTATTTGCAAAAATTATAATAAGTTTTGGACAAATTTGTGAAGGGGGTTATATGTATATATATATGTATATATATATAATTATATATATATATATATATATATATATATATATATATATATATATATATATATATATATATATATATATATATATATATATATATATATATATATATATAAAGAGAGAGAGAGAAAGAGAGAGAGAGAAAGAGAGAGAGAGAGAGTAAGCTAAGGAAGTCAATTCTAGTGGAAGGAGAGTTTATAATTATGTTGTGTAAAACTTGTTAGTGATATCTATCATTAACAAACCTCTTGTACTTTTATTTTGTTTTATTTTGACATGAATCATGTTTTGCTAATTTTAATTTCCATGGCAAGCTAAAATATATCTCATAGCTTACAATATATTAAAAACCAAGTTTTTTTAAGATTAGATTTGAATTTCATGATTCTTCAAATGTTATTTATAAATCCTTTATTCTTAATTTAGTTTATATGTATAGGCCTTGCATAAACAAAATACTCATATTGATCTATAGGCTTGATGGAGAAATGGAATAATTAGGGGATTTAAAACTAGATTTTTCAATGAAAAGACATATGGTGTATAGAGTCTCGATATTTTAAGAAGATATAACCACTACAGTTGAGAGACATCTTAGCTAGACTCTCCAATAAGCTCGATAGAGATGAGGTATATTTGAAAGTTCATGAGGGTTGTTAAACCTTTATGAACTAGCCTAAGCCTAACCAAGAAGTGGATGAATTGGTTATTTTATAAAATTTTGTAAGGTAAAAAGAAAATCTTTTTAAAATCTTTTTGAATTGTTTAAAACAAATAATTTTATCCTACAATGTGGAAGCAAAACTAATTACATAATAACAAAAATTAGAGATTTCAAACACAGAAAAAATCATAGAAAAATGTGAAAATCAAATGCAAAAAAAGTAAATAGAAAGAGCACAATAGAATTATAGTGGTTCGATCATCTTGACCTACATCCACTCTCCGGAAACATACTTACATAATATTATACTAAAAGTAGTGTATATCATTTTTCCCCCAAAGCAAGGCGGAGAAGCCCTTACAAAATATTTCCGCTTACCGGGTGAGGAAGAGTACCATGAATTATTTTACTCCCTCCAGAGTAGGTAGAGAACCTGGAAATCATTTTACTCCCCCTTGGAGTAGGCAGATAAACTTGTATCTGATGCTGATGAAAGTCTCCATAGAGCCACCAATGAATAAATGAAACAGCTTGAAGAAGATAATGGAAATATTGCTTGGAGTAACCTTTGTGAATCCCTCAAAACTCTCCCTCATAAAAAACTCTATCTCTCTCAAAGCTCTCCTCTTCCTTCTCTTAGCTCTCTCTCTCAAGACAGCTCAATAGCAAAAGAACTCTCAAAAGACAATATGAAAGATTAAATAGAGAGCCTCCAAATGAAGCCCTAATTTTTAATTCACCATCAAAGATCATCCAGTACAATCCTATAATCATTCTATATAATTAGTTAAAATAGCCCTTTAAACCAGTAAGATCAGCATTGCCTTGTATGATCAGTTCAAGTATTTGTATAAATTATCCAATACGATTCTGCAATCTCCTGGGATGATTAGTTCAAGATGCTGTATTAATTGACCAGTATTATATGGGATGATGGGTGGCAATTTACATATCATGACACACATGCGTTGGGACATCTAGTATGATCGCATATACGATTAAAAAAATGTATAGTTTTTATCTAGGATGATAGGCGATCGTCGCATGAAATATTAAAAATCATTTAATATGATCTTCGTAGATTATCCTGTATGATTTGATTAAGCAATTTAACCATAATTAGTCCCCTAATCTGATGATCAATTTAGGCATGATTGTTATAAATCATTTTGGATCTGCACGGTTAGAACAAAATTTAGAGATTAAAATATTGCCTAAATTATGATTGGAGGTAGTTTTTAATGTCTATAATGGATCGTCATGTATGATATGTATCATCTAGTGGGATTAATTAATCAATCTTACTTAAGAAAGGGTGCTCTAGTTAGGGTTTTCTATATAACTAATAATCTATTACAATTTACATCGTATTGCACGATTAGTTCAAAAACCCATTTTTCTCCTAACTCACTAACTCACCCCCTTAAGTGTGTGTGTGCAAGATTACGTAGCTTAGGGTCCACCAGATGCATGACTTGAATCAAGAAAGGTAAAAAGTATATTGAAATTGACATTATAGATAGACTCAACCCTAGTCTACCTGATCATGAGCTTATTAGCATTACAAGTGAACTTATAGACCATAAAGGTTAATGAGCAGGGCAAACAAAACAGACATGCAATAATAGTAGCAGTAAAGAATCATAATATTTGTTATCATTAAAATTAAAGTATTTGGGCCCAAATTTGCAGCAATCTCCCCCTTTTTGGTGGTGACAAATATTATTGTTAAAAATTTTAAATCCCTTTAACATTCTCTGAAACTCCCCCTTAAAAGATTAAATTCTAAAAGTAAGGGAAGTTTAAAAAAATATTATTTTTATATTTTTTAATTCTTAGGAAAAATGCCAGACATAAGTAAAAATAGAAAATAAGTAAACAAAAAAAACTAGTTTTACTAAAACATAAGAAGCAAAGAATACATTTCTCCCCCTTTATACATCACAAAAAAGAGAAAAAAATTGTAAACATAACAAAGTAAGTACATCACAAAGTATATAAGTAAAGACCAGTACAAACATAGAAACAAAAGCACTGAGAAAACTAGAAAATGGAAGAATCCTGATCAGGTGGTGGTGGTAGTGTTGGTTGAAAGAGGTGGTGAAGAGAGGCAAACTGCTCTCTAATCTATGCCATATCCTAGTCATATAGCTATTATTGCTGTGCTGCGCAACTTTCAAAATGAGTTAGATCGTTTGCATGTTATTGTTGATGCTCAGCTATGTAGTTTTCAAATCTAGCCTCCCACTGATCAAACCTCCAAACTAGCTAATCAATATGACGCTACTAGTGAATAGGGGCAGGTGCAGGAATAGGACCTTCCTCTTAAGCCACAGGCTCTTCATGCATAGGGTGACAATGAGTACTGTGAATGACATGGAAGGAGCTATTGGAATAGAATATAGGGAGGTGATCAGGTGGATCAGGGAATTAAAGATTGTATTTTATCTCAAGGACATAGGCAATGAGATGTCCTAAAGCTAGCTTGGGCTATTTTTTGTGGACTAGATCCATAATGTAGGTTAAATTTTGAATGTAGTGAATGATAAGATCAGCTGCTTTAAAATCAAGGTTAGCTAAGATGTAGTAAGTGGTGAGTGAAAAATTAGGAGTAATATGAATCTGATCCCCAGCTTTAAAAATAATTATACTATGAAGAATGTGCTGGATGGTTCGGGCATCTTTAACTAAGGTGCTGATTGTGGATTCATGATACTGAATAATAGCTTAACTAAGAATGTTGTTAACAGGGGTCCAATTAAAATCAAGATTATAAGCTAAAATATAGATTTTGTCTCCAATGGTGAACAAGTGAAGAAATTCATGAAAATCCTAGTAGGTTATCTCTGTAGGCCTTCTATTCATATAAGATTGCAAGGTAGTAAAATCAGTTTTAAGGCAAAGGCTTGCAAAGCATTCAAATAGCATTTTAGTGTTGAAAAGAAAGGTAAGGGTAAGAATAAAGCTAATAGTTGTATGACTGAATAAGTACCTAAAAGTTTAGAGTGTTTTTATTAACAATATTAGAAAAGTTAATATCAACAGCCTTATAGTTGTTGTAGGCTACTTCATCAGATTCTTCACTAAATTGAGGATCAATAATGTTGCGGATCAATAGTTTATGATTTTGATGATAGCAAACATTCTTATTTCTCTATGACTGCCTTATGTACTGACATTTCAGGTTCACACGATCGGACTACAATTTGGAATCAGCTCAAGATTGGGTAGACTATGTCTGAGTCAGTTTGTACTCTTTTTCTTTTCTTGAGTCTGTTGTATTTGGTGAGGCACCGGATGATTTGTAACTTGGAAGATTCTCTGTTTGATTTCTATTTTTGGTAACATCATCCTGGATGATATTTATATCGGCCGAGATGATCTGTTCAAAAGTAGAAACCCTAATTAGGGCATCCTCATTAAGGCAGCCATCATTAGCGGATCGGCCTGGACGATACCTGTATCAGCTAGGATGATAGTCTCAATTCAGAAAGAATAAGCCTCCATAATCAGTTTAGGAATTCTTTATTTTAGAAAATCAGCCAGGACGATATTCATATCATCCAGGCGGATCTAACTCAGTTATACCTAAATTGATCTGGTATCTTTGGAAAGCATTAATGGTTGATTGATACGATCACATCGTCCGGGACGATCGCCGGATCGGCCGGGATGATGTCCTGGACGAACTACATCGGACAGCTCGAATTCAGGGCGATAATCAGGATGATTGAAATCATTTTTAAACTAATCGGCCTGGACGATCGTGATATCGGCTAGGACGATGTTGAAGTTACTAGATGGATAAGAGGGGGGTGAATTGTGAAAACTTTTTGACAATAATTAAAACCTAAGCAGGAGTTCTAATTTTTTTTATGCTTTTAAAATTTTAACATGAAAGAAGATTTAAACAACTTTTCTTTCACAAATTTTCCCAAGCAAATATTATGAAATAAAATGCACGCAACAATAAAAAGAAAATAAGGATAAAGCACACCGAAATTTTTATAGTGGTTTGGTCAAATCATGACCTACGTCCACTCCCCGAAGTCCTCCACTCCAGGTATTTCACTACAAGCAATAGCTCTCCTTTTACCCCTCTTGGCAAGGTGGAGAAGCCCTTACAATACTCCCTTTCACCAACCCGGCGTGGCGGAGTACCAAACTCTATTTTCACCCTCCTGGCGACAGCAGAGAACCTTCTCATTTTTCTCCCTCCTGGAGAAGGTAGAGTACCTCGAGGTCACGGATGTAGAAGAGACTTTCCCCTTGGAGATCCTCCCACAAATTCTTCTAGGGCCATAGGAGGAGCAAGATGCAGCAAGTTTGGAGCAACCGTGTAATCTCCCTAACACCACTTCTCCCTCACAACGCTCACCTTCTCCTTCCTCTCTCAAACCCTAAAGAACTTCTCAAGAGCTCTCTCCCTCGAAATCCCTCTCTAACCACGTTCTCCTCTCTGATTCACACCCTCAAAATATGACAAGTTTTACACATAAAAACGGGCTCCAAAATCCTTGAGAATTCAAAAGTAGTCCTTACTATCATACAGTAAGGTTTCTAATCGTACAGTACGATATGTATAAACAGACTTCATCCTGGTATGAAGTGGTACGAATAGTTCAAAAACATTCATACAGTATGATTTTAAATCGTACGGTACGATCCATAACAATATTGTTCGTATAGGATGATATCCGGAATGATCAAACATCGTCTCTGTTCATCGTATGGTATGATTGACATCATACAGTACGATGAGATAAAACCCAAGAGATCGTCCAGGACGATTGAGATAATTATAATTTGTCTCTATTCATCGTATTGTACGACTGGGTTCATACAGTACGATGTTCAAATTATAATTAAGCCCGAATTTCTTGCACTAATCACGGGTTAAATTAAGTAAGTATTTAAAATACATCGTACAGTACGAAGGTGTTCGTACAGTACAAACGCGTAAATTAACTTACTTAAGTTAAAACGATGGCTAGGGTTTTGGATTTGAACATATCATACAGTACGATTACATTCGTACTGTACGATCTATTCACAGAATCATCCTACAAAGCTCTGATCATATGGTACGAAATAACATCGTACAGTACGATCTACAGAGAAAGAGAAACTCTAAAATTTTCATTTAAAAACACTCTCCCCCTGTGTCTGTGCATGGTTGCTCAGACTTTTATGCATTTCATGGCCAGACTCAAGAAAATAAAAATAAAATAAACAACAAAATATATTGTAGACTCATACTCCTAATCTATCCATTCTTGAGTCTTCATGTCGTCCTGAGTAGCTTTTGATCTTCGTGAAATGTTAGTACTCACGGACAATAGCAAATAAAATAATATTCAATGAATAGATAATTAAAATGACATTATTTGTCTTCATCAAAATCTCAAACTCGCGGTCATGGGTTGCAACAATCTCCCCCTTTTTGATGATGTCAAATAATATTCGTTGTAAGCAAGTGTTAAAGGCATTTTTTTTAATTTAATTTAAATATAAGAACAAGAAGAAAAGAAATAAAAGAAGATGCTGTACGAAAGAAAAAAAAAACATGCATTTAACCATAGAAACAAAGTACAACAACCTTCTCCCCCTTTTGACAGCACCAAAAAGAGGAGCAAAACACTAAAAAAGAAAAAAATAACTACAATACAAAGATAATTTATAGTGGAGGATCCTGATCAGTAGGTGGTGGAGGTGGGTTTGGTTGGAAGTACTGAAAGAGAGTGTCAAAGTACTGATCAATAGCAGTAAAGCATTCTCCAAACCATTGCATATCTGTCTCGTGTTGCTAATGTTGTTCTTGAATGTGAGTATCGAGACGAGTCTGAAGTTGGTCGAAGCATTCGACCAAATCATCTTATGCTGGTGCAGGCACTCGGGGTGGTGCATGTCATCGTGGATGTGCTTGAGCTGCGGCCGGGGCATCTTCCCCTTTTTCTTCATCAAAAATAGGTTCTTCCGGCTCGTGTCCCTGATGGAAAAGAATACGGAAAGAGGCATCCATATAAAAATAGGAAGATTGTTGGTTTCACCAGGATAGGTAATTTAATATTTATTTTGGAGAATATATCCTATAAGGTGACCAAGAGCTATATTTTGTTTTAGGCGAGTGGTAGGGAGACGAACGAAGGTCATATATCGAATGTAGTCAATAACCAGATCGGCCTCGTCGAATTTTGTGTTGGTCATGATAAGGTAGGTAGTGACAGATAAGGTCGGGTTCATGTTGACACGGTCACCACCTTTGGGTATTATGGAGGTACGAAGGACATGTTGAATTATGTGCGCATTTCTATTTAGTGATGAAAAGAGAGGTTGGTATTGATAGAATGTGGCGTTCCTAAGGACCCTATTAACATCACATCAGTCAAAGTCGTTTGTAAGAAAAGAATGAACCATAGGCCCTTCAGTAGATAGCCCAATGTATTGGGCGATGTCAGCTTTGGTTATTTCAACATTTTGATGACAAACGAAGGAGCGGAAAGTGAGGTTGTCGACAGTATAGGTTAGATTGGCTAGGAATTCTAGAAGAAGTTCAGAGTTGTACGGGAAGGCTAGGGTGAGAAGAAATTGGAGGGTGGTGGAAGCAAAGAGGTTCAGTACCTCGAAGTTTAGAGCCTCCTGATTTAGTAGTCTGGAGGGTGTGATTTTGCAGGCCTTGAACTTGTCGTATGCATCCTCATTTTCGGCATTCAAGAATAGAGCGCTATGGCGGTGGGAGGCAAAAGAACTTCCCGCTACCAATTGACCTCTCTTGTTGGAACTAGACATTATGTACAAGCTGAGTGAGAAGTGAGAAGAACCAAGTGGGGTTGATTAGTGTAGTGCAAGTGAAGAGGCCGGCCTACCCACCCAATTTATAGAGTTTTCAACACATCGTACATTATGATAGTACATCGTACAATACGATATGGTAAAAATTGCTCTAACGGCTCGTACCGGGAAAAGGAGGTCAAAACATACAGTATGATGAATATTGTATAGTACAATCAAATGAATATCAATCATCCCGAGGGTTGTCAGTAGGACTTTTGACCAAAAGTATCGTACAGTACGAACAGGTGTATCATACAGTACAAATGATATTAATATCGTACCAAACCCCTTTATTTCATTCTCATCCATTTGCTGAGGTGCATCGTACAGTACGATGTGTGTGTATCGTTCAGTATGATCGGCAATAATAACGTACCAGCACGCTTAAATTCATCCCAATCCGTTCGCTGACGTGGTGCATACAGTACAAAGAGGAGATATCGTACCATACGATGACCAATAATTTATCATACAGTATGATGTTAGTCGTACAGTACAATCAATAGAGACAAAATTTACCGTTGGGTGTGTTCTGTGTAGCTTATAGTTTACCATACAGTACAATCGATGTATCGTACAGTACGATATTACATAGTCAAGGTTAGTACTTTTTGTGTAGTGAGTGTGTGATGATCAGGAGCAGCCCTATTTTTTTTATTTTGTTTTGTTTTTATTATTTTTATGCAGTTATATCTCTGACACCTAATCTAGTCCTCAAGGTGCTAAAGGTGTCAAAAGCTAGAGGTTTTGTGAATATGTAAGCTAATTGATCTCCTGTAGCGATGTGATGCAATTCTATATCTCCCTTAGCAACGTGATCTCTAATGAAATGGTGTCTAATGTCTATGTGTTTTGTTTGAGAGTGCTGAATTGGGTTCTTAGATATGCAAATTGCGCTTGTGTTGTCACACATGTTTGAAATGGTCCCTACAGGTAGGCCAAGATCAAGAATTTTTTATTTTAGTCATAGTACTTGTGCAACACAACTTCCTACTGCAATATATTCTGCCTCGGCAGTGGAAAGTGCTACTGAGTTTTGCTTCCTACTGGACCAAGAAACTAATGATTATCCTATTAACTGGCAGGTACCAGAGGTGCTTTTTCTATCTATCCTACATCTTGCAAAGTCAGAATCTGAGTACCCTAAGATTTCAAAGGAAGTGTTGTGCCTAGGATACCAAATTCCTAAGTTTGGGGTGCCTAGTAGACATCTAAGAATTCTCTTGACAAAAGTTAAGTGAGACTCTTTAGGATCAGCTTGAAAACGAGCACAGAGGCACACACTAAACATTATGTCTGGTCTACTGGCAGTCAGGTAAAGAAGGGACCCAATCATTCCTCTATATTTTTTCTGATCTACTGACTTTCCACTAGGATCTTTATCTAATTGAATTGTTGAGCTCATTGGAGTGTTCATGGGTTTAGCACTATCCATTTCATATTTTTTCAAGATATCCTTAATGTACTTTGTTTGGCTAAGAAAAGTTCCATTATCCATTTGTTTTACACTAAAGCCAAGAAAGTAATTAAGTTCTCCCATCATGCTCATTTCAAACTCATTACTCATTATTTTTGAAAATTCATCACATAACATTTTATCTGAAGATCCAAATAGAATGTCATCCACGTATATCTGAACAATGAGAATTTTTTCTTTGACCTTTTGTAAAAAGGGTGTAGTATCTACACTACCCTTTTCAAATCCTCTATCCAATAGGAATGAGCTAAGTCTTTCGTACCATGCTCTAGGTGCTTGCTTTAATCCATAAAGTGCCTTCTTTAATTTGAATACATTATTTGGAAATTGTGAACTTTCAAATCCGGGGTTTGCTCAACATAGACATCTTCCTTAATTACCCCGTTCAGAAATGCACTCTTTACATCCATTTGATATAACTTAAAGTTCTTGAAGCAAGCAAAAGCTAAGAGCACTTTTATGGCTTCTAGTCTAGCAACAGGGGCAAAGGTTTCTTCAAAGTCTATTCCCTCAATTTGGTTGTACCCCTTAGCTACTAGTCTGGCTTTATTCCTTATTATTGTTTCTGAATCATTCACCTTATTCTTGAAGACCCATTTTGTTCCAACAACACTTTGTTCTTTAGGTCTCTTGACTAACTCCCAAACATCATTCCTGGTGAATTGGTTCAGCTCTTCTTGCATTGCTAAAATCCAAAATTCTTCTCCTAAGGCTTGATCTATATTTGTAGGTTCTATCATAGAGATGAATGCTGAATGACTAACCTCCTTCCTAAGTCCATGCCGAGTTCTTACACCTTCTGAAGGGTTTCTTAAAATTAACTCTTTAAGATTACTAGAAGAATATCTCCATTCTCTAGGCAAATCTTCCTGAGGTCCTACCCTTTCTCCTAAGGTCATAGTCTCTACTCCTTGAATTTCCTCTATTTCATCATCTTCAATTTTTGATTCAGAGGACTTATCTGATTCATCAAATACTACATGGGTGGACTCTTCTACCACAAGGGTTCTCTTATTAAAGATTCTATAGGCCTTACCTACAGATGAATAACCTAAGAAGACACCCTCATCAAACTTAGGATCAAATCTTCCTAAGGGATGTTAACCATTATTCAAGATGAAGCACTTGCACCCAAAGACATGTAAGTGTGAAAGGTTTGGTGTCCTACCCTTAAGGAGTTCATACGGAGTTTTGTTTAGCTTAGATCTAATGTTCACCCTATTTAAAACATAACATGATGTGTTGACTGCTTTTGCCAAAAAGTATCTAGGAATGGTGTACTCCGCTAACATTGCCCTAGCTTCTTCTACCAAGTTTCTATTCTTCCTTTCTGCTATACCATTTTGCTGAGGTGTTCTATGGGCTGAGAAATTGTGTTCTATTCCTAGCTCTTGACAGAATGATTCAAATCTATCATTTTGAAATTCTCCACCATGATCACTATGAATTGCTGAGATTTCACAACCTAATTTTCGTTGAATCCATGTGGAGAAAACATTAAATTCCTCAAAAGACTCATTTTTATGTGCTAAGAATCTTACCCAAGTGAATCTAGTGAAGTGATCTACAATCACAAATCCATAATATTTCCCACCTAGGCTGGATGTACTAACGGGTCCAAATAAGTCCATGTGTAGGATTTCTAGTGGCCTAGTGGTGATCACATCTCTAATTGAATGAAAAGATGATTTGACTTGTTTTCCTAGTTGGCAAGCATCACATAAATCATCTCGAGTGAAGTCATCTACAATCATATATCAATAAGTCATGTGGCTTCAAATAGGAGTCATCATTCTCCATCAATCATATCTTTTTAATAAATTGATCATGGAAATTTAGAGAAGTCCAAAATTGATTGATGTTGTATTCAAAAGGTGATTGATGTTTTATGGTTAATTGAGTTAGCCTGAGCTAGGTTAATTAATCAACTTGATTAATCAATGATTCATAGAGTGAGTAGTGTTGAACTTTGATATATGGGGCCCTTAGTGAAGTGATTTGATATAATTAAAGTCATAGATGCAGTGCATTGAACTAAATATTGCATTAAGTTTAAGAGGCTATGATTCATGATTGATATGGTCAACCATGGTTGAATTTATCAACCAAGTTAGATCAGGGGTTGGTGTTGGATCCAACAGGTTCAAAATGATGATTTGAGATCAGTGAATGTAGTATTAGGTCACGAAATGGCCATTTGGCATGAACTGGTCATTGGACCCTTAAATGGCAATTTGGTCAACATGAGTTGACTTGGTTAGCATGCTTGACCAAGGATTGATTTTGAGTCCAATACATTCCTAATGAAGTTTAAAATTCATTATAGGAGTATTCAAGGTTTGATTTGACTGGGCCATGTTGAGGTATAGAGAAAATTCTAATTTTTTCCTTAAGGGGCATTTTGGTCATTTGGACACCCTAATCAACTCTGGGTCAACCTGGGTCCACCAAAGTTGAATTTCATGTTTAACATGTCGTAACAATGGTTTTGGATATGGTTAAAGGTTTTGGAGAAGGTTCCAAGGTCAAATTCCATAAGGTGGAGGGTCCAGAGGCATAAGATGTAAATATTTGAAGGTTTTGCAGCCTTTAGATTTCAATCACGTTTCTAGGTTTAGATGTCTTAGATTGGCCTAACATTTGAAGGGTTAACCTTATAGGCATACCTAATTAATATGAAACTAATAGATCATGAATTTATGGTCATTTGACTTGGTTTTGAGGTGATTGAAATCACTAAAAAAGGGTTATACGACATGAGCCTTTTACCTTGAATTATGGTATAGAATTCTAGATTCGAATGTAGTTTTGAATTTAATTAATTAAATTTTAGTTATCTAAATCATTAAAAAAAATTTGAATTTAATTGATTAAATTTTAGTTATCTAAATCATTAAAAATTAACTAGGAGATTGTTAATGATTGGATAAGGGGAATAATTTTAAGACAAATAATAATTCTAGAGATAAGCTTTAGTTAGCCATGGAAATTAAAACAAATAAAGAAAAACATGAATCATTTTATAATAAGCCCAGAGATAAGTTTTAATCAGCCATGGAAATTATATCATGCCAAATAAAAATCATTTTAAAATAAATAAAAATATAAGGGGTAAGTTAAGGATAGATATCAAGAGGAAGTTCTTTGTAATAGATTATATGCTCTCCTTTCATTAGATATGACTTCCTCAGTTGCTCTCTCTTTCTCTCTCTCTCTCTCTCTCTCTCTCTCTCTCTCTCTCTCTCTCTCTCTCTCTCTCTCTCTCTCTCTCTCTCTCTCTCTCTCTCTCTCTCTCTCTCTCTCCCCCCCCTCTCTAGACCAAACTTAGATTGATTACAAATGAATAAATGGCTATCCTCCATCATAAATTTGACCATATATATATTTTTTTGGAAAATAATTGAACTTGCACCACAGTGATGACCCAGACAGCATTACAATGCTAGTGAAAGAATGTGTCGGTTCATCATTCATCATATCGATTCACCAATTCAATTGTCAATAACTATTTGCTACTATGATGCTATGATAATTTAGTGTTATAACACTCCTTTCTTGGTGCCTCGATGGATTTTATTTGTATGTATCTCACCCTTTATCTCTATAATGCTTAGTATAACACTCTAGTATTGGTGATAAACATAGTGCTACGAAACTCAGTTGTGGCGCCAAAGGGATCCTTCAATTATTGAGTATATTGCTTTTAACTTGTACAAAAAGATATATTTAGATAGCTTTTTTATGAAAATAAGTATAATTTGGATTATATATGTATTTTACTTATTAAATTTCCCCAAACATTAAAACTTTATTTATCCTTAAGTAATTTATGTTGCACTAGAATTAAAAATCTTTTTTTGCTATCATATGATATTTGGAAATTATAAAACTAATAATCTAAGTATTTATATAGTTACATAAATTTATAAAATTTTATAATAAAATAATTTATAATAGCATATTCTTTTGTTTTCAATTAGTATTCCTTTTAAGTTAAACTTCTAAGGGTGTTTGTGACAAATTGAACTTACTTTGGGTTCATTAGTTAATTCATTAATCTTACTATAAGCTTTATTTAATTATCATGATTCCAATAATTTCTCTTAGGATTAAATAAGTGGGCTAGACATTACAGGCACCAATTTTTAGTAGTCTAGTACTTAGCTTTTTTAATATCATTTTTTTCTAATTTTCTTTGCTTTGTTTTAAATTGGCTAGGTACCTTATAAAGATTTTGATTACATGTATATTGTCTCTACTAAGACATTGCAGGGACTCAGTGCTGCAGTGCGTTGACTCTTGTTTTATATAGTCTACCACACATTTGACATATTCTATATAACATAATTCATACCTAACCAAAGTAAATTTTAATCTCAAACATGAGCATCATTCACACACAATTATTTGGGTTGCCTTAGAGGTAACACTAAGTTTATAATCTTTAGTCAGACTATGCCTATCTTTTATCTAGGATGAGCCAACTCTATTGCATTCATAAGGCTATCCATGTCCACTCCTAAAGCTGTCTTAAATATTTTACCATTAACTTTGAAAATTTTAGCAGTCATGTTATCATTAATATCTACAGCTCCATAAGGTGCACCCTAATAATAAAGAATGGTCCTAACCACCTAAACTTTAACATCTTAGGAAATAATTTCAATCTTGAATTATATTAAAGCACTTCCTATCAAGGATCTAATTGTTTTCTATGAGCTTACAGTTATGACACTTTTTAATATGTTCCTTATATAACATGAAATTTTCATAAGTATTATTTCTAAGTTCTTTCAACATGTTTAAATGTATCAGCATTTCTTCTTATTATCCTTAAGATTTAAATTTAGTTTTTTCATCACCTAATATGCTTTATGTTTAACTCTAAGGGTAAGTAATAAGCTTTTCTAAAGATCAACCTATAGTAATAAGCTCTTCTTGTAAGACCAAAGAGTAGTTGACCTCATTTTTGTATAAGGTCACTAAGACCCACTAGGAAAAGGTTTGTAGGGATGTTAAGCCCTTATGAACTAGCCCAAGGCTAACCAAGAGGGGGGGGGGGTGGGGGGTGAATTGGTATTTTAAAACTTCTCAAATAAAAATTCAATTTGAAACCAAACTAATAATCTCCACAAGAAAATAAAAGTGTGGAAATTTAATGCAGAAAAGTAGTAAGAAAGAACATACATAAATTTATAGTGGTTAGATCAACTTGATCTGTGCTCACTCCCCAGAGCCTCTTCTATGGGTATTGCACTAAAGTCAGTGACTCTCCTTTTACTACCATAGGTGGCTTGAAAGTTTGGAATAAGGTGATCCTGACTATCTTGTAATACAAATAGATGGCTTGTTCAACCACCTCAATTAAACGAGGATTAAGGTTGGCCCTCAAGGAGTTTCCAATAGGCATACGGGATCACTTACCACCCATCATGAACACGAAAAATAGAGACAAAGTGAGAGCAAAGTTGGATGGATGAGTTTGGGTAAGAAAAACATTTGAAAGCCTCAATTTATAAAGAAACAAACCGATCATCCAAGATGATCACAAAATCATCCAGGACAATCAGGTGAAATTATTTTGCCCGAGAAGATTGGTCAAAAAGGTGATTATTTCAACTAGGACAATCAGACGTCATCTAGGACGATAAGATACTGACGATCATCCCGAGGAGTCATTCCAGAAGACCATTGAAAAAGTATATCATCCAAAATAATTAGGTGGATCATCCAGGATGATTAGGTGGATCGTCCAAGACAATTGATAATAATGGATCATACCGACCAAATTTAAAATGTGTAACGACTTTTATTACGTGGATTGTCCAGGATAGATAGGTGGATAGTCCAAGATGAGCACTAATAATAGAGCCAAAATTAAGAAGATCGTCTAAGACTATGAGGATCATTAAGGATGATCACAAATAATTAAATCAGAATATGATCATATCATCCAAGATGATAATGGATCATCCAAGATGATCATAAACAGAAAAGACATATTAGCTGTCAGATTGAATGTTAAGAATGGATTGAAGGTATCGTCCATAATGATATGAATATTATCTAGGATGATGTGACCAAAGATTAAAAATCTGGAGAAGAGTGGAGATGATTAGAGAAGGCCCAAAAAAAAACAAATAAACAGTAAAAGATAAAAATAATAAACAAAGATGATAAAAATGACAAAAGGAACGAAAATAAAGTTTTTTTTATCAAAGCATGAATATGATAAATTTTTCATGTGATAGAATTAAAAATTCGTAAAAATAAATGAGTTAACATCGATGAAATCCAAAAAAAAAGATAGAGCAACCGATCTCGTATGCCCTATCTCAGAATTCTTACAGGGCAAAACAACTTTTGAAAATAAAGATCTAACTCAAAAAATTAATTGGATAAGAAAAAGAGATCCGTTCAAAACTTGATTCCATAAAAATATATTATAGAATTTTATATCAAGGTAATTAGTCACAACATATATTTCGAACACAAGTCCTTGAAAATATCAATTTACACATGAATTCTTCTTAGATTTTAAAGGTTTGAAAGAGAGAGAAACTTGCTTTTGTGGGCTCATTTTATGCCTCTTGTCAATTAATTAGCACACTTTACGCATCTTTTAATTTTTGATACACTTTGTTTATCTTTCAATTTTTTTTTTGGTGGTCATTGTGCATTTTTTCAAATTTTCTTCTTTTGGGCTTATTTTATGCCCTTGTAACTATTTTTTTTGCAAGCTAGATCCCTTTCAAAACTTTTAAATACTCTATGTTTTGAGAATATCTTCCATGTATTAGAGAAGAAAAAACTCACTCTCTAATATAAGGAAGAGCAAACCATAAAGCAAAATCAAATTCATAAGATAAATATAATGACATGATTACGAAAGCTTCTTCATCCATGTCCAGTGAGCCATCTCTTCATTATGATCCAATACCGATTCAAATGACAGGGCAGCTATAGATTTACCTAAATTTTTAAATTTCAGCTCCATATGATCTGCCATTCTTCCAGCTTCAATCGGAATTTAAGTAATAAGCTCCACCAAGTGCTTCCCGAAGTAAATCTGAAGCTGATTCAAATCCCAATTTCCTTCAACAATGAAAGAGCTTAGTCTGAAGTTTGAAGCTTCCAAATTTTTCACAAATGTTGGCCATTTAGACAAACATTTGTCTAGAATCCAAGAGTCATGCATCCAATTAATAGATTTTCCCTTAGAAACATTCCATCTAACTATGTTTCTAAGATACAAAGCTCCCATGGTAATAATCTTCCATGTTGGAGAACAATCTTTTTCACCGGATCACCCTATATACCATCTCCATATTTACTTCTAAGAATTTGATAAAGCAAAGATTCAGTCTTCATGAAGAAATCCCAAGCAAACTTTGCCCGAAGAGGTTCTACCTTGGAGACCACCGAGAACAATCCACGACCGCCTTCATTCTTTGTATTGCAAAGTAAATCCAAAGAAACATAATGCAATCCTGCACTCCCATTCCTTTTATTCCACAAAAAGCCTCTACACGTCTTCTCAAACTCTTTAAGTATACCCAAAGGTACTAAAGAAAGAGATGATAAAAACATTGGAATAGAAAGAAATGCAGATTTTACCAAAACTAACTTCCCTTCCAATGAAATAAAAAAATTTTCCCCAAGTGTTCAATTTGTTGGAAGCTTTCTCCAAAAGATTTTGAAAGTCTGAAGCCACCATCCTCCTTAAAGTAATCTTCACACCAAGATAACTAATTTCTTTCATCACCTTGGACTTGAGAATTTTGTAATTTTCTTCTTCCTCCTTTGATTGATATGCTTGCCAAATAGAATCATAGACTTGGCATGATTAACAGTTTGTCCCGACCATTTGCAATAGTTGATAATAATTTTCTTCAACTCCTTAATCTTCCTAACATTTGCTTCCGAGAACATTAAGACATCATCGGCATAGAGTACATGTGATACTTTAGGAGCATTAGGGGTAATAGAGATTCAAAAAGTATTCCTCCTTAGATTTAGTGCATCAGAAAAAACTTGAGAGCATAAGATAAACAAATAGGGTGACAAAGGACAACCTTTCCTAAACCTACACTTGCCTTCAATCCATTCAGTTCTCTTACCATTAATCAAAATGCAATATTTAGTATCATAGATACATTGCATTAATAGCTCCAAAAACTTGTTAGGAAATTTAAAGTGAATAAGAACTTTCCTTAGATCTTGCCACCCCATACTATCATAAGCTTGCTCCATGTCAAGTTTAATAGCCAAATGTCATTTTTTTGCTTTAGAATACCGGAATTTGTTGAAGACTTCTTGAGCTAGCAGAACATGCTCTGACATAGATCGACCTCTGATGAATGCAGCTTGATCTCCCGAAATAATATTATGAATTACCTTCTCCATTCTATTCAATAACATCTTTGTAATGATTTATAAATAGTCATACAAAGACTAAAAGGCTTGAAGTTCGAAGCAACCTGAGGATTTTGGATCTTTGGGATTAAGACAATCAGTGTCTCCTTCCACGAATGGTGCATTACTCCTGAAGAAAGAAATTGATTTACTGCTTGCCATACATCCTTCTTAATAACTTTCCAAAAATCTTTTATAAAAGAGAATGTGATCCCATCCAAACCGGGGCAGATATTCCTTCCAGACTTGTCCACCACCACCTGCAGTTCCTCCCAGGTGAAATCAGCATCAAGTCTACTTTGCTCCTCTTCACCAATAACTAAAGATTGATTCGGCCAGCCCTCCAATAAGCATTCCCTGTGTTGCCATTTCTGATTGAAAAAATCAAAAAATATTTTCTGTATTTCAGCACAATCTTCCGTTACCATACCTGTATTGGTTTTGATATGGCTTATACAGTAAAATTTTCTCCTAGCGTTAGCAAATGCATGAAAAAAAGATTAGTTAGAGTCCCCTTCTTCCATCCATTTTGCTTTTGCTCTTTGCTTCCACCAAGTATTGAGCCGGGCAAGGGTAATATTGAGCTCATTAATCTTATGCCTGAGAAGCTGCAGCCTCTCAAATGATATCCAACCTTCTGCTTCCTCCAATTGGATTTCCAAAATCTCTTCCTTCATCTTGTCCCGCAATAAGTTCAGATTTTTGAACTTAGCTTTGCTCCAAAAGAATAGATCTCTTATAGTTCTCTTGAATTTCAAATTTAAGGATGTAGCCGGATCATTCCCACTGAATTTATTCCAAGTTTTCTCCACAATAACAGCAGCCCCATGGTAAGATGCCCAAACTTCTTCGTAACAGATACCTCTATTACAAAACTCTATTGATTTGAGAATTTCCAGAAGAATAGGACAATGATCTGAAGCTATCCGAGAAAAATGTTTCACCAAGGCTAGATGAATGGAATTCAATGCAGTGGAATTTATTAGACAATTGTCCAATTTCTCTAATATCTAAGCCCCTCCAGATTTATTATTGCACCAAGTGAACTTGGGTCCCATAGACCCTACCTCATGTAGATCATTGTTTATCATGAAATTCTTCATATCCTTTGATCCTTGAGACATTTTGAATTGTTTCCCACCTCTTTTCTCATCTTGTGAAAGAACACAATTAAAATCTCCTCCCACCACCATTGGCCAATCATCAGAGCAATGTCTATCTAAGCTATCCCATAAGAGTTTCCTTCCCAGAGCATTAGTACTCCCAAATACAATCACCACCTTCCAACATCCCTTGTTAAGGATCTCCAATTTACCAATAATCAATTGTGCTAAATTTTCAATCACTAAGAAAGATGCTAAGTCCTTTCTCCATAAAACCATCAATCCTCTAGAAAGACCATCAGAAGGAACCATATACGATTCCCAATTATTTCCCAACAACTTCAAGATTTGAATGTTTTCTAAAGAGCTTATCTTTGTTTCCATCAAGCCCACAAAAAGAACATTATTATCCTTTACCACCTCCTTCAGATATAGAGTAGCCTCAACTTTCTTGGCTCCTCTATAATTTTAGAAAACCAAGGAAGTCATTATTTAAAAGTGGGGGTTAAACCCCCAACTTTTTTAGCTTTTCCACCATCCATCTTCCTATTATGAGCAATATTGTTACCCGATCCAAGAGATTTAAGCTCTTTAATAAGCTTAACCTTCTTACCAGAGGAAAAACTTTCCACTGCAGCAACATTCAAATTAGAAATCCCCTTTCCCGCTTCCAGGCATTGCTCTGGCTCCCCATTACAAGGAATTTCCAAGCTCACCATACTATCCTCCTCCTTGCCTACAATTTCCCCTTCCTCAGCACTCCCCTCCTCATATACTCCCATAATTTCAGGAGTTCTTGTTTCATCCAAACAAGATAATAAATAAAATGTATTATTAACAGTCAAAGAAGAATCAACTGTTGTTACCTCCCCAAGATGTTTATCTAGGATTGAAGTAGACAGATCCTCAGCAGACCCATCCTTAATAGCTCCTCCCTGAACTTCAATTTTGCAAATGATAGCAGCCAGCTTAGCACCAAGACTTTCTCCTTCTAGCTCATCTCCTCCCCTAGTAGAAACCAGACCAAGCTTAGGTACAAAGATCTTCTTCATAGGTACAGAGTTTTTATAGAATAATCCCCTCTTCTATGCAAACATTTTATTCTTCTTTTTGCCATATCTCACCTGAATCCAAGGGCCATAATCAGCATCCTCTCCATCAGCATTTCTTCTATCAGCATCCACTTGTTTATCTAGTGATTCCGTTAACCTTGCTGCATCAACAAATCCTGTTCCAGCCACCTTTTTAGATTTAAAATTAGCACAATCTACTGAAGTATGGCCTATCTTGCCACACTCAAAATAGATTTTTGAAATTCCTTCATACTCAATTCTTTGATAAAATTTTCCAACCAATCCTTCAACCCAAATACCAGATGGCAACTTCATATCAAAAGGGATATGCACACATACCCTTGCAAAATCCCTTCTTCTCCATTAAAGCATATTCCCATCGAGGAGATAAGGTTTGCCAACTAGAGAAGCAATCCTACAAATATTCACCTCATCGCAGCACTGAAGAGGTAAATTAGGCAGCCTGATCTACAAAGGAGCTAAAATTCCTTTAAGTGAAGTAGGATTGAAAGTAGTCGACCATTTGTCCAGGCCCACCACTTGACCTCTAACCAACCAAGGACCACAAGTTAAAATGATCTCCAATGTGGCTTCATATAGGAGTCATCATTCTCCATCAATCATATCTTTTTAATAAATCTCCTTATACCTCTCTTTAATATATATTTTGGATAACATTATATAACTTCATTTAAAGGAAACTCCATCGGCCCACCCTTCAGCATGTATAATATGTCTCCAATAAATATGAATTATTCAATTCTTAAGCTAGCCTTTATTTGCATTACATTAATATGTCATATATATCATGCATTTATCATTTATAATAGTATGGATCATGTATCAAATACATATCGAGTGAAATTAATATGTAGATTATTAGTATATTTTCAGCATGCCTATCATTATAAATGTCCTATCAATGTACTCACCTTAGAATGCATGTCATGTCATAGGAGTTATAAAAGATGAAAATTATACCATACCTATGAAACAGATGTAATAATCCAAAATCCTTTTTGTGTGTTTCTATTCTTATAATTTCATATAAAATATTATATAAGAAAAACTAACCAATGAAATTATAATATGGTCATATCAAAATATTTAGAATGAAGATATCTCTAATATATCAAAAGTAACACGTGAAAGTTTGCTAAATATGAAGATATTATATTTTTATCAAATTTAGGAAAGAAAAAAAAACATTAAAATCTAAATAATCAAAAATAGACATAAGATAAAGGTTACCTATTAAGATCAAAAAAAACTTTTGTAACTAGAACAATTCATAGAAATGACCTGAGGTTAACTCTCTCTCTCTCTCTCTCTCTCTCTCTCTCTCTCTCTCTCTCTTTCTCTCTCTCTCTCTATCTATCTATCTCTCTCTCTCTCTCTCTCTCTCTCTCTCTCTCTCTCTCTCTCTCTCTCTCTCTCTCTCTCTCTCTCTCTCTCTCTCCCCCCCCCCCCCCCCTCTCATCTCATATATGTTTAAGATAGATGGAAGAATACACAAGCATAAACATGCAAGGGCCATTATAACTTAACTTTAACTTCATCATCTCCCACATTCATCACATCCACCATATGGACATTAATTGTATCATACATGCACATGGAAATATTAACATTTTGCTACAATAAATTCTTAAGGATATGATATAACTATAGGAAGTCGATGAACATCCTTTATTCATACAAGCTCGATAGAGATAGGAATGCATATGCTCTAAACAACATCACAATTAAAAGATAATCTTTGAAAAAATATTTTATTTATATTCATCAATCCAAAACATTATATTCATATAGTGTATTCATTATCTTTATCTAATTTTATTTAAGTGATTGAATATCTACAACATCTAATTTTATTGAGTAGGATAATTATTATAATTAGCGTAAAAAGTAATAATTGATTGCTAAAAAGCATACTTTATTGTGGTTTAACACTCTACTCTATCACTTTATAACTTTATTTGACATGTATACTTATGTATATTAAGTGGGGTTTACCAATTTATATCAAAGAAAACTTAAGCATTATTTTTAGGGGAGATAAAGCATCAATCATTCATTATTATAATTCAAATTTACATTTACCCAAAACCCCCCATCAAATTTTTGGTGCTGTTGTCAAGGATGTATTTTGTTTTTGCAAAATTCTCACTATCACGACAAAACATATTGGCTATTAGGGCACTTTAAAGTGCCCTAATATGTATCTATAATGGCACGTGATATATTGGGGCATCAAATAATGGTGTCACTTAGATGGTTGTTGGCTTAGGGTTCAGGGCATCTTTATATGCCCTAAAAACTTAATTTTCATGACAAATAATTCGGATGGCATAGTCTCTTTAACAACACCTATTAAGTGTCCTAATAGACAACCTTTCCTGACACCTTCATATGATGGAATTTTTGAATAAATATAACAAATAATATGTGTCATAATAGGTTAGCTTTCCTAACACATTTATTTGATGGAACGTGTTAATAATAAGACACATTTAAGTTGCCCTAAGATATATGATTTTCCAACACTTCAACTTAATGAAATAATTTTAATAAAATGACATTATTTTGTGCCTCAATATATGTTATATCCAATATAAATTACATTAAATTAATAATTACTTATGCTGGCTCATAATATTTCAATTGTAAATAATTGATCTCCAATCAAATTTCTAAAAATTTCAAGTACATATGAGAGATAAGATATATTTATTCAAATAATTTTTTTTTCATAAATTTAAAATTACAAGAATTTTCCACCTTAAATATAATAGAAGTTCTACTACAACCTTCATATATATACATAATATATCTATTACAATAAATTCCTTCACAAAATAATACACGATAATCCAAAAAATAGCTCTTATCATGAGGGCATTTTTTTTACACAATATTAACCAAGTATTGGGATCTCTGTTTCCAAACTTTAGCTACCTCCACTCCAGCCTACATCTAAAATGACAATTTGGAATCTGAAATCATAAAATCATGAATATGAGTAAGTTGATTGCTTATATCTTATTAATGCTAGACATTTACAAGAGGAATGTCAATTAAGCCACCACATATACTTATAATTTTCAAAAATAATAAAATTTGATAAACTAAAGACAAAAGAAAGCTGACTCTTGTATGAAAATACATCTTAATTTAAGAAAGATGCAAAAAAGATAAGAATCAGAAAGTTAATCAATGGCTAACAACATCACAAAGAGGAGGACTAGATTCTATAGTTGTCCAAAGTTTACTTGTCAATGAAGGCAAATCTAAATCACCTTAAGGTCATTATAAGGTAATATAATTTTTAAAATGATAGCTGGCTTATCAAAAAGATCTACTCCAATCCTAAGAGAGTGTGTAGTTTCACATGGCATTCAAACTTAACCCAAAAACCTAATTTCAAATAAATGAATTATCATCAAAGCCACCAACAGTAGTCGACAGTAAATTCAAGCACTATCATAGTCTGGCAATGGAAGAGCTAATGAATAGTAACATATCACAAAACTCCATCTTAGACCAAATGAAATATATAGCCACTGCAAAAAATTTGTCTTTCATTTCAAGCTCTACACTACTTTTCTGCACAACCATTTATTGTAAGAAGAGATATTGACCGTATTGAGATCCAAAATAGAATGCCAAATCATCCCAGGAGGCCATCCTAGTGCACCAAATAGCAACATAAATAATAATGTTTGGTACTAGTAACAAAATTAAATTACATGAGCCAGACTATGAATAGCTATAAGTTTTGACTAAATTAATCTTGGATTAAAATCAATACAATCCTCTAGCACAAAGTTAGACAAAAGATATATAATCACAACTTTGCAACATCAAGGTAATTTCAAAATTGTTCGGGATGGAAAAGATTGACGAAAAACAACACATTTAATGGTCAACAACTTCATGTAGGATTTGGGAAGGATTTATGTTAAATCCTACTAAATACCTGAAAAGGAACTTCAAAATCCTACCACAAATAAATGTTGGATTTGGTCGGATTGGATAAAAATTAGATTAAATAAATATTTATCATATCCATAAATATTTGTATCCTATTTTAGATAGCATTTATTCAAGATTTATCTTAAATCCGACTAAATAATTATTTTGGGACTTTAAATCAAATTATTTTAATAAATATTATTTAAACCTGTTATTACTTGAATAAAATTTATTACATCCCATCATTCACAAGATTAAAGGACCCCTCCCTATCTTAAATCCAAAAATAAATAGCAAATAAATTATCAGGATATAGAAATTACCAGTTCTCATGCCAAACAGTTTTAAAGTTTTAATCCCTTAAAGAGTTAAATCCTACTTATATCCAAACAGGGTCTAAGATTTATGAGATTTGCTTCATCAAGTTTCCCTAAACATCTTTAAATCCCCAAATCTCCCCATATGTGACCAAACAACCTAAAGATTTGGTTAGATATCAGATATAAGCAACCCAAGCCCATCGGGATTCACTAAAGCTTATTAAATCTTACTCAAATAAAGATTTATCAAATTCTGCTCATGAGAATCCTAAATTCAACCAAACCAATATTTACTATAATATTCAAGTAGAGCATCAAAATTTTGACCTCATCAGACGTCAACTAAGAGGCAATGATAGCTTAATTTAAGAATATTCATAGCCAAGGTTCTATCAACTTCATTCAAATAAAAACTCATAAGCATACAAAAGCAAATAATAAAATATAAGTAAAGCAAATAATAAAATATAAGCAAATTGGCTCTAATAAAATTTGCCTTTAAAACCTTGATGAGTATTTCCATGAATAACCCTGCGACTTTAATATATCACAATACCAACAGTCACAAAGATGGGTGAGGGAGGATATAGGGACATTGCTTCTGCAACAGTTAAAGTAATCTCATCCCCCACATGTTCTAGTTATGGCTCTAGCAACTTGTCTTTAACAATCTCATGGCCAATTCCAATTCCTTTGACAACATATAAATCAGAACTTAAACCCTGCCATGCACAGATAAAGCAAGAAAATCTTTATACATATTGATAAATTTATCAAATTTTAGTATACAGTATGCATTGATCGTAATACAAAATAAACCTTATATATCTTCCAACTGAAGTTGAACAAAAACCACTAACACAGTCACCGAGAGGTGTTTCCTTCAGCAGAACATGAATAAGACGATGCATACTCTCAGCCTCCAAAGACTTGTGAATTAGCTTCCATGAAAACCGTAAGCCTATCAATGATGAGAACACGTTTTCTTCTAGAAATAAAAAAAATGAAGATTAGAACACATTAGAAGTTTAAACAGTGAAATAAGTAAAGAATTACAACCACCAAGCTATGAGTGACACCAAAAATCACTACAGGAAAATCAATGATTTCCGGCAGAATTTTCCAGCGGCTTTCCGGCTCATTTCCGACGGTTTTTTCCCAAAGGATTTTCCGACGAAATTTCCGGCGGCTTTTTCATTTTTCCGGTGGCTTTTAAAATTTAATGAAAATGAATAAAATTTTTACTATTTAAATGATTTAACAAAAAATTATTAAAATTTATATTAATAATTTAATTAATTTTCATTTTAAAATTAATTAGTTAGTAATTTTTTATTTTAAATTAAATATTATTTTTTATTTTAAATTAAATATTTTCATTTTTTAGATCATTAAAAAATTAATTTATTTTTTATCACAATATACTTTAAATAAAAAATATTGACAAGAGTTACTTATTTACATAATAGCCCATTCGGTGGGATGCTTGGAATTTACACGAGGGAGCGCGGGTTCGAAACTCACCGCCAACGCCAGGATCGCGTGCGCGGGAGCTCATCGCGGGAAGTGCGGGAAGGGCGGCAGCAGCGGGAGCGGCAGCTGCGCCGGCAGCCGCGGAAGCGGGCGGGCAAGACCTCATCGCGGGACGCCGGCAGCCGCGGTCAACGCGGGAGCGGGGCGCGGCGCCGGCAGCGGGTGGCGAGCGCGATGAGGGTTTTTTTTTTATAAATTTGACCGGCGATTTATAACCGCCGGAAAGCCACCGGCATAAATTGCCGCCGATAAAAACCGCCGGAAATTATTTTCCTACGCCGTTTTTACCGACGGTCACTTAACCGCCGGAAAACTGCCGGAAAAATTCAAAACCGCCGGAAAAGGTTCAATTACCGCAGGAAAAGGCTGCCGGAAATGAGTAATTTTCCTGTAGTGAATTATGTCTGATTAACCTGAATAATGCATAGCCACAAAAACTTTCATAAACCATTGCATATGTTTAGAAATACTTTTTCCTATCTACATAATAAGTATTCCTTGATTCAATAACTTTTGGAACTTTAACATTAAAGAAGATTAAACAATTATTAACCTGTCAAATGTTAAAATTTCCATTTAGAAGTAGATGAGAGTGGCATTCACATAAGTCTCCATATAGAACTATTAACAATTCATTATAAAAATCTTAATAAGACTATGGTTGACTAGAAAGTAGCATGAGAAGTTTAAGAGATGCTACAAAACTCTTTCTGCACAAACTTCACGGAGGCTTGTGTTATAAAATAGTAAATTGAATTCATAAGATTAAAGTAACCTTTAAATTGTATAAAAAAAGGTCCACTCCATTAATTAGTACGTGGAATAAATTAACAAGTATAACACCTCCAATAGGGAGAACAACCTGCAAAGTATCAAGATTAGCAGGGTTGCATGCATAGGATTGATCAACAACAGGACACCATAATATGAAGTAAATTCTAAGTTATGGTTATAGTCAACTAGAATACTCCATTCAAACTTAAAAGAGCATGAAGTTGGCAAAATTAACTTCAGGAGTTAAACAAATTCTTTTTGTAATGCTTAAGATTAAGACATCCAATACTCTACGAGCAAATACAATCAATGAACTAATTTTCACTCCTCACAAGATCTAGAGCTATGCATAAATCCTATTGGCAACTCATTAAGAGTAATATAAATATAAAATTAACTCAGTACATCACATTAATGAGTGGAATGAGCAATACATTTATATAGAGACTAGAGGACTCATTGTTGCTGAACAATAAAAGGAAAGATGCAATGGAAATTACTGCTTATGCAAAACTTCTACTGCAGGTCCTATACATAAGAAAAATGACCATGCTGATTTATGACTAATGTATTCAATATGATAAAATGAAGACATGGAAAAAGATGAAGAGTGAATAGAACTCACACTAGCTAAATTGAAGTCAATGAGATAACCTTTGTTGACTTTGCAGGTAAAGAGGAAGTTTCTTGATTTTCCATTACAATGCACAACACCCTGCCAAAACGAGGAGAATAAACACATATCTAAATTGTGATGCCAAAAGTGCAAAGCTTAAATTCATATCGACTACCTGCTTATGCAAGCTAGCTAGTGCTTTGAACATACAGAAGTCGTACCATAGGACTAAATCATATAAAGAAAATAAAGATGACTTACAGTATATATTTCCTCTCAACCCGTAATGAAATAAACCTACATTGGAAACTGCACAAAAGTTTTGCTTTTTTAGGCAACCAACCCAAGAATGCTTCACACCCAACAACATGCCAATTAGCATTCTCAATGACACCAAGTAAAAATTGAGTAAATGATGTAGAGCATTGCATCTCATCACCCTATAAAGTAACAATTCCTTCCATTCTATCAACACAAACAAAATGGTAACAACACTCACATGTTGAGCAAACTAGAAGACTCATTTCTATACTCTTATTGAAAAAATCTTGTTTCCTAGATTAAAAAATACTAGCAGAAACAACATTCAAAAAATATCTAAAAAGAAAATGAGAAAAATCAAAGTAGATTAGCAGAAATCTCTATCTTCAAGCAGTAGAAAGAAAATAAAATAAAAAATAACAATTAAGAAAACCAAACATAATTATTAAAGCAATTATAGCCCAAGAAGAAGTATATTTTGCTCCATGATAATATGCAGGACCTCCAATTTTTGCCTCAGAGGCCAAGCAAATTGTCAAATGCACCATAATATCAAAAAAATTAGGAGGAAATATCCAACAAGAAAATGAAAAAACATCAAAGAAGATTAGCATAAAGCCCAGTCTTCATGCAATAAAAAGAAAATAACATAAAAAATAACCATTACAAACAACCTGAATTAAATTTTTTCCAACATCTTCTAATAAAGGTTCTTGTTTCATATCATAATACTATATAAGAAAAAATAAAATATGAAAGCTTATGAAGAAAAAATAACCATATAACCAAATTATATCAACAATTAAAAAATATTATTATAGTAAATGTAAGACTGTTCAAATCTAAGTATAGTCTTCAAAAATTTATAATTCTTGCCATATATCAATCTT
Organism: Dendrobium nobile; assembly: GCA_022539455.1. Taxonomy (NCBI): domain Eukaryota; kingdom Viridiplantae; phylum Streptophyta; class Magnoliopsida; order Asparagales; family Orchidaceae; genus Dendrobium; species Dendrobium nobile. The sequence continues at coordinate 29,114,550 of CM039723.1, read as the reverse complement.
CTTCACGAACAACCTGAATTAAATTAATTACAAAAATATAAGTATTTTGATTATTTACTAAAAAAATAATTGAAATAAAATAATATTTAAAATTAAAAAATACTTACTAAAGCTTTAGGCCGTGCAACATAATTTCTAGTTGTCTGACCAATTGTTGTTAAAGTATTGTACAGTCTAATCAAGTGTTCTTCCCAATTCACAGAAATGTGTATATGAATCGAACACCAATTTGGAGCAAATGGATAGTTACCAACCCTATGTGTAGGATTCATACTTTGAATATATCCAATTCTCATAGTTTTAGTTGAATCAAATATACTTTTGAATGTAACTTTTATTCCAACCTATATATATGAAGTTTATAAGATCTAACAAAAAATTTGTAACAGCATATGAAAGATTAAAATATAGCTCTATAAGTTCATAAGTAAATAGTTTGCTTACTTAAATAAGAGCACTATTATTGAAAGAGTGTACATCAAGATTTTTAAAATATTCAGTTGTTCTTAATGGTATGTTATGACTACCTTGTTATGCACTTTGAATATCAAACTTCATTTTTGTAATTGCCTAACTCTGTTCTTGAACTTGTTTTTCTTTTCTTGAAAGCTTGATTATAACCTTCTATTAATCGGTAAGCGCTACTTTGATTTGGGATTTCTTCCTATCCTACATATGGAGTTGCACCAAATTCATACATGCGAACATTGCTGCCCTTGTCATTCCCAAGAAACTTTGAGAAAATATCATCTCTTCCAACATCTTCTGTTTGAGAATCTTGACTTCTTGTTTATTTCATTTTTTTTTCCTAAATATAATGACAATTAGCTCTTTCACATAAACTTGTGTATACATTATAATTACTTTATGAAATAGTTATTATCAGTATTTACCAAAGCTTCAGAAGCCTCAAGACTATTATCAATTCCTTCTTTTGTGTAACACTTTCAAACATTTCAACTCTTGTTGGTGAGTGACCTATGCTTTTATCCTAAAAAAATAAATAGATAATGTATAAGTTAATTAAAAATAATAATTCAACTCAAAATTTTACACATTGACATAAACATATATATACCTATAAAATTTACCTGAGCTTCAAGAACTTGACCAAAACTCCTTTTTCCAATTATGTGCATCAAACTCTTTTTTGACCTACCTTTTTATTTTGTTCACTTATATATTGAAAAAAAAATATGAATTACTAAAAAATGTAACATGAATAACACTTTAAAATTTAAAAGCTATTATAAGATACCATTGATTCTTCTGAATTCCAATATGATAGAAGATTTTTAATCTGATCTTTGAGTATCCTTTTCGACACATTACATAATTGTAATTCTGTAGACATATTGGATCATAATATTGAGATTTAACGTCTACTTTCCAATTCCTCCATTTCTTCCCAATTGATTGAAGAACCTATACATCACTACCACATGGAATCTCAAATTTTTCATGAAAAAATAAAATATTTATTATTATATCAAAAAAATTACTATTTTATGTATGCAACTAAAATCAAATAAAACAAGTAAGCATATTATTAAGATAAATACCTCGACAACTTCTAACACCTTTTTAAAGACATTGGCATTTTATCCCAACTTATGATATCAATAGGTGCATATTTCTCATTCCAAGCAATAGTTCCTAAAAACTCAACGAATGATGATTAATTTTGTCCAATGGGTTGACCATATTTGTTAAAATTAACAACAACTTGTTCTCCACCATTTTGCCCAGTGGGTTTCAGTTGCACTCATCTTGAAATATTAAATGCATATCCATCTGGTACTTTAATACTTTTAAAGACTTTACAGAAGATTTGTTTTTCTTTTTGGTTCATAGTAAAGCATGTGGCAGGTAAATAAGTATGTCCAGATGAAATACAACGAGGGTGCAATGTAGGGCATATTCCCATTTTCTCCATGTCTTTATATACATTCAAATGATCTTTTATCTTTCCATCAAGATCTAATAGTGTACCCAAAAGCTTATCACATACATTCTTTTCAATATGCATAACATCTAAGTTATGTCGTAAAAGATTTTTTTCCCAATATGGTAACTTGAAAATTATACTAAACTTCTTCCAATTATAAGGAAAATTAAGATTAGTATGTGTTTTCTTTCCAAACTTCATATTTATTTTCAACAAATTTGGATCCATTAATAGGTGGCGGTATTGTCCCATGTTCTTCATGACCATTAAAAGATCGAGTATCTTTTCTATCAGGATGATTGTCATCTAAGAACCTCCAATGTCCCATATAATATCACTTACGACTGAAATGTAACAACTCGGAACATGTATTCTCCTGACAAATAGGGCATGTAAACTTCCCTTTTGTACTACAACCTAACAAGTTAGCATAACATGAAAAATCATTTATAGTCCATAATAATGCATCTTGCATTTGAAAATTCTCCTTATAATGTGCATCATAAGTCATCAAACCAATTTCCCATAATTCATTTAACATAGCCACAAGCGATTATAAATAAACATCAATATAATTTTTAGGTTGAGTTGGCCCAAGAATTAGCAAAAAAAGCATCATGTATTATGGTTTCATACACAAGTTAGGTGGCAAATAATATGAAATCAATACAACAAGCAAAGTACTATGAGTTGAAGTCATTATCCCAAATAGATTAAATCCATCTGATGCTAAACCTAATCATACATTTCTAGGATTTGTAGCAAAAATTTTATCTTGGTAGTCTAAGTGTTGCCAAGCTGGAGTGTCAACGGGATGCCTCATGCAACCATATTTTATACAAACTTCTTTAAGCCATATCATATATGATGCATTCATAGATAAAATGAATAATATTTGCAATCTTGATGTTAAAGGAAAGTGCCGCATGACTTTTCCTGTGACCTTTTTATTTTTTTTAGTTGATATATCTTTTGAAGTGCTATCTTCTGCTATCCATCATGACTCATTACAAATATCACATTAATTCTTAAATTCATGAGGACCCCAATTTAAAATTCAATCATTTCAACATGCATCATATTTTGTATAACTTAAGCCCAATTTTTTAATTCTCTTTTTTGTCTCATAATATGACTTTGGTAGATGAATATCTTCAATTGCTTCTCTTAATAAGTCAAGTAACATAATAAATGATTTCTTAGTCTAATTCCCAAGGCATTTAAGTTGAAGTAGCCTAACAAGAAAATCAAGTTTTGAGAACTTTTTACATCCAAGAAATAATTCATTGTGAGTACTTATAAACTTATAAAACTTTGTAGTAACCGCATTTTGGTTTATTAATTTAATCTTGTTCATTTGTAGTATTCCTTTCAAACCCAAATGCATAATTTAATAACCATTCCAAGTCTTCATTAACACCATCAATAATGAGGGAATGTGATCATATGCCATTTCAAAATATTGAAGTTTCTCTATGAGCAGTCCAATTGTAATGTCCATGTTTGAATCCTCTCTAAGATAAATGAGCTTCAACATCATCTCTTGTCCTACAAATGCCATTTCCATAATCTCTACATGGGCATGGTATCATTCAAATTGAACTTTCATTACTCAATGCAAAATTTAGAAAGTTTTTAACTACTTTAAAAGCTGCATTACTCCTTGAACAATACATCCAACTTCTATCCATTTTCATATTAGAATCTTCATATAGTTGTAAAGAAGAAATGAATATTAGAAACCATGAGAGCTAGTGGATGCATATTCAAAGGGTGTAAAGTACACTCTTTGATTTATATTATAAATAAAAAAGTGATTAAGCAAGGAGTAAAAAAATACTTAGAATGAATTTATTTTTCTTCATCTTAAAGAAACAATCTTTTCTTTTAATTGTTGGATTTAAAATCCTTTTGCTAACTCAAAAAACTTATGAAGTCTTTTTTTTTTCCTTTCTATATTGTTTGTGAGAAGAAAATAATAAGAAGGCTTCATTTTGGAAAGGAGCGCCAACATCATATACTTTAAAATTTCAAGTCTTCATATATGTTTATAAAGTACATCATTATTTTGAGTGAGAGGGAAGTAAAAAGGGAGAATATTTGAGGGGAAAGTGAGTAGAACTTGGCACTATAGGCTGAGAGGAGAAATAAAACCATTGCTCTTTTATCGCTTTGAACAAATGGCTTTGTTTGTGGAAAAATATAGGGTGGTCTCTATAGAGTCTCAAAAACTTTTCTACTTATTGATGATACATCCACATATCACATAGTGTATTGACCTATATAGTTTACAAGAGATATTCTTCCAAAATTACTTCAAACACAACAACCTCTCAAGCTTTGTGAGGCAACTCAACACCTATGTAAGGTTTTCATTACAACCTTATTCTAATACTTTAGAACTATGTCTCATTTACCTTCTACTGTCAAACGTAAAGCTTATTCAATTGTTATCTTAGGTGATAAATGAATTGTTTAAGAAAGTTTGTATATGTTGATCACTAATAATTTCTTAAAGGTAAAAGAGTTTTAACAGTGTTTGTTCTTCTTTTATACTTTGAGTCTCCATCATGTTGATAACTTCAACAACGTAATGTTTTCACATTCATAGCTTGCATTAAATTGGTTCCAAGTGATTTTTTTTTTTTTACAATTTAAGAGGGGATGTAAGGTAGTATTTTTTGCATTCTTTGTAGTAGCACAAAATGAAGACATTCTATTTAAATATTAAATTTTAGTCAAGTTCAAATTCTAAAAATTGGTCTTTTAAACTATTAAATGGCTGGGGGTCAAGGGGCAATTCCCCTGCCCTAAATTTCAATTCCAAAGTAGAAATTTGTGTTTTAAATGCATAAAATTGATAATATCAAAACATAAAAAAAAAATAATAATGCAATGTTGTTAAAACTAAAATAAGTCAACTAAAGCAAGCTATAAACTTTCAAGTAGTAGGGAGTCTTTTCGATATAAATAGGGAAAGTGATGAATTAAACTATAATTAGATCAACGTCTAGAATCAAGCGATGAATCAAATAATAAAATGAACTTCAAGATCAGCGAAAGATTTACTTTTCAGTAATGTACAAATAGTGGGCATTCGGTGCGAGTAAAGGGTTGATCATTCAAAAATTGCTAAGAACCTCAATAACCCTAGATAATGAAAAGAAGAAAGAGGCGAATATATTTAAATGTTAGCTATGGAGAAGAAGAAATAGGCAAAAAGAATGAATGAGCAGTTTCTGACCTTGGTTCTATTCTTGTTTTATAGGATCGCCAAAATCAAAAGAGTCCCAAATCCCACAAGAATCGTGTGATTCCTTCTCGTCATCCTCCTATTCCTACGATGCCAATGATTTGAAGTGATCTATGAAAGTCCCGATGAAAACCCTAAAAAAGAAGGGGAAAAGATCAGAAGCAATCTATGAAGAGGAAGAGTCGCAAAGCTCGCCACCGATTGACTAAGAACAGAAGATGAAGAGAATGCACACCAAAGGTGAATTGATTTGAATATGCATTGGATGAAAGAATAAGAAGAGAGAACATAAACTTATTCGCATGATGCCTCTCTTAGCACCAAATCGCTCTCTTAGCTCCAAACCCCTCTATGAGTGCCAAATTAGAATAATCCTTAATAAATACTTTTAAAGAAACTTAATTTTAAAAAAAAAAGTCTTAATATATGTCATTACAAGTTATTTTTTTATAGTGTACATTATTGAATTAATTGCATGGTTATACATATATCATTTATTTTATGCATATTCAATATTGCATTAGTGTTTATCTTGCATCATTTTGCATTTAGTTTTGTAATAATAATTATAAATATAATTTAAAAATTATAAATTTAAATTTAATGTCTATCACCTCAGTGCTAGCCATTTGAGTGTTGCAGTGCTTAGTCAATTAAGTCTAAAAGTGTGGACTGAAAAAAATCAAAAAGTTAGTGTATGGATATAACTTCAATTATTATTATTATTAGGTGAGTGGCGCAATGCTATTAATCAGCATCACAACATTATTAGGCACCATAAGTGTTTTGATTAAAATGCTATAGTGGTTATCGAACATCAGCTTTATGGAATTGACATGTGTTGAATACCGCGGTAGTGGCCTGTCCCAAAGCAACGTTTCAATTTCCAAAAACCAGTTCCCATGCACCATGTGTCCTAAAACACTGCAGTGATTATCAGTTATCCATCTTGTCATTTAGTGTCTACATTAAGAACTATAGCACTGTATCTCACAACACCATAGCTCTTCGTTGTTTTATAAATAGGGTGTCTATTTTTTTTTTTTTATTCATCACTATCCATGTCCTTCAATATTCTCTTTTCTCTAAAAATCTCTTTAGAAAGGATGGCTCCAAAGATGTTTGGTAAGAAGATATCTTATTCTTCTTTTAATAATAGTAGATTTATTTCTACGAATGTTAAATCAAGATTTGTTAATTCTATAGTTAATAAATAACTGATTCCTTAGCAAGATTTTCAGCTTCATACTCCACCTATCATGCAAATTATATCAAGTTGAAGTTGGGAGAGATTTTGTGAAGAACCCTATGCTTCCATTATTAATGTAGTGCATGGATTATTTGCAAATGGGAAAGTGGCAGTTGATAATAGGTGTTATGTTAGGGGTAAGTGGGTTTCCTTTGATTCTATAGCCATTAATAAGGTTTGCCGACTTAAAGATTTTTAATTGAATGAGAATAAAGCCTTTATCAATACTCGGGTAAATCATGATGATATTTTGAATGTGTTGTGTGCACCTAATAGCAGAGCAAATTGGAAGAAGAAAGGTAATAGTATTATTAATTTCTTTGCTTCATTTATGACACAAACCTTTAAAGCTTTGCATTATTTCATTTATGCCCAACTATATGTTGCCTAGTCAAAATATAAGTGAAGTCACTCATAATCGTGCCCTATTGAATTACTCAATTCAAATTGGGAACTAAATTGATGTAAGGAAACTTATATTTTTGTCTGTCATGTACAACATTAGGGGTACCACATATGTTGGGTTAGTACACCCTTCTCTTATTTGTACTATGTGTAACAGCTGGAGTTATGTGGGCCAGAATGAAGAACAGCTCTTCCTTATTCAAGCCCTAACAAGAAGAAAAATCTTGAGTTTTAAGTAAGCAAAAAAGGACGAGGAGGAGGGTGATGTTAGTGAGCCTAGAGTAGCTAGTAGACTAGGCAGTAGCAGTAGTAGTTTGAGTGCTAGAGCTCCTAAAATATTAATAGAGCACATGGTTGTGTTAAGGGGAAAAATGGAAGTGGTGACTCACTTTTATGAGGAATCTAGGGATTAGAAATTTCAGATGAAAATAAGGATGTCTCATAGCATAAAATAGCAAGAGCAATATTATATATATTCTTTCAATTTTAATGATGCGCTTATTGGGATGTTTACCCTTTTGTGGAGCATCCTGAGCAACTCGAGTTTCCCCCTACACTTACCAATCATCCTTTTATGTGGAAGCCTAGAGAGAAAGTTCATTAGGATAATGATGAGGAGGAGGAAGAAGAAGACCCTGACTCAGAAGGGTAGGATATGTTATTTTTCTTTTGTGTGTGTGTGTGTGTGTGTGTGTGTGTGTGTGTGAATGAGAGAGAGAGAGAGAGAGAGAGAGAGAGAGAGAGAGACAGAGAGAGAGAGAGAGAGAGAGAGAGAGAGAGAGTGAGACAGAATTGGAGGCTACTATTTTTGGTAGCATTTATTTATTTTTATGATCATATAGTCTGGTTGAAAACTATAAACTTTAACACTTATGGGAGGCAACCCAATTGATATGATCCAAATGGTGCTTGGTACACTAGTATTTTTGCAATCAATGTTATGTTTTGTTATGTTCTATTAACACATATTTCATTTGTTTTTTATCATTCATATAAAAATATATGTAAGGTTAACTATTGGTTGTAGTACTTTTATTTACACTTCATTAAATGTTTCCACATGTTTACTATAACTTTTTTTTATATTCTGATACTTAATTAACCTTTTAAAAAAAGATAATTAAAAATTATATAAAATTAGGATAATAATAAAACCCTATATCATTATTTAAATGAACACTATTTATAATTCATAGAGTTGAAAAGAAAATAATAATTATCTAACTTAGATCATTTAAATTATTATTTTAATTTGAAATTATAAGCTATACCTATATTTATTAATTTTTTTAATAAAGATAAATAATTAGAATTAAAGACTTGATATGAGTAGCATAAAATTGAAAATCAAAAGAATTCAAATTTGTAATGAATAATTTATTAAATCCTTACATAAAACTCATTAAGATTGTAAAAAGGGTTCGAAATAAAAATTTATATTCAAATCATTATTTATGTGCTCCATAAATTAAAGAGAAAAAGAACTAAAAGATTAGTTCAAAAAAAAAAAAGAGAGTGCATTCAAAAATTGGTATCAGTTAAAAGCTTAGATTTGATTTCAATCTTATACTTAAATTCATAAAGGATAAAATAAGAAAACCAGTACAAATTATATTGAACTAATGAAGTTTTAATTTTAACTACAAACACATTTAATCATTAAGCTACATTATTAACTTTAAAATTTAAAAATTAATAATTAAATTTATAACCTATAAATTCAAATTAAGTAACAATAAGAATGACGGATTAGTATAATTACTAGTATTTTTTTTCTAAACTAGAACTATAATCTTGTTGATTTATATTAATTCTAGATCGTGATGTATTATAATATGTTTTAGTAATTTTAAATTATCAGTTTTGTACTTTGGTTAATCATTTAATCAAAATTATAATATATTTATTTGCTCGAGGACAAGCAAGAGTTTAAGCTAGGGAGAATTTGATAAGTGTAAATAATGTGTTATTTTATGTGTTATATTTTTAGTGAAAATATATTATTTTAGTTATATTGTGTACGAAAAGTACATAAATGGCATAAAATTCTAAGTTTCATATAGCGCCACGATGTCAAAACAAACAATGCTATAGCGCCATCAAAGGCACCGCCGAAGCACCAGAATATTAATATTTGAGCTCCAACTTCTCTGTCTGTTAGTATGTCCATGTCAAAAGTTCAACTTTGTAGCACCATATTCTATGTCGTTCAATGCCGCAACATCATATTCTATAACGCCTCGAAGCTCCCAAATTACTTTTTTCGTGCCACAGCATTTGAAAGTTAGTTGCAGCTAGCGTGGCATAGCAGTTGTAACTTTCCAATGACATGACCTGTTAACGAAGCAACATGAGTATTCACCAAGTAATTGATCCACGTCAACAAGCACCGTGGTAGAACCAAAAAAGAAGTGCAGTGGAATTAGTTCATTTGTTAGGTTTAGCATCACCGATCTTTCAAGTGTCGTAGCACCAGATGCCTACTTTATATTTTCCTATAAATATTCATTGTGTTATATTTGTTAGGGAGTTTAATCACTTAGATAATTTCAATACAATTCAGAGTGCTTATCTGAATTTCCCTTAGGATGAAAACTAAGGAAATTTAGAGAAGTTCTTGATACCATTATTAGAGTGTTTGACTTGTGTTTATGGAAGAAAATCTTTAAGTAAAGAGAAGCGTAGAGGAGATCCATCAAACCATTCTGGTGATATCTATTTCTTGAATTTTATTTCTATTATGCTAATAATGAAAATGAGTTTGCTTCAATTTTACTTCATGCCTGGTTAAGTTCTCTAGTTTTTTATTGATGTTATAAATATCATATATAGTATTAATGAATTCCATTATTCCTTAAATGAATAAATTAATATTTTTAATATTATAAAATCTTAATTAATGCACATAGTGTTCATATGTGTAGTTAAAATTATGTGTAATATGAAGCCCCGATGGAGGAAAGCAGGCATAACTAGAAATATTGAATTAGTATGTATCCTACTTAGGCATAAGGTATGAAATATATTAAATTCTTAAAGAGATGATATAATTATAGAACGTCGATGAACATCCTTTACTCCTACAAGCTTAACTGAGATCTTGGAAATGCATATGCTCTGAATAACATCACAATTAAAAGAGAATCATTAGGATTTTTTTTTATATTCATCAATCCAAAATATTATATTGGTATAGTGTATTCATTATTTTTATCTAATTTAATTTAAGTGATTAAGTCTCCACAACATTCATTTTTATTGAGTTGGATAATTATTATAATTATAGTAAATAATAATCGTTGATTGCTAAATATCATACTTCCTAATGGTTTCAACACTCTACTCTATCACTTTATTACTTGATTAGGCACGTATACTTGCATATATTAAGTTGGGTTTACCAATTTAAATCAAAAAAAACTTAAGCAATGTTTAGGGGAGATAAAGCCTTAAGCATTTATTGTTATAATTCAAATTTACATTTACCCACATCCCCTATCAAGAAGGTATGATACTGAAGTGTCATAACTTCAGTACTATGCTAAAAAGTATAAGACCCAAGCAAAAAATTGATGTGTTATGCTCATTCTCAACCTATTAATTTATAAGCTGGAGCCAAGAAATAATGTTGCATGAAAGTTTACATTTAAGCAATACAAGTAAAACTATATAACATGCTTATTAGATGCTAGTTAAAAAAAATTTAATGAACTTAATTAGCTTATAGTAATTTGATTACAAAGGTTATAAGTAATGATTCATAAGGGGTTGATTACCTGCTAAATCCACTTAACTTTGATGAGTTTTAGTTAGTAGCTTTAAGATTGGGACTCTTTACTTAGGTTATGTTTTATATTTGATACATGCAATTGTGTTATGTTTGATTGATGATGAATCATAATGACACAAGCTAGAAAAAAAATATAATGAAAAATTGCTAGTACACATTTTATTTTAATAATGCTTTAATATACCTTCAAATAATTATCAAAATTAATATCACTCTTAACTTAATTAATGCTATGCATCTTGGAGCAAGACCCAACTTAAATCATCCCAACTAAATCAAAACAGTTCAAGTTAGGGCTACAAACAAATTAAGCTGAGTTAGAGGTTGTTCGAGCTTGAGCTTGTTTACCAAAAGAATGCTTGAGCTCGGCTTAATCTTGATTCAAGCATTCTCATTAGTGTCAAAGCTTGAACATTTAAATTCATACTTGTTCGATCTCGATTTTTTTTTTTTTTTTTCTTATCAAGGTTAAATGAGCGGTTCATTTTCAAACATAATTTAACCTTATTGAATCAAACATAAAAAATAAGCCTAGGGGCTATTTGGCAGTAAGATTTAAGTATGATTTAGCCTAAATGTTGTCAAAATAGTAAAAATGCCAACTTTAAATCCCACAAAATTTTGCATCTTGTTTTTTTTTTTCCTTAAATGTCGAATTTACTAAATAAGGGAGGTTGGCAAATTTATCAGATTTATCCAACGAGTCACACAAATGGAAGAAAGATCAAGAGTTGCCTTCTTCATCACAAGCTTCCCTCGTGACCTCTAATACGACATTAGCTATGACGAGTAGAAGTTTATCAACATTTTCACTAGAGGTGTAGGGATGTCAATTTTTGACACGACCCGAAACAAGACCCGAAACAGACTCGGAAAAATTCGGGTTCGGGTCAACTCGAACCTAAAATGAGTCGGGTTCGAGTTGAACAAATCAACTCATTTTAAAAATCGGGTCGGGTTCGGGTTGACCCAGTAACCCAAAATTGACCCGAAAGTGACACGAAAACTCATATTTGACCCGAAAACCCGAGATAGACCCGTTTTTTATCCGATTTTGACCTGAAAATTGAATATTAACCCGATTTTGACCCAAAAATTAGCAATTTTAGATCAACTTCGGGTCATTCGTGTCAGGTCGGGTTGACCCAAACCCGAATCGGGTCGGGTTTGGGTCTGAAAACCTAACCCGTTTTTAAAAACGGGTCGGGTTCGGGTTGACCCGAATAGTGCCGGGTCAGTTTCGGGTTCCACCCGAACCCGACCCGCCGACCCGAATTGACACCCCTATAGAGGTGTGTGGACAAAGATTAGATGTTGATTAGTTTTATAATTTATTAATTATTCCTTAATTAAAATATTATTTAAACTAATTATAATTGAATAGCCAAATAATTTATTTAAATAAAATTGGATTTAACCACTTTCATGCTAGACAATTTTCAGAATTTAGCAACCTTAATTGCCTTTGATTTAATAAATCTATATTTACAAATTTTTATCTTGCACAGGGGATTTAGGTCAATTAAAGCAAATTCACACACACAATATATATGTAAGACTCGAACAAAAGACCTTTGGTTGGTAATCAAAGCTCCCAACCAACAAATCAAGATGAAATGCATAGATTTACTAACGATTCGTTTGGGACGGGTTTATTACTTCTCTATAAAACAACTTTTCAGTAAATTTTTTGCCAAAAAAATTGCTTTAAAAAATAGTAAAAAAGATGTTTCAAACAAAGTCTAAGCCTTATTTGAAGTCAAATAGTCAATGCAGCCAAACAGCCCTTGTAATTTAAAGTCTTTTAAATAATTCTTAAGATCCCGACCAGCATATCCACACAAATCACCCACAAAACCCCACCACATCTTGAGGTATCTCTCACTTTTAACATGTAATGAGTTAAAAGCTCAAATAGCTAAGTTTTGCAATGTAATTTAAACAATATAAAATTAAATTATTTAATAATACTGTATTCCAAAATTGAAAGACATTAATATTTTGGAAAGAAATTTATTTTTATAAGAAAAAATTAAAAATGCTGCATCCTGAAACATCTGCGGAGATAGTGTGTTTAACATCATAGTTTTGTATGAAGAACTAACATGTATATTGATAAAGAGAGTGGGGTGCGAGAGTCATATGAAACACCAATATTTTTACATGAAAATCCCTAAAAAGGAAAAAATCACGAGGTATGACTCAATTGAAATGGTTCCACTTGTGCTTATTATTTATTACAAATGAGGCCCTTCCATAAGGGGAAGGCCTTGGCTTGATTTAGTAAATATACATAATATAGAGCGCAATACATGATAGTAGTTAGAAGAATCTAGTAATATGAGAGTTATTCTTAAGAGGCAGTGGGCCTATTCATTTAGCCAGCATGATCGTAGTCCGACAACGGTGGTCAAAGGAACCGCAGTCAGTGGGTGAAGGAAGGTCAAAGGGATTGTAGTTGGTGGGGAGACGGTAGTCGAATGGACCATAATCGACGGGATATGTTAGTAGGAGGGATCATAGCCAGCGAGCGACAGAGGTTTCTGGGATCGTAGTCGGCTGGTGGCAGAAGTCAGAGAGACTGTAGTCAGTGGGTGATGTTGGTCAAAGGGACCGTAGTCGAAAGGCGATGGTGGTCAGAGGGACCATAGTCGACGAGCGACGGTGGTTGGAATGACCAAAATCCATGTGCAAAGGTGGTCAGAGGGATCGTAGTTGGTAGATGATAGAGGTTTCAGAGACCATACTCAATGGGCAATGTTGGATGGAGGAACTATAATCGGTGAGTGACCATGGTTAGAGAGATCGTAAACCATGGGTGATTGTGGTCGGATGGACTGTAGTCGAAAGGCGACGGTGGTTGGAAGGACCTTTGTCAGTGGATGACAGTGGTCCGAAGGCTATAGTCGGTGGGTGACGGCGGGCTGAGGGATCATAGTTCACAGGCGATAGTGATCATAGGGACCATAGTTGGCAGGCGACATTAGTCAGAGGGATGGTAGTTGGTGAGTGACAGGAGGTTAGAGGGACTACATTTAGTGGGTGATAGTTGTTAAAGGGATTGTAGTTAGTAGGCGACGGAGGTCAAGGGATCAAAATTGATGGGTGATGAAAATCAGAGGGACCGTAGTCGGCTGGTGATGGTGGTTGGCTGTCGAGCAAAAGTTTGGAGGTGGTCGGCAGCCGAGCAGTAGTTTGTCAATGGTCATCAGCCGGTCGATAGTTCAGCTAATGTTGATGGTCGTACGGTGGTTCAACGATGATCAAGCGGAAGATTAGTGAAAGTTGGAGGCCGGGTGGAAATCTTGCAGTAATCAATGGCCAGGTGGTGGTCCAACGATGGTCGATAGAGGTTCGCCAGTCGTGGTACTTGGGAGGAGCTCTAGATCCTTGCAGCCTTAGAGCCCTCTCCAATCTCCAGCCAAAGGTCTAAGCTCCAAGCCCCCCATCATGTGGGAAGTGAGGGCCTATTAATAGATTTTTGAAAGTAGCATGCCTCATAAACATGGAAAAGATCTGAGAAAATTTTAGAGTGCTCCATCGAACAACCCATAATGATCCCCTCGATCATAAAATATTTTTTAAGTATTTATGTACCCAAATGATGTTAGAATTAAGTAATCCTTAGCATGTTGGATTCGTCTAGTTGAGAAGCTTGATTCAACAATAAGCATGCTATATTTGAATATCATTTGGTCATCTAATTTATGCTTTGAACCATCCAAATGTGCTTCAGGGACCCAATTTGGATCCATTTGGGCTCGGATTGGATCTGTTGCAACCCATGACCCCGAGTTTGAGATTTTGATGATGCCAAATAATGAGTGTTTTGGAACAACTATACATTGAATATTATTTTATTTGCTATTGTCCATGAGTACTAACATTTCAGGAAGATCACAAGTGACTCATGACAAAAGGAAGACTCAAGACCGGGTAGATTAGGAGTATGAGTCAAACATTATATTTTTCTATTTATTTTGTTTTTACTTTATTGAGTCTGGCCACAAAATGCATAAGAGTAAGAGCAACCATGCACACACACAGGGGGAGAGTTGTTTTTTAACTGCAAAATGTAATAAAATTTCTTCTCTGAAGATCGTACTGTACGATTGTAATTTGTACCGTACGATTAAAGCTATGTGGACGATTATGTGAATAGATTGTACTATACGAATGTATTCGTACTGTACGATATGTTCAGATCCAAAACCCTAGCCGTAGTTTAGTTTAAGTAAGTGATTTTGCACCGTTCGTACTGTACGAACATGTTCGTACTGTACGATCTATTTTAAATACTTACTTAAATTAACCCGTGATTAGTGCATGAAATCCAGGACTAATTAAATTTTGAACATCGTACTGTACGAACCAGATCGTACCATACGATGAACAGAGATGAAGTATGATCGTCCCGGATATCGTCTTGGACGATCTCTTGGTTTTTGTCACATCGTACTGTACGATATTAATCGTACCATACGATGAACAGAGAAGACATCTGATCGTCCAGACCATCGTCCTGTACGAATAGTATTTTATTGGATCGTACCGTACGATATTATATTGTACAGTACGAATTATTTTTGAACTGTTCGTACATCTTCGTACCAGGACAACGTATTTTTATGAAGATTGTACTGTACGATGTTGAATCGTATTGTACGAACAGTAACGGCTACTTTTGAATTCAGAGGGTTTTTGGAGCCTTTTTAGATATCAATCAAGTCCTTTTTCAGAAAGAATCACAGAGGGGGTGAACGTGGTTAGAGAGGGATTCCAAGGGAGAAAACTCTAGAGAAGTTCTTGAGGGTTGAGAGAGGAAGGAGGAGGTGAGCGTTGTGAGGGAGAAGAAGTGTGAGGGAGATCACACGGTTGCTCCGAGCTTGCTACATCTTGCTCCTCCTGTGGCCCTAGAAGGATTTGAGGGAGGATCTCCAAGGGAAAGGCTCGTCTACATCCGTTACCTCGAGTTTCTCTGCCTTCTCCAGGAGGGAGAAAAACGAGAAGGTTCTCTGCCATCGCCAAGAGGGCGAAAACAGAGTTTGGCACTCCGCCACGCCGGGTTGGTGAAAGGGAGGTTTGTAAAGGCTTCTCCGCCTTGCCGAGGGGGGCAAAAGGAGAACTATTTTGATAGTGAAAATCCCGGAGTGGAGGACTCCGGGGAGTGGACGTAGGTCATATTTTGACCGAACCACTATAAAAATTCTTGGTGTGTTTTTTCCTTATCGTCGTTTACTTTTTACTTGCATTTAATTTTCATAACTATTTCATGGTAAAATTTGTGGAAGAAAACTTGCTTAAAAATTTGTTGTAAAATTTCAAAAAGAACAAAAAAAAATTAGAACTCTTGTTTAGGGTTATTTTTATAAAGAAAAAGATTTTCACAATTCACCCCCCCCCCCCCCTCTTATCGTTTAGTAATTTCAGGATCGACTTTGATTTTCTTGGGCTCATCTCTTTGATACAATCTGTTTGACTATAAGTTCACTAAAATTGGAGTTCGAATGGTCTAGATTTTAATTTATGCAGTTCCAATTTGGATAGGCCTCAAGATTCGTGCCCGGTCAAGGCAATTTTTAGTGATGTTTCAAATAATATTTTAAGACAATTAATAAATATTTGAAAAATTAATTTGTGATATTTTTATATCTTAATTGGAGGACTTCTTTCCCACATTATTTATTATAGGCCAAATTTTAAAAAGGAGTACGTTTAATGTGTAAATATCATAAAGAGCATAAATAAAAAAAATTAAAAAGGAGCGAAAACTGAGGGCGGAAATCCGATTTCTTATATAAACCGGAGCTTATTTATCCAGTTTCTATAGAAACTAGATTATCAAAATCCGGTTTCCTTATATTAATCTCGTATTAGCCTGCTTGAACCCGATTAAACCCGTATTAGCCTCCTTAAGTAGGGGTTTGCGGTATTAGTGAAGAAACCAAATTTTTGCATTCTGGTTTCTATATTAAATTATTTGTTCCCTGAATCCCGTAAAATTAACTTCTTCCCGTGAATGATGCTTGAATTTCTCTCCTCAATTTCCACGCGGGGCTCTCCATTATGTCCTCCATTTCCAAGCCGGAATCATTGTTTGCGTGCCCGTGATCCACTAAACTCTACTCCCGTAAAATTCGCTCGTCTTTCTTATCTCTTTTGTCACAAATTAAAAGACCCCTGACTCTATAAATTTGGAAGAGTTGGAAGGTTCTGGGTGCTAGAAAAATTCAGACATTATTTTGAAGAAGCATATCAAAGTTTCTAAGGTTAGTTTATTTTCTTGTAAATTATTTTTATTTTAATGTTATGTTGTTAAATTTTTTATATTTGTTATTTTTTGTAATAATCATAATCAAAAGAATGAATTTGTTTCCTTTAAAATTTTTGTAGATGTTTACGATATACATGAGATCTGTTAATATTGTATTTGATTTGAAATTTTTAGAAATATTTGTTCATGATTTAGTTTACAGTTGTGACAAAAAAGTCTTATATCTGGCCTTAAATTTTAAAGATCAAATCGTTTTAGTATTAATTTCTTTAGAGAACAATGCTATTGGATTAGTGGAAGAGAAAGTTACTGTGAAAGATAATAAGGAAATTATGTTATTTTAAAATTTTATAGAATGTAAATTTTAAAATTTTAAAGACAGTAAATTATAAATTTTTAAAGACTTAATATTTAATGAATTAATTAATTAATTAGTATATTTTTCTTAATATTTGAACCTATTTCAGAACGTCTTAGAAAATATTATCAAAATAATAAAAGTAGAATTTTAGATTTAAATTCATATCTTATTAAAAATATTAAACCATAAACCAAGAAAATTATTCCTATCCTATAAAAAAAAAATAGTGATGAATTTTATTATATGTAAAGTTAAGAAATCATACAAAGAATCCCTTTAAACTTATTTTGTATAGATGTTAATTAATTAGTTAAAAAGATATCACAGAAATTTAATAAGAAGTATTAAATAAATATATAATATATATATATATATATATATATATTAATATATATATATATATATATATATATATATATATATATATATATATATTAAATATATTAGATACAATTGAATAAGTGTGTTATATAAATAAAACAAAAATTATGAAAGAGAAATTTTATATTTAAATTGAATAAGTGTGTCTCTTAGCCTAATGAATGCCTAAAGGTAAATGAAGGCAATAAAACAAGTGTAAATAAACTTAGCCCAAGTTGTATGTTGCACAGTGGTTGGATTGACTGATGAAATTAATGAGTGCAAATAGATAGAAAGATGTGAAATCTTATCCGTGCTATCAATTTTTTTTTTTAGATTGATGAGCGATAAATCATAAAATATGTTACTATTGATAGCATTTTAATTTGAATCTTCCTAACCACTATAATTTTATTCTAGCACTTTTTCTTTGATTACAAATATAATTTTGACACGGTGATTTAAAGAAAATAGTCAAGACGAAGACCTATTGAATCGTTTGATGTCTTGTATGGGGCCTACCCCTTCTGACGTCAATCTCAATAATGTCACGTTTCATTCTGTATTATGATGGTTATCTAAACATTATGGAGGATTTTATCCCTTCGTATACTGGTGGAAGGAATCGTCCGATTGAAATAAATGAGAATGTTACACTTCAAGAATTACATGATAGAATTATTCAAGTATTATGCCATGATAGTGAAACATGCTAGGTCGACCTTGTATGCCATCTTCCTAATAACGGAGGATATACAGCAATTCAAGTGACGGACGATGAAATATGTGAGTTCATACTTAATGAAGCTTGAAGGAGGATTTTAATTTTTTATGTTCAATTGTTGGCTTAAGAAAAATGACACAAATACACGAATCCTGCTTTGCAACCATAAGATTCCATTTTCCTTAAGTGACATTGAAATTAATCAGATTTCCCCTGAGGGTAGTATCAGGGTTTAATTAGATCTGGGGCCTTACTTCCTATGAGCGCAAGCACTCACAGTTAATTACCCCTCTTAACACGTAAGAGAGAACTCTCGATTAAGGATGAATAATTTATAAGTATTTTTAGTCTCAGTAGTAAGAGGATGGAGGTAAACCTGATCAAGATCCCATGGTTCAGTCGTTCCGGATATACTGTAGATTTCAGTTTACCAACACTAACAATCATGGACCGTAGTATCCAGGGAATCTGATTAGCAGCCATGGGTTGCCTCCTCTTAGGGATCCCGAGTAGACAGAAGTGGTGAACTTTGAGTTTTAATTTGATTAGGTTTTTTTATATCTATTAGAATACCCAGAGATTGATTTAAATTAGGATTTATGACTTCATTTAAAAGTAACCCAGGAATTTGATTTGGAGCTGGTCTTATAGCTTCTTTATAGCTTCTTTAGGAAGTAGCCCAGGGATTTAAATTTAGGTTGGGACTTACAACTTTCGTAGAAAGTAGCCCGAGTATTTAGATTTAGGTTGGGGCTTACTGCTTTATTTGTGAGTTGCCCAATGATGGGTCTTACAACCTAGCTCTACAACGAGGCTGCCCGGAGGTTTAAATTATTTGGGTAGGACATATGGCTTACCTTAGGAAGTAACCTGAAAAATGGCTCTTATAACTTAATCCATTAGACCAAGATTCCCTTAGGTTTAAATTAGATTATTTGGGGATTTAGGATCATTGATATTTATTTAGCAATTTTCCTAAAATATGAGACTTACGACTTTCGTAGAAAGTAGCCCGTTGGTGGGGCTTATAACATAACCATATAAGCTAGGATGCCCATAGGTTTGAATTTTAGTTTGATTTAATTTGGGTTGGGGCTTATGACTTCACTTAAAAGTTGCCCGTTAGTTAAGGGCTTATGGCTCCAATTAAGAGTTGCCCTGATAGTTGGACTTACGACCTCTTTTAGAGGTAGCCCGTTAATTTATTTAGTTTGGGACTTAATGTTCCAATTAGGAGTTACCCGATAATTTGTTTAGTTTGGGGCTTACGGCTCCAATTAGGAGTTGCCCGTTAATTTGTTTTGGATAGGGGCTTATGACTTCCTTAGAAGTTACCCATTAGCTAAGGGCTTATGGCTCCAATTAGGAGTTGCCCTGATAGTGGGACTTACGGCCTCTTTTAGAGGTAGCCCGAACAATTTCGATTGGATAGGTCTTATGACTTCCTTAGAAGTTGCCTAATGGTGGGTCTTACGACCTAGCCCTGTAAGCTAAGCGGCCCGAATTATGGGTCTTACAACCTAGTTTTTGTAAACTAGGATGCCCGAGTGAGAGGTCTAGGGTTATATTATCACATAAAAATTTTTCCTCAGAGGTCGGACTTACGACTTCTACTAGAAGTGGCCGGAGTTTTAATTGGGGTTTAGGAGTTAGGATAATTTTACCTAAAACTTTACCCTAAGATCGGGCTTACTGCTTTCCTACGAAAGTTGTTGTGTAGTGGGTCTTATAACGAAGTTCTTATAAAAAAGGCTGCCCTTTGATTTTTATTTGATTATTTGGATTGGATTTGTTCTGATTTTGTTTGAGTTGGTTGAGTTTGTGATTTTGACTTTAGGGTTTTGGCACTGTATTAGTTTTTTCGTAGTCCTGCGCTTGTAGTCTTTTTCCTACTACAGTAGTCCACTACTCTATCTTTTTTTTTTCTATTTTAGCACTGTTACTCTACTAACTTTTTCGTACTTAACTTTTCTTGCTTTCCAGTACTCTGTTCTACCTGCAGCAGCTAGATTCATTCAATTTACTTATGATGCACTGACTCTTATTTGTTTGTTTTGTAGGTGTTTGTAGCCAATTATTGCAGTAGCCAGGGCTGGCAGTTGTAAAGGATAGAGCCCAAAGATAGTTGCAAGAGCTCATACAGGAGGAACTTTAGAGAGCTTGCATAGGGTTCAGTTTGAGTGTATAGAGAGTTTCAGTTTATGTTATTGGAGAGTTTGAGAGTTGTTTGCTTGGGAGGGGTTGTACAGTATGTGAGAGCTTATAAGTTGGAGAGTTGGTGAGAATTGTGTTGAGATTTGAGTTGTTGAGAGCAATTTGTAGAATTGGAAAGCAACATTGTATATGTTATTTAGTGAAAACTTTTCTTCCCCTTCTTTTTATTACATTTATTTTATAATTGCTCCAACTAACCATTAAATTCTAGTATTTTTGATTTTTTAACTAATAGTTCTTGAATACAAACCGTTCTAAAATTTTTTATAATTTTGATCTCATATTTTAAAATTTTTGGATACAGAATTTTCATTTAAAATGCTCACATATTTTTTTAATTTTTGGATTTTCAAATGCTCTCGGATTTAATTTGCTTGTATTTTAAACAGCTCCTGAATTCTATCTAATTAATTAATAAATCAATTTTTTATTAGATAATTTTAATCAATTTTTTATTGATTAATTAAAAAATTCAAATTTAATTGCTCTAAAATTTTTCCAAAAGGTTCTAAAATTTTCTTGAAATTTTGGCAGCCTCTGGACGTCACCTCCCCACTGAGGGAAAAATCGGGACGACATTGCTGTAATTTCTTCCTATCCGGACCAAAGGTCAATGGCACGTCTTTGATTTTAAACCATCTCACAAGGATCTAAGATGGACTGCGTGAGGTCTTCAATTTTAAAATCATCTGCCCGGATTAAAAATCCACAGCATAGGTATTTGATTTCAAACCATCCCGGTTAGACCTAGGGTACGATGGCCGGGGTCTTCGACATTTGCTTAAAAATGTCTTTTATTATTATTATTATTATTATTATTATGTTTATATATATATTATTATTATTATTATTATTATATATATTATTATTATTATTATATATATATATATATATATATATATAATATATATATATATATATATATATATATATATATATATAATATATTATAAATAAAGAGAGTAATAGAGGAGGAGGGGATAGAGTAGAGCCCGATCGAGCATGGATTGGAGGTCACGCACGGGGGGGGGGGGAGAGAGAGGGGTTCAGACAGCCACTAAGGAGCCGAAGGAGCAACCTATGCAATCTCTACTCCTCTCGTGAAGCAGCGAAGTTGGACGGCAAGGGGCCGAAGAAATGATGCCGAACAGCAAAGGGTAGCTGCGAGATCGGCGGCATCGGGTGCGGGTCTGGCATGGGAGTCGGACGTCGGGGTCAGATAAGCGAAGTCAAACATCAAAGAGGGAGCCGAAAGAGTGATCGTACAATCTCTGCTTCCCTTAAAGCAAAGTCGGACAACAATGAAGGAACCAAAGAAGTGATCCGTGCGATCTCTCCCACTCAAGCAAAGCAATAAAGTCGAACAGAAACGAAGGAACCGAATGAGCAAGAGCAAAAGTGTAAGTCCCATCTTCGGTTCTTCCTTTCTTTTTATCGTGAAGCAAAGGTTATTGCATGTAGAGATGTGTCATTTTGGCGAGATGGGCCGGCTTGGAGGCGGTTGCTTTCAAATTTCTTTGTTTCATTTTTTTTTTGTTAGTGAACATCAATTTGAACAAGTCCATAGGCGAGGCATAAGCCCGACTTATCACCACCGTTCTTCTTATCAAGAACCTATACTATCTTCCCACGCATAAAGGTTGGTACATACCAAACATTCATTTGCTGAAACTCAATTTTTTCTATTTACATTAATATGTTCTAATTTAAGCTTCACTGTTATATTGAATCTATGTTATAGGCCCACTATAGCACCTACTATTGTAGATGAACCTCGCCGCTTTAGTGTTTACAAACGTTCAGCCCAAAATGAACCAATAAGTGTCCGTTGCTTAAGTATGAGTGAGCGTCCATCTAGTGCACCAACATTTCACCTCCACCAACAAAGTCAACTAAGTTCAACATGAACATGAGGGTGAAGGCACACCAATAGCTGGAGTATATGAGACGATGGACAATAGAAGTAGTGAGAGCTCAAGTGGAACATCTGCAGGTGATGACATAATGTAATTTTAGAAGAATTTGATGCATTATTGTCTTTCATGATTTGGTTCGTGACCATGCATTTCGTTATACCAAACTGACTTAGGTGGCTTGGAGGCAAATAATAGTTATGTTGAAGTTCTATAATCAGCATAAGCCTGGGATAGCACGGATGATATTGATCCACCAACTACTGCTTTTGTTGGGGAATTGGATGGGATTATTCTCGATCAATTATACGAAGGCATGACTTTCATGAGTAAGGAGGCCCTCCAATGCGCACTCAATGGATGGTGAATCATTAATAATGTAGAATACATCAAAGGCACATCTAATAAGATAAGGCTAACAGATAGATGTTCACAACATGATAATCCATCATGTCTTTTCCTATGGTGCCTACACGCTGTGAAGAGAAAATGACTTGGTGGAATATGGAAAGTTTCATCCTGTGGTCCTCCACATAGTTGCTTAAATCATATGATGTCTGGAGGCCATCACAACAGTAACTCGAGGTTCATCTCTTACTACATCACTGCTATTCTTCATCAACAAATAACTTGAAGCCGCGTGAGATCATCGCACTGATGGAGTCTAAATTTGACATTATGATCCCTTATATCAAGGCTTGGAATGCCCGCAGGAAGGCCATTAAATCAGTATTTGGTAGTTTTGAGGAGTCGTATTCCTCACTACATCGATTCCTTCAGGCCATTAGACTTGCACTTTCATGATCAGTTGATCACATACAAGTTATTGGGAATAATCAATTCAAGTCAGTGTTTTGGGCATTCGGTCCAACGATAGAGGGATGATAATTTTTTTGCCCAGTTCTTAGTTTGGATGGGACATTTCTATTAGGTAAGTATAGGGGGACTCTATTAGCCGCAGTTGGTATTGATGGGAATGGTGGCTTATACCCCCTCGCATTTGCTATTGTGGCATGGGTCTCGTTTTTTGCAAATGCTACATGACCTTATTCCAGTAGTCCCAAGATGACAGATATCTATTTTGTATCTGACAAACACTCTAGAATAGTGAGAGGGTGCCGAGAAGTTTTCCCTCATGCAATACACCGACACTGCTTACGTCATCTTAGAGAGAACTTTAAGAAATTCATCCGACGTATTGGAGTTACAGATTCAAATAGTGTTTGTGAGAAAATGTACTTAGCTGAAAATACATATGACCTTTCAACATTCAATAGACTAATGTCAGACATAAATAATATCAAACATGAAGCACATCAATGTTGATTGAGCGAGACATTAGTAAGTGGAGCTTTTTGCATGATAGTGGGTGTCGTTACGGTATCATGACGACGAATGCTTCAGAGTGTTTCAATGGGGTGTTAAGACGTGCTCGTGGCCTGCCTATCCAGGGTTTAATCACAACAATTTACTACAACCTCATTTCACTATTCAAAAAGCATTCAACTGATGTAAGCACTTGGATTGATGGTGGAGACTTGCTATTTACCACCCGAATAAGGAGTTCATTAGACCAATACGAGTGTGAAGCATGTCACTGTCCAGCCCCAATTTGTATAAATAATCAAAAGTATCAAGTGTTCGATATGTCTTGTAGGGCATTCATGGTTGAGACCAGTTCTCCTCACACGTGTATCTACAGCTGTCATATGCCACAATTATATCACATGCCTTGCATGCATGCTATTATAGTTGCCGGAGCAAGAAGATTGGATTATAGTACGTTTGTGTCACCATACTACAGCACAGAATTATACCAACGTAGTTATGCAAGACTTTTTCACGTTATACCTGAGAAGGTTTTTATTGTCCACCATTTGATGAGAGTAATGATATAATACCATTAATATCTCCCGCTTTTCGTCGAAGAGCTGGAAGACCACATTATAGTAGATTCCGAAATACAATGGATGAGCCACAAAGGACTACTAGACGGGCTTATAAATCTTACGGTGTGATCAGCCAAAATAGTGTAACCTGCCCAAGTAGGGCTACGACTTCAAGGTTAGTTATTTATAATATATATTTTTCTTGTTTGAATTCTGAAATTAAAAACCTCTATCTGCACTTTTCAGGTTTGGTGGAAGACGCAAATAGTCACGAATATCAACCACATTCAATTTGCAAATTACACGATGTTGTACTTCAATTATGTGTGAAACATGAATGGTCCTGTAAATGTGAAATGGCTGTAAACACTTGGAGAGATGTTAAAGCTATTTATACTTCCAAATGTAATAATTGTATTTTAAGTTTTGTTATGATTACTATATTTTCTTTTAGTAATTGAAATATGAATTCCTTATATTTAATTGGTTAAAAATCATTAGATTTCTTATATAACTACTAACATATACAAAAATGTTGAGAATATTTAATTACAGATATGACAGATCAGGGGGCCGATCTCAACGTCGTCGACGTGCTCAAAAGGCGACTGAATTTCAACCTCATGTAGCAGAAGATACATACATTCCTAGCATTGACGCATTAGGTAGAGCATCATATGCCAAGACGGTCTACATCAGATGCTCCGTCCAGGATGATGGGAGAGAGCAGCCATACAAGAGAGACATATGAACCTACTAGGCAGTCAATGTATGTTGGGTGTGGAAACTTTGTTGTGCCTTCACAATTCACTACAGGCTTTCCAAACATGATTTGGGGGGGAGGGGAAGGTTCGTCCAGGGCAATGCCTTCAAGTCAATTTTGGAATCAATACAACCGTCAATTAGGTAGTACTGCTCCTGCATACCAAATAGATACTCAAGCATCACAACAAGACCCGCTAAACTCATCGGGTATACAAATCCCAGCATGGATGAATCCGTTTGGACTGCCCCGCTCTCCTAGACATCAGGATGAGCTCCTTCAACATACTCAACCTACACAAATCACTACATACTTGGGTGGACAAAGCAGAGAGTATGAAGACCCAGTTAAATCCGAGGATGAATCATAATTTTGCTATATATATATATATATATATATAATAATAATAATAACAAGTGTAGAGCTAGAATTTTTTTCTTTTTGGATATAAATGATCAGTTTTATTTTTTATTTTTTTACTTTTTTCATCCATGCTTAATATTGACATTGGTGATTTTAACAATTTTTTTATTTGTAATTGTTATTATAAAAATATAAATTATATAATTAAATAAAAACTACGGTTGAAAATTTGCTCTTCATATTATCTTTATGTATTACATATAAATAATTATTTTATTATTGATACTGTTAAGTATATTTTTCAATATAAATAATCACAGGGCATGAACATCTTTTCTTTCATTTATTTTTCTTGCATACTTTGCTTCTCAGCTTGAATATTTCAGCTAGGAGATAAATAGATTCTACGCAAACGAAGATTGCCGGAAACTGACAAATAGTGGAGAAAATAATTTGAACTAGATAAAGAGGAAGAAATGGAGGAGAAAACTCGAGAAAGTACATTTGCTATATTTTACTGTTTTACTTGCTAAAGCAGCATTTAATTTAATGCTATCATTCAGCACCATAATAACGTACAAAAGAAGGGATGAATGTGAAAGATAAATCATATTTATTCCAAATGATTGGCGACTGTCATTCTGTCATGTGAGAGAAATAAGGATTGAGAAGCAACCAATACGATTTTTTTATCATATCTTCATCCAAAAACCTCGGGAGAAGCAAGCGGGGCCCATGCCCAAGGAACAATTATTAGGTTATGTGACCTAACGTAGCTCTACGTTCGGAAGCCAATAACATGTCGCCACGGGGTCTTACTCAATACCGCGCGGCCCGACGACTTGACCCGGGCTTGCTATGTTCGCATATTGCTCTTTGCTCTAAGTATTGCTCGGTATTGCTAGGTATTGCTCGGTATTGCTAGGCATTGCTTGGCAATAATGAAAAAATATCGTTCTGTGAAGACCAATACCGAGAAATACCGAGCAATACCGAGAAAAACTCAGTATTGCTCGGTATTGCTAGGTATTACTCGGTATTGCTCGGTGTTGCTCGATATTGATCTTAACAGAATGGTATTTCTCGTTATTGCCGAGCAAAATCGACCAATACCGAGCAAATACCGAGCAACACGCGAACCTAGCAATCCCGTCTCTGTTCTGGGTTGAGGTTGTCGGGCCGCGGGGTAAATAGTGAGAACACGTGGCACTATTTTACTGGGGTCCGAACGTAAAGCTACGTCAGGTGATCGGACCAAATAAAGGTTCATGCCCCCAGAGCCCATTTGTAGATTCATCTATTTATGTATATATAAAATTTTCTACTGAGTATTATATAAAATTTTATTTAAGTTATACATATAGGTAGGGCTTTAACCTTATTTTTTAAATAAATCTATTTTAAAATTTTAAATAACATCATTTTATTTTTTAGATTGCCATCATAATTTTATATATATATATATATATTTTTTTTAATTTCTTACTATTTTTAAAAATTCTGATGATAAAAAGATGCATTTTATAACAACAATAGTTAAGTTATTTTTCCATTATAACTTCATAATAAATTTTATAAGATATTATAGTTATCTAAAAGAACCCTAAATCTAATAAAAAACTGTTTAAATTTCAGAATTTATTTGGGATAGTTGGAGCTTTTTATAAAGATAATTGTAAAACTATTGTGAGAATTTTTTTTTTTTTTTTTTTGAAAATTGCTCTAAAATAGTTTGTTAGCAAATAAAGTTTTGAAAGTAATGAGAGAATAATATCCAAACAAAACTTTGACTGTGATCTAAGCCGACCAATAAACATTCAAACATTAATTATTTACGAAAGTATTTAATTTAATTAATCAATTGATCACAAGAACCGAGCCAACTGCATGTAAAAAATTGTTTGCATCATTTGTAGCCCTAGCATGAGTAGGTAGGTACATTAAATCAACCGTTGTATCTTGAGTAGTGGTGTAAGTGAGTCAAATTGATTCTTGAGCTCAGTGAGACACGGTGGAGGCACAGGGAGCGTGCCACCACTGGACTGGGCCGATGCAATTTTTTTGGGCAAGTTTTCTATTTATCTATACATAAAAAAACCTAATTCTATTCGTGCTTGCCCACTGCCACTATACTCCTCGAGACGGTCTCATGCAGTTGCCAGTCGTGCATGAGTAGAGTTCTTGCCGAATTGTCGTCTCCCGTGATCCCGTCTTTGTTTGCTAGGAAATCACAAACAAAACAAAGTGTTGTAATATGGATTGATTGGAAAAAGCTTTGACGTTTGGATTTTGGAAATAATTTATTGCTTCTGCTAACTAGTAATAAGTTCTTTTGTGTACATATTTTTAAACTTTTTATATCTATTATCATTCTTTTGTGTAAAGATTTTCAAGTTATTTTAAATATTTACTTTATTTACAGTAAAGTTAGATGGTTTAAAATTTTAAGAATTAAACTAATAATGTTTTTTTTTGTTTCGTGTTAAACCAAAGAATTAGCTTAATACCAAATTTTTGGAGTAAAGCACATCATTATGATATTTTCCAACCTAATTTTAGGTTCACAATTTTGGTTAGCGCTAATATTTTTAAGTAATAAATTTATATTAAATTTTAAATCTTCAGATCTCTTTTGACAGGAACTTTAGAGAAAGAATTTAATAAACCATAATTTTATACATTTTGAAGTTAAAATATTTTTCATTAAAAATATATTGCTATTTTGTTAAATATGTTTGTTCTTTTTTATTTAATTATATATCATTATATATTTTTTGCCATAGAATTAGAGAGATACTTCAAAAGAAAGAAAGAAGTTGTAGAAAAAGATAATTGTAATAATACTAATAATGAAGTGAGTGTAGAAAGCCTTCAAAATATGAAGACTTAAAAGGAGAAACTATAGGTGTAATGTAAAAAATATGAATATAATGTGTTTTTGAGTGTAAGTTTTTTAATTATATAATTTATCTTTTTATATAATAAGTCTAACAAAATAATAATAATAATAAAACCGCAGATGTCAGTCCCAAGTTCGTATGAAAAAAGGTTGATGGTTTTTTAAAAAATTCATAATTTGTGCCCTCATTTAAAAAAATTTCTAACTCCGCCCCTACTTGAGATGACAGCAGCTTGGCTCGATAAATGACCCATGAGCCGAGTTCGATAAGCTATCGAGCAAGCTTAAACTAGCCCCAACTAGACTCTCTAGCTCGTGAGTCAACTTGTTTAAGAAATAGTAATATAAAATATACTTAAAATATATTAGAATTTATAATTTTAAATATAAAATTATTTAAAATATTTAAAAATTATATCTATATTGAATAATTTTTTTATTATTTTCTTTTTAATTTATATTTATTAAATTATTATATTATATTTATGACTTAAATTATAATCATGTTCTTGGACTTGAACTGTTGAAAAAAAAAAAAAAAAGAATAAAGTTCAAGGTCCAGGCCAATTTCGATTAATTAATCAACTCATCGGGCGCAGCTCCACTCGTTTACACCCACTCATTTTCCAAAAAAAATAAAAAATTTACACCCACCCTTGAGTTCGAAAAAATATCGTTGCAGCTTTTCTTCTTCCTCCGCGCCCAATGGCGTTTGCGGCTCTCTTCAGTTCACCCAAACCCTCTCGTCTTCTTACCACCTGCGAAAACGCGAAGGGAAGAGATGCGATTTATGTAGCGGCGGTACCCCTTAGGGCTCCACGTGGTCCAGCACAGATGCTGGTTTCGACGGCTTATTCTATGGGAGCCTGGAATTTGCAGCACTTAATGGTCATCATCAAACCTAGCTCTCCTCATCCTCAGGTCTTTTCTTCCGTTTCCATTTCTTGCTTTCAGTTTTTTTTTCCAGACTATTTATCAAATAAATTGGATTTTTTAGGGCTTTGCTTTCTTTTCATCCCGTTCGATGTATTATGCTTGGACATTGGGGGTAGGTTTAGCCTATGCAAGGTGTATATACTGTTTGCATATGCAAAAATGTTAAAGTAAAATGGTTACAATCACCAAATAAAGAGAAAAGATTTCTCAAGGCGAAATTTTAATTTTAGGAAGGAGCACGGAATTAGCAAGATTTAGTGGAGGCAACATGTCCGGCATGAAATTTTAGGAGCAAATTCGTCGAAAGCTGTTGCTCATTCGTTGAAAATGCCAAATGTCCGGAGTATTCTTCAACAACAACAACATCAAGCCTTTGTCCCATTATGTGGGGTCGGCTACAGTTAAAAGTCAAATTCACATTTAAATCTAATAAATAAAGATCATTTCTAATATTTTCTAACAGAGTCTTTTCAGGTCTAACTCTACCTTTCTTAACATAAGTCAAATCTAATATCTCAACTTTCCTAATCGGGTCATCGGAAGGCCTCCGTTTAATGTGACCAAACCATCTAAGGCGACTCTCTCTAATCTTATCTTCCACTGGAGGTACTCCAACCTTTTCACGTATATGTTCATTTTGTATCCTATCTCTAAGGGTCAAGCCACTCATCTACCTAAGCATCCTCATCTCTGCAACACTTAACTTAGTATTATGCTTCTCTTTTAATGGCCAACATTCGGCACCATAAAGCATTGCAGGTCTAACCACCATCGTATAGAATTTTCCCTTAAATTTGAGGGGACTTTTCTATCGCACAATAAGCCCGATGCATTCCTCCACTTCAACCATCCAATTTGAATTCTGCTGATAATATCCCCATCAATTTCACCATCACTCTGAACAATAAATCCAAGATATCTAAAACGTGAACTCTTATTAAAGACTTGATCGCCCAAAATCACAATCCCCTCACTAGGTATATTGCTACTAAAATTACACTCCATATATTCAGTTTAGATCTACTCAAGTGAAAACCTTTAGACTCTACGGTTGACCTCCATAATTCAAGTTTACCTTCAACCCCTTCTCTAGTCTTATCAACAAGAAGAATATCATAAGCAAAAAGCATACACCAAGGTATATCATCTTGCAAATGTCTAGTGAGAACATCCATGACTAAAGCAAAAAGATATGGACTTCAGGCTGATCCTTGATGTAATCCAACCGAAATAGGAAAATACATGGTCAAGCCACCTTGTGTTTGAACACAAGTATTAGCTTATGCATACATATCTTTAATGATATGAATATAAGCATTATTAACTCCCTTCTTTTCAAAAACTCTCCATAGCACTTCTCTTGGAACCATAGTTTAAAATTGCGCAATAGGAGGCGCACCTCTGCGCAATTCTACCTTAAAGAGCCTCATTGCTTAAGCAATTTCGGGTCTGGGTTGAGGCTTACGCCTCATGGATCCTGAGGCGCGCCTTAGAGGCTTAATTGTGCAATTTTTGGTGGGGCTTACGCCTCATGGATCTGGGTCCCACACACTTAAGTTCTAAAAAAAAAAAAAAACTATTTCATCCATTTCTTCTTTCCGCCTACCCGAACTGAACAGAAGAGCTCCGTAAGCCGCAGTCCGCACGCCTTAGCTACCCTTGGCCGGCCTACCCGCCGCCTCTCCCGCACGCGCCGCCTCACGCCGGTGAGCAACTTGAGTCCGACCGCCCTCTACGACACCTCTACTATGGGTTTTAGGTATTTTTTTAATTCAAGGTTTGATTTTTCAAGTTATAGAAAATCTAGGGTTTAAATTTTTTTTTGAGATTTTTGGTTTGATTTTGCATTTGTGCGTTAGGAAACATGGTTAGGGGAAAGAAAAAGTCAAATACGTCATTGCGGAGGGACCCTTCTTGGAAGTACAATGTACATGTTGACGTAGGCGGAGGCGAGCAGACATACGTGTATTTAAAATGCAATTTTTGTGATGGGGCATGATTGGATTTTAGATGTTCTTTCTTATTTGTACTTTGAGAGTTTTGACTTTTGATAGACTTCAAGTTGTGATTTTGTACTTTGAATTATGCTATGAGATGCATATATTGAATCTATTTTATTGTTTTCCACTAAGTTCAATTCTCATTTAGATGTTTTTATTGTATCATAGACTCTTACTGTTATTTACCTACTTAAATACTTAAATTTTCATTTACGCAATTCTTCGTCTGTGAGGCTTATGCCTCGCACCACCTCGAGGCTTACGCCTTGCCTTACGGACGAAAAACGTCTCAAGACTTATTTACGCAATTTTAAATCTTGCTTGGAACTTTATTATATGCTTTCTATAAATCAATAAATATCATATGTAGATCCTCCTTATTTTATCTATATTTCTCCATCAAACCTCTAAATAAATGTATGACTTCCATAGTAAAACCTACCCGGCATGAATCCAAATTGATTTTGAGAAACATTAGTATCACGCAACAACCTACGCTCCATAACTCGCTCCCATAGTTTTAAAGTATGACACATTAACTTAATTCCTTTATAATTCGCACACTCCTGTGCATCACTTTTATTCTTAAGAATAGGAATTAACACATTCATTCTCCACTGTCTGGAATATTCTTCATGATCGAAAAACACTCACGTAGAATGCGTCAACATATTTCGCGCATTACTAAATACGCCGAACATTTCAGCTTATTCTTCACACCGCCCAACCAGATCCGCAATTTCCCCGCACCATTTCATGCTTTTCTGCCTTTTTTTGCTTTCGTGTGACGAGGGGCCAGGTGCAAGAAATCATTTTGGGAGGCCAGGCATAGATGTTAGTTCTGTATAAGTTAATGCATTTTGTAACCCTTCTCACAGCTGAAGCAAGGGCTTTTAAATTTGTGAGGTTAGTATTTCATAGTTAGTACATATCCGTTTAAATTATTTGGTGTATTATTTATATTAAGTGAATTTTTGTTTGTTTTGAATTTTGTAATGAAAAATTACATTTAATTTTTAATTTTTCTTGTAAGGTTTCTTTTTATTAAGCTTTTGCAATTAATGATATGTTATATATTTATGAAATGTTGACGTAATTTGGCATATATCGTTGTTTGTTCAATGAGAAAATAGTAGTTTTTAGTTGGATAGAGATTCTTTTTGTAAGGGTATATTTATTAAAGTTTTTATTATGATTTTTTTTTTTAATTTTTTGGATATGAGTATAATATTTTAAATAGTAGGATAATTATATTTATAAGGTATTGTTCTCTGACTGTTTAGGAGATTTCCTCGATCATTTCTTTTTAACGGGCTTCTCTAAAAAAAAAGAAAATTGTAATAATGACAAGTTCTCTAACTAAAACATCAACTAATGTTTGGATAAGGAATGTTTATTTATTTAATTTAATTAAAAAACTTTTACTTTCTGCAAACTAAACTGTGTTTGACAATAGCAGATTAATTTCACCATACGCTATTAAAGTTTTAATAATGAATAGTTTGTTGTTTAATTTTTTTTTAATAAACGGATTAATAATTTATATTTGTTGTTAGAAGTGCTTCTGTTGGGGATAAAACTAATTACTGATAAAATAAAGATTTAATTTTTAAATCATATATCAAACCATTTCTTTAATCAAACCATTGATTTAAGATTTATATATCAAACCATTAAAGAATGTAGTTATAGATCATTTCTTTAATGCAAACTTGTATAATTTTAAAGAACAATAAACATAAAAATTGAACACTGTTAATACTTCAAAAAATATTTGCATATTTTAATATTGTAATAATCAATTATATACATATACATAGAAGAGAATAGTATTCATTTATCAATTAATTTCTTGTTTTATTAATAATCATGCGTTATGATTATCTTACAAAGTTCATTTATATCAAAAAATTCTACAACATAAAGAACATATAATTTGATGGAGTAAAATTTAGATTAATTAAATTTTGAGTAAATTTTTTATCAAGTGGTGAGATATATTCAATGCGTTGCATGAAGTAGCATTGTATAATTTGAACTTTCAGGGAGAGCATGCAGTAGAGAATAAACGCATGTGTAGAATTCAGGGCAGGCTAATCATCTTAATTAGCTTTAAGTAGAAAAGGTGTTTTTAGTATTTTTAATTGAGTATTTATTCATCTTTAGTAGTAAAGGATATTTTTAGTATTTATAATCCTTTCATGGTATTAAACACTACTCCCATACTTTCTAACTCATTTATTCCAAAATTAACTCCATCCAAAGTACTTCTTTGATCCCATAAAAAAAATATAATTTCCCTCTATAGTGAAAAGAACAAATGTTTTTGCAACTTGAAAAGATTTCTGAGAATACACTTTATTAGCATGTATTGTTATTTTACACTTTATTAGCATGTAATGTTATTTACTTAGGTCACTTAAAACTAATCTTCAAAATAATTAATTAGCTAATATAATATGCATAACTGAATGAATAAATTTGTTCAATATTGGAATTAATAATTAGCGAATTATTATGGTGAATTTATACCCTTTAACATAACTAGAGGATTTACATATGCTCTTCTATGTTGGTAGTATGTCACGATTGATGCTATATTTTGGAGGAGAGTTGAGTAATACAGACGAGCTCACACCAAAATATATTGGTGGCAAAAATCAGCCGCTCCTTGTAGATGATAACATTTTGCTTGAAATATTGAAACTCTAAATTATGTGTGCATTAAGGTTAAATTCAACAGCAAACACTGTTAACCTCACATGTCGTTTCTGTGATAATGCTAAGTTATATGCGACATATGTCGCCGATGATGAGGTTTGCGAGTTCATGTTGATGGATGCTAAAACCCATGCTGTCATTGTGTACGTGGAGGTTGACGAAATACCACAAATAGATGTTGCGGGCCCATCTACTCAAGTGTATACGTGAGTTCGTACTATCACATTTGATGGTGCTTTATGTGGTACTTGTTCGCATCCTTGTTAACATATCCATGCCTTAATAACTTTCGTGGTGAGCTCGCGAGCCGGCTTAAACTTATTTATAGTGGGACGAGCTTAAGTTCGAGCTTGAGCTCACTTTCCAACTGACGAGTTGAGCTCAATAGAGCTAAAACTCAACTTGACTCGACTCGTTTACACCCCTAATTGTGTGAGTTTTGCTTAAAAATGTAATAAGTACTTGCGTTCTCTTTAAAAATGCCATTACTATTTGCTGGTATTATCTTTTTAAATTAACTTATTATTAAGACCTTTTGCTAAAAAAATTTTAAATGATGATTCTTTTAAAAATTTTGCCTGTTTAATTATTCTTATATATATTTTTTCTTATAATTATACTTATATATAAACTATAACTTCGTATAATAAGCTTAAAAATTACGAAACGTCAGATATCACGAAATGAAATCCTCAAATTTCATGAAACTGTTCGAATACGGATTAGGCTAGATTGACTGGAAGGTAGTTGCTTGAATGCGCCAGAAGCTGTGGCACATTCATTGAAAATGCCAAAGCTATTGGCGCGTTCAAGCAACATGCCAATAGCTTTGACGTATTACTTGAAAACATCAAATATATTAGCGTTTTGATTGAATGCGCTATATGGTTTAGTTTTTTTGACTGCGCCAACTGCCAACAGGTTCGACGAATCTGCTCTGCCTTAAATTTCTCTCCGGTTGTGCTCCTCTCGCAAAATTTCCATGCCATCTTGCTCCTTTTAAAAATTTGGCCATTTCTCAATACGAGAGAATATTAACACATAATTAGAATATTATGCAAATGATAAGAATTTCATCTTCGACTTCTATTTCATTAGAAGTTGAGGCATTCATTCTAACCTATCATTCTGACATGTATGTGTAGGATGCCGAGGATTTCATTCTAACCTATCATTCTGATATCATTATTGTATTTCAAAATGACCTCCCGCATGTATTGTTGGTAGGCAGAGGGTTTCACCCCAGTGTGTCACTCGACACTACAATTGTATTTAAAAATTCATCCTTCTGCATAGCAGAGGGTATCACTCTAGTGTGTCATTTGACATTATAATTGAGTTTCAAAAATACCTTTGCATGCATTTATAATAAGCAGAGGGTATCACTCTAGTGTGTCATTTGACACTATAGTTGTATTTCTAAAATACCTCCACATGCATTTATAATAAGCATAGGGTATCACTACAATTGTATTTTAAAAAATTATATCACGTACACACGTGAATGCATTGTGTGAAATGCATCCAACTTCATATACTCATGTAGGCCCTGGTGAGCATGTTGTAAGTACACACGTGACATTTAAGAATGCCGTGCGGGTTAAAAAGTAAATTTAGATTCGAACCCGATCTTCTGTCGGCAAGTAGGCAGAGTTGACAATGTTCGATCAACAAAAATGTAATAGCCCATGAACTCTTTAATGATGGCCGTGTTTAATGTTTATCTCAATTAGAGGGGATCATATATTTTCAAATGCCCTCAAACTTTCACAAAATACTAATATTTTCAAATGACTACAATGGCATCCAGATGATAGCCACGTTTAATGAAAATCTCAACCGGATGAGACCACAAATATTCAAGCAAATACCATCCAAATGCCCATAAAAATTCAAAACTCCAAAATACCAAAATCCGGATATTTAAAGATGAAATAAACCCTCAAAATGCTTAAATCAAAACTCATTTACCCTCCGCAACAGTTTGATGAGGTGGACAAATCTGAAAACTACTCTAGCTCACAAAGAGCTAATGTTTAGTCGAGTATATCATTATGATTCATTTTCTATTTGTCACTTGCTAGTAAAAACGTGGCATGTGTCCTCTAACTAGTGATTTTGCCTGCAAATGGCATCACACTTTGGATTTTGCCGCCAAATGGTGCCACTGGTAAACAATTATAATCAGGATCCTCTAAATTAGGTAAATTTGTCGCAAAATGGCCCCATTTTATTACGGTCATGGTTATCACCTGTATGCTCCCCAATGATATTAAATCTTTGAGATATGAATTAATAGAATATAATCCATAGGATATAAAGCTCTTTGTTAGCTAAGATGGATTCAAAATTTGTACCCTTAGAACATCCACCCTTAGTCTACAGTGTACCCTTGGATGACACAACCTATGGCTACTGAGAAGGATCCTTCTGTCAAGTTGGGTTGACTACTTCCTCTGACTAAGTAGACCACGGACCATGATGACCCTGGACGATGGAACTATGGGATCTTGATCGAACTCATCATCACTCCCCCCACCATCTGCTTTAAGTGCAAGATGGTGAAATTTTAATTTTAAATATTAAATTTCCAACCTAAACCAATGCTGCTATTATATGTTGGATATCACATATCTATTGATACGATGTATTCATTTGACGACTTGCTTTAATTGAAAGTTCTCTTTTGTGATTGGGAGGGGTAATTAACTATAGGGGCAGATCAAAAAGTTCATGCAAAATGAGGGTAAAATCTCTTCTTAATGTTTTATTTCAAACCCAACGTGCCTTTTAAAAATTTACCCTTGAACCTAATTCGTTAAAACTCTCCCTGAAAAAGCGAGGGGAGGCCAGGGAGCGAATTTTTGGAGCCCACATATATCTACAACTGGTGGCAATAAAAACTTTCACAAAATGTGAAAAAATTACAAAGTGCGCTTAGCTTCGCCCCAAAGGAAAATTATCTTGAGATTTGTACAAGGAATCTCATCTCCCGCCTACTGTGTTCATGCCAAAAGAATACCCATGGTTTACCCTCACTAAATTATGAATGCAGCCCACATCCCAGTCTTATGCTAACTCCTTTGCATATGGACCCAGTCCAATGCCATCTGGACATTTTACCGCATGAAGTATGCGTTTCTATGTACCACAGAGTCCAACTTCTATCTGGTTGCACGTATTTATATATATTGTCTTAATTAATATCTTAATGTAAATTATTAAATGCTCAGGGACAAACTATATATGCTGTCTTATTTAATATCATTAGGTAAATTATTAAATTCTCGGAGAATGTTATTTGTTAAGCGGATAGCCCAATCTAAAGTGTATTATCTAATTATTTTTTTCAGCATTCAGCCATACGGTTCTTACTATCTGTTGTGTAATCCAAGTGTTTATAAAACCTACTGAAATAAAACTCTTCATTTTATTATTTGGTCGAGTATCTTTTACTAAACTAATTTAATGATTAACACCTTTCTGAAAATTTCATGAGAATTATATTTCGCAGGCATTTGTCTTTGATTTTCAGCCACAAGATCCTGAGGATTTTTATGTAATGCTTTCAGCTCTTTTTAGTGGCCAAGTTGCAGGTGAGCAACGCCAACTTTGAATGATGTTCTTCTTTTAGCGTACTAGCAACTTGCAGAATCAAGCAGCACTTGCAACCAAAGTTTGCATGTTCAGTTTCAGATTTGGATATTCAACCTGAAAATAAGAAAAAAGCTCAAATTTCAGATCATAAACTTGCATTTTTGACCTGCTTTGGCCAATTTTAAAAGATTGGCTAAAAAAATAGAATGAGTTGAGAGGAGAATAGTAATAGGAGACTTTATTGCTGATTTTTATTTCCTTGTTCTTTGCAAAAAAAAAAAAAAAATGAAAAGAAGTGGTACATAAAAAGGTTGAGAAATAACAATCTAGAAAAGAAATAAATATGAAAATCAGTTTTTAATACCGAAAGGTAGAATTAACTACATAACAAAAGTAGAAAGTTGTCCACGAACTATTGGATTATTGTAGGAGAAAAGTTATTGATGAGGACATCAACAAACGTTTTCGACGAGCATATCAGCACAGGAGGCGCAGATCGATGGCCATGATCCACAATCTTTATTTTGATGTTATGTATTAATTGATATTCCCGATTGTACCATTTCTTTAGTTGTCTTGAGTTGTAGCCCCAGGGGCATTTGCGTTATTGTACTTTTTTGTTTTCTTAGGCCTATATATTATGGCCTCCTCTATTGTATCAGATAATGTTGATGAATGAAATTTTCTTATTGTTGATCTCTTTGTGAGTTCGTGAGATTCCCAAGATCTCTTTGTGAGTTATTGAGGAGGTGGTACTTGAGGTTTGTAGCTCTCTAAATTTTCCCTTTCCCCTACACCCATCTTCTTCTTCCCCTACCTAATCGAAGCCTCACCACCCTCGCGATCCCCCCACCGCCACAAGAGCTCCACCGCCGGCCTCCCTTGGCCAGCCCAGCCACCGGCGGCCCTCCCAGCTCCCACGGCCGGTTGCCAGCCCGCCGATTCCAACTCGCCGCCTCCCAACTTGCCTCCGGCTCTCCCCTAACCCAACCCCTTTGAAATTCAAATTCCCCTAGATTAAATTACTTTACTAATTAGTCTTTCTCTATTTAAGAAAGCATTTAAGGGAATTTAAATCTATTTTGAAATTCAAACCTTTTCCCTCTCATTATAAACCAAATTAAGAAGTTATTTTAAATTTAATCAAATCTGAAATTAAAATCAGATTTGATTAGAATTTAATTAATATCCTTTGAGCCCCACTTACTTAATTCCCAAGCCCCTCTCTCCTCCCTATATGGCCGGCCACCCTATCCTCTCTCTCTCCCATTAATACACCATTAATCCCCCTTCCCTCCTAGCCTAATTTCAAAATTCTGAATTTGAAATTAATCCATTCTTTTATTGGAAACTTGAAATTAAATTCAGGTTTATTTCCTCCCTCTACCTAGCCCACCCGCTCCTAGTCTCCCTCACCCGAGCCCCAACCCCTCCACCCTCACAGCCCACCTCCTCCCTCTCCCTCTAGCTCACGGCCAAGCCCATCCCCCTCCCAAACCGCCACTTCCACTTTTCCTCTCCCTCTTCTCTTCATTGGTGCTCCTTCATCTCCCGACAAGAATGCATGGCGGATCCAGAAGTTGATCACGGCTTTTGCTTACAACGCCCAAGGTGAGATCGACATCCTACTCTCGCCCTTCTACGAACCAGATTGGGAGTACAACGGCACAGTAGAACGCTACGTCAACCGCATCTTGTATTGTCTCACCGAGACCATCGAGCTTCAATGACCAAGAACCCCGTGGCTCCTCATCGGACGCTCCTTGCCTCCTCCAACTTCGGCTACCTTCCCAACAACCAAGCTCCTCGGCTCGTCCTTCCTAGTGGTCTTCTCACTTCTAGTGTGGAATATCTTCCACCGCTAAGCCTAGAAATGTAGAGAGAGAGAGAGTAAATCCTCAAGGTGAACATCTCAATATTAAATTTTGGATTTGTGTTATAAGCTATTACATTACGTTCGCCTTTGTATTTGATTGAGAGTGTCTTGGTCAATCTTCATGTATTTTTTTGCCTAAGCAAGTGGAAGACTGCGAATTTTAACAACTTACTTTGATTTGATGCATAACTTTATGATGGTTAACTTTTAATAAATTCTCTTGTTAGTCTTTTGTAACTTCATGCATGTATCACATCATTGCTCTCAAGGATTGCTGTGAATGGAATGTTGTCCATGGATTGCCAGATTATTGTAGATGGAAAGCTGTTCGTCATGGATTGCTTGATTGTTATATATGAAAAAGTTCTGTTCATGGATT
Organism: Dendrobium nobile; assembly: GCA_022539455.1. Lineage (NCBI taxonomy): Eukaryota > Viridiplantae > Streptophyta > Magnoliopsida > Asparagales > Orchidaceae > Dendrobium > Dendrobium nobile. Next base: position 29,074,636 of record CM039723.1, on the reverse strand, counting down.
TAGGATTATATTAATGCTCCTCCTTGAGCTGGGTTGAATATATTGATCATATCGACATTATTGTTTAGATTATCAAAAATCGTTTTTGGCAAAGCCTTAGCGAGGATATTTATAGTTTGAGAGTTTATCAGAATATAATTTAGTTGGGCTAGTCCATTTTTTATTTTTCTATTGGATGCATAGTTTGTCCATCTCAATATTATTTAGTCCTGTTGTGATGGACTAGAGTTTTTGCAAGACTTGTGACAATGTGGTTGCCATAATACTATTTTAATGATTTTTTTAATTGATAGTTTAGTTATATTAGGTTTCTTTAATTATATTCCTTAGAAAATACAAAATACCACTGCCTTGTATTTAGCTTTAAATGTTTCTTGTGGCCATAAATTATTTCTTATTTCTATATGTGATCTTTTTTTCCATGTTCATAAGTATAATAACCAAAGGCGAATCTTTAGTATAACACATCTCCAACCCATTTATAAGTATAATAATCAACACTATGAAAGGGATGACTTTATGTAACAAATCTTTTCTTGGTGTCAACGTCAGGTACTTGAGAATGTGGTTAACATTTTCTATGTGGTCTTTGGTAGGGTTATGCATGTGTTGGCTTAGAATACTAACAAGGAATTCATATGATGAAGGGTGTGAGAGAGGTAGATAAGTTTTCCCAGAAGGTGTTGATACTTACCTTTATCAATTGGCATGCTACTAATGGTAATCCCAAATTTTTTGGGTTCATTAGAGTTTTTACTGGGTTATATTCAAATATTACCCATTTTTTTAGTAGATAAAGAATATACTTCATTTAAGAAATAAGAATATCTATTTTTATTGTGCCATTTCCATACAATAAAGTACTTTAAAAGTTTTAACTCTTATCTCAAATTCTCTTATTAGAAACCCTTTTAATCTGGTTAGCTCTTTCTCAAGTCATCTGCCAATATAATATCATTTATATGTACAATAAAAAACATTTTTTTCCCTTTATGTGAGTGCTTGATAAAGAAAGTGTGATCAGCTTTATACTAAATGTACACACTTTTAAACATATTTAAAGAATCCACCGAATCAAACACGAGGGAATTATTTGAGGCTATATAAAGCTTTTTAGAGTTTGCATATCATATTATTTCTTTGGTTTTTCAATAATGATGGGTTCTCCACGTGTACTTGCTCATCAAGGCCCTTATTAAAAACATCAAGGCCCTTATTAAAAACAACATTCTTAATGTCAAGTTGATAGAATAATACAAATTTGTTGCATGAAAGAGCACAACTTGAATTATGTTTAGTTGGAAATGTGAGACAGTTTCTTGATAGTCAGTATCGTATGTTTTTGTGTACTATTCTATATGCTTCATATTTTGCTTTGTGTATTGTCTGCTTCATAGTTGGCTTTAAATATCTATTTGCATCTAACTAGCTTTTTCGTGAGATATATGTCTAAGTTAGCCAAACAAAGAGATAGGAGTAGCAATGATTTAGTTCAAGTGAAGTGTATTAAGGATAAAGATCAAAAAGTACTTTTCTTTGAAGATGATATTCAACAAAGGTGGCTGAGATATTTTGCTAAACTTTTTAATGAATATTGTGAGAATATGATTGACTTTAGTGACCTTAGCACCTTAAATGAAAATAAAGATTTTTATTTTTTTCGGCGTATTAGTAAAATCGAAGTTAGAGAGGCTTTAAAAAAATGAATGGTGGAAAAGCTATTGGACTTGTTGATATTCCAATAGAGATGTGGAAATGCTTAGGAGATGAAGGAATTTCTTGGCTTACTAAACTTTTTAATACTATTTTGAAGACTAGAAAGATGCCAGATGAGTGGAGGATGAGTGTGTTGCTTCATATTTTTAAGAATAAAGGTGATGCACAAGATTGTGCGAATTATAGAGGAATTAAGTTAATGTGTCATACTTTAAATCTATGGGAGCGAGTTATGGAGAATAGGTTGCGGCGTGATACTAATGTTTCTCAAAATCAATTTGGATTCATGCTAGGTAGGTCTACTATGGAAGCCATATATTTATTGAGAGGTTTGATGGAGAAATATAGAGAGAATAAGGAGGATCTACATATGATATTTATTGATTTAGAGAAAGCATGTGATAAAGTTCCAAGAGAAGTGCTATGGAGAGTTCTTGAAATGAAAGGAGTTAATAATGCTTATATTTAAATCATTAAAGATATGTATGCATGAGCTATTGCTTGTGTTCAAACACAAGGTGGTTTGACCCAGTATTTTCCTATTTCGGTTGGATTACATCTAGGATCAGCCTTAAGCCCATATTTTTTTGCTTTATTCATGGATGTTATTACTAGACATTTGCAAGAGCATGTACCTTGGTGTATGCTTTTTGCTGATGATATTCTTCTTGTGGATAGATACGGAATTTATTTCCGAAACAAGTAAAGTTTGAGTGTCCTAGTGATAATGCTAGTCAAACATTTTTATTGTTATTTAAAGTGTGTTTGGAATTTGGAATGACGGTTTTGGTGGACACAAACTATTGTTTGAGCTCTACTTTTTTTGAGGATCATTTTTTAAAAGGTAGATTTTATAACACATCTTTGTATTACTAAACGTTATCTTAGAATTCAAGTCTCAAAACTGATAGATTAGATGATAAATTAGCAATGCAATTTTTGTCATTAGCGAGTTTGTTAATTGATAATAAGTTGAAATCTATGTTAGACAATGGAGGCATAGTCATATGTCAGATCTTTTTAAAAAATGACAACGTATTTAGACCATTTTTTATAGTGGTGCCTCAGCAATCCGAAAATTATAATCTGTATGGCATGACTAGAACTATGAAAGATAATTTTATCTCATTCCATATGTTCTGAAGCTCGAGTCTAATAAGTGTTTAACTTTCTTTTTCTTTTTTGTAATAGTGACATTTAAAATTCACCTTTTTTAGCAACTAAGATTTTTTTGGTGATGTTCCAAAATAAGCTTTTACTAGAGAATATTTGGTTATCTTTGGTTTGCTATCTAGATGCTTGAAATAGTAGAAGATTGCTATTGCGATTTATCTTGTTTGTTTGTTCTCTTTGAAAGTTTCCAGTCCAATTTTTCATTGTAGATTTTCTTTATTTTGGTTTTTAGTATTTTATTTTGAAGTTGATATCTAGCAGAAGTTGTTACTTGTGTTCAAACACAAGGTGGTTTGACCAAGTATTTTCCTATTTCAATGGAATCACATAAAGGATCAGTCTTAAGCCCATATATTTTTGCTTTATTCATGGATGTTCTCACTAGACCGTTGCAAGAGGTTTTACCTTGGTGTATGCTTTTTGCTGATGATATTCTTCTTGTCGATAAGAATAGAGAGGCAGTTGATGGTAAACTTGAATTATGGAGGTCAACCTTAGAGTTTAAAGGATTTCATTTGAGTAGAGCTAAAACTGAATATATAGTGTAATTTTAGGGGCTGTTTGGTTGCCTGAATTAGGAGTGTAAAGTAAAACAAATACATGTATTTACTAAATTAGGCTGTTTGGTTAATTTTGAGCGAAACAAAAGGAACTCATCCGATGCATTAGGCGTGTAATAAGTAGGCTGTTTTGCGGGAATTAGAAACCCGCTCGTATCGAGCGGGTTATAAATTCGGTGGACGAAGATTTATTGGCGTCGTTGCTGTTCGGCTTCATTGCTTCGCAGGTGGTGTAAGATTGCACGAGAGGGTTCTTCGGCTCCTTCGTTCTTCTCAAACTTCGCACGACGACGACGTTCCCTTTGCCTGTCCGATCAGAAGTTGCGCCATTTTCATCGGAGGTAAGGACGGGAGCTCGAGTTCGCATCATCGTCGTTGTTGTTCGGCTTCATTGCTTCGCACGAGGTGTAAAATTGCACGAGAGGCTTCTAGGGCTCCTTCGTTCTTGTTCGCTCCTTCGACGAGGTTACGTTTGCCTGTCCGCTGTTCTTCGTCGAGTATGTCGAGCCGCTCGGTGCTGGTGCTCGCAGGAAGGCCGGAGATGACTCTAACCTCGCGAAGGCTGCCGATGCGAACCTCGCCGCCTTCCATAATGGCGCAGCTGTGGATAAAGTGTTTGTATATTTGTGGGCGGTCGAATCGGCGAACCACAGATCAGACGGTCGCTGCCGGAGCCCGGATCCGTTGCGAGATCAGGGAGGAGCATTGATCGGTGCTTAAATGGTATCGGTGGTGAGCATCGATCGCCGTCGACTGGCGGCAAAGGTGACTGCGGCGGTGTGCCATGGTATGCGTTGACGCTTTCCATTGCTTGGGCTGAGCTACTATCGCGGATGCGATACCGCAGGAGGGGATCGAGAGCTATTATCATAAGCGATATGCTGTGCCTTTGAAAGTGGGTTATTATAATAAGGAAAAAAGTTTGAGTGAGAGCACTCAATTAACATATGTTTAGTATAAATTTTAAAACACCTAAATTTATTTATAAACAAAAATCTAAGTGAGGGGCAATTTATGTAGTTGTTCTAAATTAATATATATTACGAGATTCATCCACTTTTAATATGATTCACGCGACCAAATAAGAGGGTGTAAGGATTATAAGAGACCAAACATTAGGCTAGATTTTAATTTTTTGCTCTAATATCAATTAAATTTTATTCATATCTAATTTAAGTTCAATGTTAAATAATAATAAGGCAAGTCATTTGGTACATTTACTATACTACTGAACCATATTTATGCAGTTTATGAGCTAAAAAAGTCAAACATAATTGATATTTGGAGCTATATATTGAAACCTATTTGCTCTCTATATATTAGGGAAAACATTATCAACAAGTTAAATCATAATTATTTGATGTAAAATTACAAAAAAATGAACCTGACTCAAATTTAAAGCTAAAGATGATAATATTCGATGTTAGAGAGTTTATAGCGTTAATTTGTCAGAAGAAATTTTGGTAACTTTTTTAGTAAAATTATCACTTATGTCGAGAATATTTTGAATTTTCTTTTAAAAAATTTTGTACTAAAAAAATTGCTTAATGAAATAGTTAAAAAGGTGTACGAAATGAAGCCTTAGCTTTTGTTATCGACGTCTTTCTTACTGTTTTTTAAAGTAATTTTTGATAAAAAAATTTTTGAACAAAATTTTATGTAGTAAGAAGCTGTTTTAGAAAACAATAAAAAGTTGTCCCAAATGAAGACTTAAATTTTGTTTGGGATGATTTTTTTATTGCTTCTTAAAGCCATTTTTCAGTGTAAATGTAAAAATTAAAAAGTTTAAATTGAAAAGTTATTTTAAGAAGCAATAAGAAAGTCGTCCCAAATGAAGTCCTTGTCATCATAATTAATTAATTAAGCTCAAGCTCAAATTAGAGGTGTAAAAATAAATTTTTATAAAAAAGCCGCTTTTACTTTACTCTGGTTCTACCTAACTAAACAAGAGAAACAATTCTCCTGTGTTTATTTTGCAAACAACCAAACACTCTCAAAGTATTCAGAATACATTGCATTTACTTTACACTGCATTTCTTTTTCAGGCTACCAAATAGCCCCTTAGTAAGAATAGATCTATTATGGGAATTGTGACTTTTGGTGATCAAGTCATTAATAAGAGTACAAATTTTCGATATCTTGGGTCTATTGTTTAGAGTGATGGTGAAATAAGTGGGGATATTATTATTAGAATTAAAGTTGGATGGCTGAAGTGGAGGAATGCATCGGGCTTGTTGTGTGATAGAAAAGTCCCCCTTAAACTTAAGGGAAAATTTTATAAGTTGGTCGTTAGAGCAGCATTGCTTTATGGTGCAGAATGTTAACAATTAAAAAGAGCATAATATTAAGTTAAGTGTTGCAGCGATGAGGAGGCTCAGGTGGATGAGTGACTTTACTTTTAGAGACAAGATATGAAATGTGCATATACGTGAAAAGGTTGGAGTAGCTCCAATGGAAGATAATATTAGAGAGACTCGTCTTAAATGGTTTGGTCACAGAAAACGGCGGCCTTCCGATGACCCAGTTAGGAAAGTAGATGTATTAGATTTGACTTATGTTAAGAAAGGTAGAGGTAGACCTAAAAATACTTGGTTAGAAAATATTAGAAACGACATTTCTTTGTTACATTTAAATGGGAATTTAAATCCTAATAGGACGCAATGGAAAAAAATGATTCATGTAGCCGGCACCATAATGTGGGACAGGCTTGATGTTGTTGTTGTTGATGATGATGATGATTTCTAGCATTGGATTTGCTGACTTCTTGTCCACAAGCTTCTTCATAGAGTTTGCCACCATCTTCTTTCCTAGGTGTTTCTTTACATTTTTTTTGCCTTGAATGTTGGATGAAGATTGGCTTTTAGTGTTTTGAAGGGCTTGCTGGCCTAGAGGAGAGATTCTATATTGAAAGGCCCATCAACCTCATAAGGAGTATGACCTTCTGTTTTTCATACCATATTCAAAATTAGAATTGGAGCAAAGGAGAATAAAAATTAGAAATTTAATGATCAAATTTTAATTTTTTAGTTTGTACTAATAAGAGGATAAGAGTTGTACATAAATAACTGTATAAACAACTATCTAGGAAAAAATAAATTTGAAAACCAGTCTTTAATTTTTGAATCTAGAATTGACTCCACATTGAAAATAGAAAAATGTTGTCCACAAATTTTTCTGAATTTTTGTAGATAGAAACTTTTATTCACAGATTGTTAGATTCTTGTAGATGAAATAGTATTCTTCATAGCTTTTATTCATAGTATGACAAAGTGTAGGCCATGGAGTAAGGATTGTTTCAACAATAACACATCATCTTATGTGTTGTTTATTTTTATCAACTCTATCTATTGAGTTGAAATCTCTAATTGGTTTTGACCATATTTAAGGCAATGAACCAAGAAACTAAAATCTATTCATTATGCCTCCATTTTCTGTGAACTGTGGACATCCATAAATATTTATTAATTTAATATTTTTGACAACATGAAGGAATCATTATTTCAAGCTCTAAGTACTGTACCTAGTTTGGGTAAATTGGACTAGAGCACTTTTTGAAGTCCAATTAAGCTGTGGATCTCTATGGTCTTGTCCTCTTTGAGAATTTTATATTCTTAGTTTGAAGGCTTTTTATGCATATAAACCCTGCTAATTAATTGTCACTTTTGATTTTGGAAGAACCCTTGATTAAGAGTATTGTGCGGCTCATTGACTTATACTATTGACAGCTTCATATATTATAGTTAAACTTGTTGCTCATACATTTTTAATGTTAACTGCCCCTTTTTGTGCTCAGACGAGATGGAGTTAATGATGATAAAATCTATCACGGTCGTATGATTCTAGCATTTTGGATCTATTGATGGAACCCAATCTAAATAGTTTAAAGTCATTTGTGCTTTGACTTGGAGAGAGAGGATTTCTATGCCTTTTTAGATGTATTAAACAATATATAGACTCATAAACATTGCTATTGAGCAAGGTTTAAAATTGCGTAATTAAGCCTCGAGGCGGTTTTTGTCCGTGAGGCGAGGCGTAAGCCTCGAGGTGGTCTGAGGCGTAAGCCTCATGGATACAGAATTGCATAAATGAGAAATTAAGGGTTTTAGCAGGATAATAATAGCAATATTCTATCTTACAATAAAAACATCTAAATGATATATGAAAATAGTGGAAAGTAACAAAATAGATACAATAAAATCATGTCCCAAAGTACAAAATCACAAAATATTAGTTCAACAAAACTCCCAAAGTACAAACTATAAAGAACATATAAAATACAATCATATCCCATCATTAAATGGGTCTTCAAGGAAATCTTCTTGTCCAATTGTATATATGAATGCCATATCATCGTCATCTTCAATATGACTCACTTTTCTCTTTCCTGTTCAATAAGAGAAAAGATCATTATCATGTTAATTGCTCACTTGATATAAATATAATGCGATAGCATATAAGAAGTTGTGGAATACCTTTACTTGATTGTTGTGCTACAGAGCTAGTGGATGTGTGTGGTGTGGTACTAGTGGATGTGCCCACTTGATCTGCTTCGCCGCTCAAGACATTCACATTTAGATCTTCTAGCTGTAAGTCTGATAATGACAAATCTGTCTCATCATCTATGAACCACTCATTATCAGATGACACATCATCACACACCAACGGGTCCTCATCATCCTTCAACCCCTTATTCCTCTACCTCCTATCTCTTAACCTCTTGTTGTGCATAATATATACGAGGGAGTTCATTCTGAGTGTTGATAGCCGATTCATTCTCTTTGTTTGCACTCGACTATATGTACTCCAGTTTCGCTCACACTCAGAAGAAGAACAAGTGAGGCCCAACACTCTTACAGTAAAACTCTGTAACTCAGGAGTGGAATCACCAAATTGGATCCACCATTCAACTGTTTTCAAGAAGAAAAAAGATAATCAGAATTCAGAACTGAATAAAGGATCTTGTATTTGCCAAAATAACTATACCTGGAGACCGTTTGACAATAGTTGATTTTGCTGCATTCAGACCAAAAAAACCCTCTTTATTCCGGAATAGAACAAGTTGTAAATCTGCAAGCTCCCTATCTGCCTGCTCCGGTATTAGTCTTTCCATACAATGATACAGATCAAGCTTCACTCCGGGTTTGAAGATTTCTTCTCTGAATATTGAAATTGAGGATTTAAATAATATGCCGCTGCATGTATATGACGGTGTAACTGCACCTCCCACCGAGCATCAATGATATCCCAAATCTCTCTATAACTTGCCTCCTCTCCTCCCAAGTTGTGTGCAATCAACTCCTTGGCCTCATCCATAGCTTTATAAATAAAACCCATAGCTGGTTTCTTCACTGCATCCACTAAGCATAGTACTTGCACTAAGGGTCTCGTGCTCAATATGGCATAGGTCACAGTAGCCCAAAATTTATCATTCAGAATAATCTTTCTTATTTCATTCTCCTCACTTTTCTTCCCCCAAGCAGAGTTAAGCCATTCAATTGATGTAAACATTGCTTTCAAAGGTTGCCTCACTTCCATCAGACTCTGCAGTGTCAAATAGGATGTGGCAAACCTATAGATTTACAGTGCACAAATGTAAGAACTAAGAACATACAATAGGAATTGCAATAATGATTTGTAGTGCACAAATTTAAGAACTTACCTACTGGTTGCAGGGCGAATGATTTCCTTCTTTGAAAACTTTCTCATCAAACTTAAGACTTATGAGTAATTGTAGATGAACTTTGTAATCTTCTTCGCCTAGAAAGAGCACTCTTGTGCTGAGGTAAGTCACCAAGATCATCGAAAATGAGATCGATACAATGTGCTGCGTAGGGGATCCAACATAGGTGTGTCCTCTTCTCCATCAACATCTGATCATTTGCTTTGTATGCACTGGCATTATCAGTCACTATTTGGACAACCAATTGCTCCCCAATCTCCTCAATATCCCCATCAAGTAAATTGAAAATGAATGTAGCATTTTTCACCTCATATGAAGCTTCAACTGATCGTAAAAACACCGTGCCGTAGGGATTGTTGACAAGGATGTTAATCAAGCTCCTGCTCTTCATGTCAGACCATCCATCTGTCATAATGGTAACACCAGTCTCAATCCATGTCCTTTTGATATCATCAATGCTCTGCTCTGTGTTCTGTACCTCTTCCTTTAAAATCTATGTTCGCAACTCATACATGGAAGGTGCCTTCAACCCTCTCCCATACAACCCTACAGACCGCAGTATATTGAAGTAGGCAGGCGACGTAGCAACATTAAATAGTATGGCATTCTAAAAAAAAAAAACCTCCCAATGTCCATGCAAACCTGTCGCCGACCCTCTCTGGTACCAGCTGCAGGTATCATCTCTGCTTGTCCTCTATCCTCTCCTGGATTAGTCATATACTGATCCATAGGATCTCGTGCACCTTTATTATGTATAGTGAAGGAAGACCCCTTTCCACTCTCGCTCCCAAAATAAGCACCATGTTTGACCCTTTCATCAAATTTCTTCTGTTGTAAGTGTTTTGCCGTGGTAGTTTTCTTCATGTAAGCAATTATTTCTTCCTTCACATTGTCCGACACTTTTGCACACGGTGCTACGTTCTTATGAGAGCATGATAAGTGCTCCTTCATGCGGGTAACTCCGCCCTTCACCACTTTCTCACAAAAATTGCATTTTAAATAGACATACGTCTTCTCGCCCCCTCCTACGTCAACTTGCATGCTATATTTCCAAGAAGGGTCACGCCGCAATGACGTATTCGCCTTTTCTTTACCTCTAACCATGTCTCCTAAAGCAAAAATCCAAAAACACAAAAAAACAATCAAAACAACATAAACCCTAGATTTTCTTACACTTGAAAAATCTAACCCTAAACTAAAAAAAAATACCTAAAATCCAATGTGGAGCCCTCCTAGAGGGCGGCCGAAAGTTTCAACTTCGCCGGAGAGAGGCGGCGCCGGCGGGAGAAGTGGCGGGAAGGGAAGCCGGCTGGTAAGGACCGTGCGAGAGCTCTCTGTTTCGCGAACTGGAGCCGTGCGGGTAGGAAAAATTTGGGAGGGGTTGCTGCCGTGCGGGTTTAAGGAGAAAAAAACATTCATTTTAAGTGGGTGGGCCCATTCCCATGAGGCGTACGCCACTACGCCTCACTAAGAATTGCGCAATTGCGCCTCTGAGGCGCGCCTCAGTCCAAGTGAGGCGTACGCCTCTGCTAGAGGTGGAATTGCGTAAGCTTTGAGGCAATTTTGGGATGAATTGCGCAGAGGCCCGCCTCATATTACGCAATTTTAAACAGAGCTATTGAGAACATGATTGTCTTACTTGTGATATTGTTTTGTGGTTCAGGGGCACATCTTAGGCATAACTAACCAAATTAAATAATTTAAATCAATTCTTACCAACACCAGTATTCTGAATGTCATTGGTATGACATTAGGTCCTTTGTGAGCTTTAGTTAACTTTAACTTGACGCCCTTAAAAATTCTTATGCGGAAGAGCAAATTAGTGACAATTTTGACAATTGAGAAACTATTGAAATATTTTTGTATATTGTTTTTGCTTTTCATATATTTTTATCCATAAGAAATGAATTTGTCTTTTAAAATTGCTGTAGAGAGGCATTGCCATTAAGGGCCTAGGCCAAGGGGCTCAAGACAACACTGAGCTTTGGGCTCTGCTCTCGATGGTGAAGTGTTGACTCCCTAAAGAATTTGACAACATTTAGCTGCTCTAATTAAAGAGTTGACTGGCTCACTTGGACGTCTTCATGTTGTGCATGAGAGTTAGTGTTGGCAGATTGTTTCACTTGTAAGGATGAGCTTGTTGGAGATTTATTATTAGGGTTTCTAATTGGTTCATAGTTTATCATGTTTAGTGATAACAAGGGATTACCGTTGGACCAATCCCATTATTTGGGGGAAAATATATATTCTAGTCAATTTGGAGGTAGGTGAACTCGATGAGGTCGGTCTTACTACTACAATTTAGGTTATATAAAGCAGGTTTTTGATATCATGTTTTATAATCTTTAGTTAATTTTACATTTTAAGACATAAATAGATGCTACAATCTTAGCTTGACTTTTGGCATAGCATTGATCGGATCAAATGGTACGACCATAAATGTTAAGTGGCGCTGCCTTCAAAAAGTGACCACTTGTACTTGGTTGATTGGTTCAATATTATTGACTGTCACATTTAGCTTTTGATTGGTTAGGCTTGCAAAGTTTTCCGATAGTCCTTGAATTTGGCTATGAATGCATCTTTCTGCTGATCTAGACATTTTTGTTAAGGTTATGTGATCCATTAGTTGGGGTGGCTTTTCTTGAATGGATGGTCTAAACAATCCATGGAGGGAATCTGTCTGGAGCAAATATAAAGCCCGACCTGCTTAGAAGAGTTACTTTGAATTGATTCTCTAGTGATGGTTACATCATCTAGGCGATCAAAAGCGACTCCTATTTTGCTTCATGTTTCTTCTTCATTTCTCTGTAGGCAGGATCACAGGGAAGTTTCCACTCATCCCTACTCTTGTCAGCCTTGCATTGCTTCGTGTGATAGGCCCTAATGAAGTTCTTTACTTCGTCAATGGGGTATTTTAGTATATCATTTTTGTTATTTTATTTTATTGCATAATTTTGGTAATAGTTCCTTGTATCCCTTGTGAGAGAGGCAATAGGGAATATGCTAGAACAATTATGTCATACAAAGAGAGCATTTATTGGTGGTGTCGAGCACTTGGGCCAATTTTGAGGGCCTCATCACCATGCCAAGAAAAGTGTCTAACTAGTCCAATCAATTTAAGCTCCACAATGATAGTTGAACTTGCTAACATCTAGGAGATTGTCACGACGCGGTCCAGAGACTTGAATTAACGAGGTGGGAACAAATTGTCGAACGGTTAAAACATTTCTTTTAAATTCTAAAACACTTTTTTATCTACATTTCATATAAAAACTGAAGAGCCACTAATACAATTTTCACATTTGAACATTTACATAAACCATATTTTATATGCTTTCATTTGATTGTCGTCTTCTGTAGACGTATTCATCTCTTTTAGCTATTTCTACTTATCATGAGACTTACCTAAAAAATTAGTATTACAGTTTGAGTTTACATAGTAATCTCAGTGGATAATCATCATTGAGATATAACATTAAAGAATATATAAAACGCTCATGCATATTCTTATTCATTTCCTTTTCAATTGAACATATATAACATTTTATATGCAATATATCATCATAGTTAGCTTTTTCAATAAATTCTTTTCTTTTATTATTTCTTTCGTTCTTTTTCATTTGACATTTAATCCTTTTTCTTTTTAATTAGTATAAGAGCATCGTCTAATTGTACAAATAACAGCACAACCATTTTCATTTTTATTTAATAAGCATGTTACGTCTTCGGTCAGTACCATAAAGGGGTGAACTCTTGTAATTTGCATGCATGCACTCTTTTCCTTTTTCATTATTCTTTCTTTTACATATTATTAGTTAATTTGTTTATTTCATTTCTTAACAATTATATATACATTTGTGGGCTCCAAAAATTTGGCCCCAGCCTCTGCCCAACAGTTTTTGCTTTTTATTTCGGCGGGCGTGTTTTAATGGAATTAAGTTAAATTTTGGAAGGCAGATGGGTTTGTAGATAAGACACTACCTAGAGATTTTGCCCTCATTTTGCGAGGACTTTATGATCTGAGTTCTGGTTTCCTATAGACGCAAGCCCCTCTTATTAATTACCCCTCCCGATAACGAGTGAGAATTTTCGATTAAGGCTAGTCGTCAATCAGATACGTTGTATCTTTAGATACATAGTATTAGGCGTATGGTTGCAACATGGGTTTAGGAATTTGGAGTTTGAAGGGTTTGGAAGATTTGATATTTAAAATAGAAATTTCACCATCTTGCACTTAAAGCGGATGTGGGGGAATTGATGATGGACCCGATCAAGATCCCATGGTTCCGTCGTCCTGGGCCATCGTGGTCCATGGTTTACTTAGAGGAGGTAGTCGACCCAACCTGACAGAAGGATCCTTGTCAGCAGCTATGGGTTGCTTTGTCGAAGGGTATCTTGTAGACCTGAGATGAATGTTTGCCTAAGTGGACAAACTTGAATCCACTTAAGCTAACAGAGAACTTTGTTCCCTATCGATCATATCCTATTGATTCATAACTCAAGGATTTAATGCCACTAAGGAGCGTATTGGCTCTGGTCATAATCGATATTTTGTGGTGCAATTTAGCGGAAAACCACTCAGTTCAGAGGGCCCCGGGTCATAACCGTTTATCCTGCGATGCCATTTGACAGCAAATCGTCGGTTAGAGGACACGTACCACGCCCTTACTGATAGGAGATTGTTTGAGAAAGGATCCTAGTGATATTTTCGACTAGGCCTTAGCTCTTTGTGAGCTGAAGTAAATTTTAATTTGTCCACCCCGACAAATTGTTGCGGAGGATGAATGAATTTTGCTTTAAATGTTTGACAGATTTATTTCAATTTTAAATATTTAGATTTGGAATTTTCTAGGAGTTTTGGATTTCATGAGTATTTAAGTGGCATTTTGGATTATTTAAAGTTAACCCCTCCGGTTGAGATTTTCATTCAACACGGCCATCATCGGGGCGTTTGGGGTCATTTAAAAATATTTAAGTGGCATTTTGGATTATCTTGTAGACCTGAGATGAATGTTTGCCTAAGTGGACAAACTTGAATCCACTTTAGCTAACAGAGGACTTTGTTCCCTATTGATCATATCCTATTGATTCATATCTCAAGGATTTGATGCCACTAAGGAGCGTATTGGCTCTGGCCATAACCGATATTTTGTGGTGCAATTTGGCGGCAAAACCACTCAGTTCAGAGGGCCCCGGGTCATAACCGTTTATCCTGCGATGCCATTTGGCAGCAAATCGTCAGTTAGAGGACACGTACCACGCCCTTACTGATAGGAGATTGTTTGAGAATGGATCCTAGTGATATTTTCGACTAGGCCTTAGTTCTTTGTGAGCTGAAGTAAATTTTAATTTGTCCACCCCGACAAATTGTTGCGGAGGATGAATGAATTTTGCTTTAAATATTTGATAGATTTATTTCAATTTTAAATATTTAGATTTGGAATTTTCTAGGAGTTTTGGATTTCATGAGTATTTAAGTGGCATTTTGGATTATTTGAAGTTAACCCCTCCGGTTGAGATTTTCATTCAACACGGCCATCATCGGGGCGTTTGGGGTCATTTAAAAATATTTAAGTGGCATTTTGGATTATCTTGTAGACTTGAGATGAATGTTTGCCTAAGTGGACAAACTTGAATCCACTTTAGCTAACAGAGGACTTTGTTCCCTATCGATCATATCCTATTGATTCATATCTCAAGGATTTGATGCCACTAAGGAGCGTATTGGCTCTGGCCATAACTGATATTTTGTGGTGCAATTTGGCGGCAAAACCACTCAGTTCAGAGGGCCCTGGGTCATAACCGTTTATCCTGCGATGCCATTTGGCAGCAAATTGTCGGTTAGAGGACACGTACCACGCCCTTACTGATAGGAGATTGTTTGAGAATGGATCCTAGTGATATTTTCGACTAGGCCTTAGCTCTTTGTGAGCTGAAGTAAATTTTAATTTGTCCACCCCGACAAATTGTTGCGGAGGATGAATGAATTTTGCTTTAAATGTTTGATATATTTATTTCAATTTTAAATATTTAGATTTGAAATTTTCTAGGAGTTTTGGATTTCATGAGTATTTAAGTGGCATTTTGGATTATTTGAAGTTAACCCCTCCGGTTGAGATTTTCATTCAACACGGCCATCATCGGGGCGTTTGGGGTCATTTAAAAATATTTATGTTTTAAACTTTTTTGACTCTATCAATTTATCAACAGGGGATCGGGTTTTGTAGGCTTCAAAGCCTTTATTAATGAATTCTCATTGTTATAGGCCTTGAAGGCTTAATATTAATGTATTAAGACAAATATACCGGTCACCACAACAGTATATTTGTTTGATGGTTCAAACCCTGTCGACTCCTATTGATCTGCATAAAAGGATCGGGTTCGAACTTGAATTCACTTATTGTCCCGCGCAGTATCCCTAGACGTCACGTGTATACCAATAACACGCTCGTCGGGGCCCATACGGGTGTTTGGGGGCATTTTATAATTAAACAATGTGGACTCCTTTTTACCTACTTAGGAGGATCGGGTTTTGTAGGTTTCAGACCTTTGTTGGTGAGTTTTCTTTATTGAAGGCCTTGAAGGCCTAATATGAATGTATAAAATAAATATCTCGACCGTCATTGCGGCCGCATATTTATTTAGTGGTCGAACCGTGTCGACTCCTATTTACCCGTATAAGAGGATTGGGCTCGAACTTAGACTCGCCATTAGACCTGCGCAACATCCCTAGGAATCACGTGTATATCAATAACACGCTCGCCGGGGCCCATGCGGGTTCTTGATTGTATATCCACTTTTAGTGTACCTATGTGCATACATATTACGGTGCATGTGGGGGGGTATTTAGGACATTTTATGGATCTTCTTTCTGCTACGACAACTTGTAGAATTTCATTATTTTGTTCGCCGAATATCATTTACTTCTGCTTGCAAATTATTGATGTGTTTAGCCGCCATTGGATGTAGTAAACTGCAGGAGTACTATCAAGTTCTCTGTTACAACAACTTATAGGTGCTTCACATTTACATTTATTACTGTCGCTTGTAGATGAACAATATTTATGATAATTTCAAGCTTCTTATGCTTATTAATGTTCAATCAAATGATACAGAGCTTTAATCATCATTTGCATTCCAATCAATGTGGCGGTCCATTGATATCTCACATGTTGCATGTCTCGTTTAAACATGCCACTGCCTCCACCATAATTTGCTTGCATATGTTTATAGGATTTTAATTAATGTTATTGCAAGTCTTTGATCCTCAGTTACAAGAAAATGGTTATATTACAAGTTTCTTCTCCTTACTCGTAGCTTGATTGGTTAAAGATGGCAATTTGCTTTAATCTCATCAATAGATGTTCATTTGAATGTTTTGGATCATTGATTGGCACAGTGACTATTCTTCAAATAAAAATTTTTTATCGCTATTCGTGGCTTATAACATGTAGAATGATCCTGCAGAAGTGTTTCATTTTCGCATGGGCTTTGTGCATGGGCAAATCTTACTCATTTGAAGTCTTGGCATAAGTCCTTTGTTGCCACATAAAAATGACTTGGATCATGCATGATGAGATTGCTCAAATAAGCTTTATACCAAGGCTTGTAGTGACTTTATGTGTGAGCCTTTGCTTGAAAGCAAGTTGTATCACAAGTTCATTTGTTCCTCGACGTTTGCTTGAGTGCACTGAAGGCTTGTTCATCATGAGTCTTTTTGCTTGATTGTTGATATATATTTCAATGCTCTCTCCAAGTTCATTCAGCATTTGTTATTTGATTGTATTTTTATTTGATTCTTGCTTGCACGTTGACCATGCTTGGATGCTCTCCGTCACGAGTCCCTTATTATATGTTGAGATTTGTTCCAAC
This sequence comes from Dendrobium nobile, assembly GCA_022539455.1. Lineage (NCBI taxonomy): Eukaryota > Viridiplantae > Streptophyta > Magnoliopsida > Asparagales > Orchidaceae > Dendrobium > Dendrobium nobile. Next base: position 29,057,635 of record CM039723.1, on the reverse strand, counting down.
ATTCTCCACAAATTCATTTGGCACTTGCTTTAAAATTGAAATGATCCTTTCTTAACCTTTATTAAGAGCTTAGTATTATGATTCAAATTCAAGTCTCATGTTGTACAACTCAAGTATTTGCTTGAGTTCAAATGGTTCAAATTATGGCTCTTTTAAATCACATGAGATTCAAAATCAAGCCTTATTGTAGTTCAAGTTATACGTCCACATCAAAGTCCCCTGCGTTCAATCAAGTTCACTTGCATGTTCAAATTGTTCGAGTTATGTTCTATGTCCACTGCAGTCCGAATCTTGTTCAAGTTTAATGTCCACCACACTTTGTTCATTTGAATTTGAGTTCGAGCCAATGTGTTCAATTTCAATTAGATTTGAATTCATTTAAACTCAATTTTATGTTCAAATTAAGTTCCAAAAAATTTTTTGTCCAACTTCTCGATTTCAGTGGAAATTTTGTCAGCCTCCCGGCGTCACCCATGTTTAGGGAAAAAACCAAAAGGCAACCTTTCCCTCGACGCTACATGAGCACTTCAGGTAAGTGTCAAATGACACCACGGTTGTATATTTTTTACTAAATCATTGCCCACTACATGTGCGTTTAAGGGTTTTGGTTACTTATTAAAAGAGCACAGTTTCTTTCCCTCCTCTGCACTACGTGAGCGTTTGGAGGTACTTATTTTCGTTCCCCTCGTCGCAAACGCTGCGCCGGTTTCCCTCCCTACTACGCTATGTGAGCGCGTAGGGGGTTTGCCGATTCGTCGCTAGCATTGAAGAGGATTTTAGGTCGTCGCAAGCGCCGCGCCGGTTTCCCTCCCTACTACGCTACGTGAGCGCGTAGGGGGTTTGCCGGCTCGTCGCAAGCCACGAGGGAAGGATTTAAGTTAGAAATTTATACCTTTGGGTTGGATGGCGGGGTGACGACGAAGTGCACAAAAAACATCCATTTTTTTGAAATCTTTTTCTTTTTTTTGAAATAATAACAAATTATTTATTAACATAATAATAATAATAATAATAATAATAATAATAATAATAATAATAATAATAAAATTATAATAATAATCTTAATAGTAATAAATATATCTATATATAGTTTATAATATTACTAATTATTATAATTAATACAACTTATGACTAAGATAAACATATACCTAATCAACTAAAGGCAGTAGGGTAGGAGATGGCTTGAAGAGTCATCTGTGAGAGGGAGACTTCTGGTTGGCTTGTGAATGGAAGAGGCGGGCACAGGGGAATATCGGAGGCTTCTGATGAGGGCAATGGGAGGTCGGGACAGGTAGGAGAAATCTCTTTCTTGCTCTCTCTCTCTCTCTCTCTCTCTCTCTCTCTCTCTCTCTCTCTCTCTCGACTCAAGGAAATTGGGATGAAGAGGGTACAGCACTGGGAAACAGAGGAGGAGGTGGTCGGCTGTACTGCAGGGATCCGACAGGAGAAGTAGGATTTGATTCGAGTGGATTGCGGCTGTGGGTCTTTGGCTTTAAGATGTCAGGTTTATGGGCAGAGCAGGGGCGTTGGGTTCGATTGGAGTTCGGGTATCTTAGAAGGAGGAAGAGTTAGAAGGTAGGGAGGAGGCCGGTCAGTCGTGGCTTCAGTGGATTGGAGCGATTCTGGAGTCGAGTCGCTCAGATGGAAGTCAGGTCTTGAGCGTGGAATCGGGGAGCTTACGAATGGGAAGGGAGAAGAAGCGGGACTCTTTAGCGCGAGAGGGAGGAAGCGAAGAAAAGTGAGGGCTTCGGCAGTGAAGTCGAGAGAGATGAATGAGAGCATCACTCTCATTTTAAAGGCGCGAAGGGTAGCGATCAAGGTGAGGTTTTCGCATGCGGGAGCAGGTGCTGGCAGCGGCGTCGTTTGCAGGAGTATGGGGGACTGTATATGCGAGATTTCGATAGAGATGCGGGTATGGGCCGCCGAATGGTGCAGGTATGCGATGATTTGGTAAAATTTTTTATTTCATTTTCATTTTTTTTATCCATCTGAATAGAGGTCAACAACATTTTACACATGCATGGATATATTTATATATTCCTTTTCATTATACCTTATTTACTACTCTTTCATCATTTTGGACATGACAACATTTATGGAAAATAATTAAATATACATGATATGATATTAAAACTGACATGAGAAATAATATAAATATAATTGTTGTAAAACAACTATAATTATCCACTTAATTCGCTTTTGCACTTCAAATCCTTTCAAATCTTTAATTTTATTAAATTAGACTTTCAATAATCATCTCAGCTCAACTATAAAAATCTTCCACTATTCCAAATGACATTTAATTTCATTAATTGTCACTAATCAACTTTATAAAAATTAAATGTCTACTTAATAATGCTAACTTGATATGATATCCCTAAGAGAAACTTCAAACACATAGAACATTATCTCAATACATATATATTTGCATGCTTCTTATTTCTCAAATCAATATTTATGATCACAGTCTAATATAATTAAAACTTAAATATTATTAAATAAATTTAGTTACCTCAATAATTCAAATATTTCCTTCTTCGTTGAAATGGGACTTTCATCCATTAATATTTCTCATGTCCGAATTTCGTCTTATAGAAAATTCACAAAATGCTGCTTTCCATCAAAGGAAAGAAAGTCTTATAATTTTTTCTTCTAAATTTAAGCATAAACATATAGTAAATTATCACTTACACTTCTTTTTAAGTTTGAAAAGAACTTTTAAGAACCAAACTCCATCCTGTTTCTTTTTCAATTTCTCCATTTGTACTCAATTGAACTATAAACTTATTTCTTAGGTTTAAAGTACAGAAGGATTTACAGCAAAAATGAGAAAAAATACAAACTTACATTCCTTCTCCTTTTTCTTCATCTCGGCACGTTTCCCTCACGACACAAAGCTTCTCACGCATTTTGCTCTTACGGGAGTGAGCAAACCGAAGTTATTTCTCACGAAGAGTCATTAGTTTCCACTCCCGTACTGATTATCCACTCAAAATCACGATCCGACCCCGTCTCGAAGGTTCCTCACACGCACATGGTTTGCTCGGTCTATTTGGACCTACTACCTACAGAATTGGTTGCCCGCTGAAAGAATAGACTGGTTCTGTTGAACCTGCCAGGTCTGGTTCTCACAGAGAGAATGTGGCCTCCTTACCACATTGATAATGGTGGTTGCGAGTCGTACCATCGATATAGGCTTTATAAGAGAGACAACAAACAATAATGAATCAACTGTTGCAGCAAAAAGGCAGTGATGACTAAAATGAAGGTTGATATTGAGGATTTTGAGCTTGAAGAACAACCCATTATACCTAGTATACTGCTAGTTTAACACGACTATGGCGAGGTTTTGTCGTCATCTTATTCTCCTTCTGATGAGGACATCGTCAGCATTCTCGATGCCAGAGATCGACAGCCACGAGCATGACTTGTATTGTCATTTTATGTAGTAGCATAATTTATTTTGATGTTTTTCCGCTTTTGCCCTTATGAGCATTTAGTCGCTTATGTAGCCTGGAAGGGCATTTTTGTCATTTCTTATTTTTTCATTTTGGCCTATTTATATGAGGCCTCATGCATTGTAATGGGATTATTGAATGAATGAAAAAAAATTCTCCATTTTTTGTTCTCTTTATGAGTGCAACCTTCTCGATCTCTTAGTGAGTTCGTAGGAGAAGCTAGATCTCTTTGTGAGTTTTAGGTTTCCCTTATTCTACTAATTTCCTTCACTCCTCATGAGCTTGTCGTCGTCGTGAGGATTTGGAGTGAAGAGTTTGTGGAGAGTGGAAGTCGCGTGGATAATCTCAAAGAAAGTGGTCTGATTTCTTTTCCCCTTGCAGTTGCCGCCGCCCTGCATGGTTTTGCTCAGAACTGCCGGCCACTTTGGCTGAAGCCTCCACCGGCCAGCCTTCCCCAGGCTTTTAGCCACGGGTCCAACCCCTCTCGTGCAGTCCTCTCCTCTCCCATCCACCACTCCTCAATCCCAGCAAACAGCCAAGCCGTGAACCCCCTTTCTCCCACCTCAGCTCACCGAAATTTTTTTTTTTTGCAGTCTTTGCTGCCGTTACCTGCTGGTGGCCCAAACCGTGGAAATCAAGCATTTAATGCTAGATTTATTACTCCTTCAATCAGCCATTACAGCAAATAAACTCTAGTATATGCTTATAATTTGAAATTCAAAATTGTTTATCTCGTACACCCCTAAAAGGAAACTTTCCTTTTATTAAAATCTGAATTTGCTACAGATTTTAATGAAAATCTGTGACTTAATCATGTGGGCCCCATTAGATTAATTACTTAATTCCCTCTCACCCCCCTTCTCTTCACTTGGAAACTAATTTAATTTTCTAATTAGTGCTCCCCCTCCACGTCTCCATACTAGACTACAATTCCAGAAAAAAAAAAAAAAAAAATTGAAACTGTTTCTCCTGAAGTTTTCTCCCCTACCCAAATTCCCACCTGGACGTGGCTTGCTCTTCTCCAACCAAAGCCATTCTCCAACGTCAGCCTTCTGGAGCTATTTCAGATTTTGGAATTTTGCTCTACCCTTGGCCTTCTCCACCTAAGTCGATCGTCTCCCCCTCTTTGGGTTTCGTCGTCCACTGTTTCTTTCTAAAACCTATCTCCCTCACCCTAGATCCACCGCCGGCCCCTCCCTCCTCTCCAAACCGGCTCCTCTTTTCTCTCTTGGTTCTTGAGAGGATTGCTCGTCTTCAAGTTCATGGTGCATGGCCTATCCAAGAACGACGATCTAAGGCTCCTTCTTCTTCGGAGTGACCTCGGTTCTAATGTGGAGACGCTTCTTCCGCTAAAGCCTAGATTAGTTGAGCGTATGGGCTCCAAAGGTGAAAGTTCTCTTTATTAAATCATGGATCCTTGTGTAACGTCGTAGCTTTACAATTCTTCTTTGTGTTTCTTGAATTGTTTGGTGGATTGATCTTGCTCTATTTTGCCTAACCAAGTTAAAACCACGAATTCCGATGTTCAATCTTTTGCTATAAGTGATAATTTTACTTTGGGATTATTTGTTTAAATTGCTCTCGTTAATTTCTTAAAGTAACTCCATCATCGCATTTTGTTCCACATCACCTTCTCTCTTTTCCTTTTTCAGCATGAAGTGTGTGATTTAGGTAAGGTGAAATCAATTAACCTAGTGAGTCAATGCCGCTAAAATCTTAAGCCTCATAAATTTGAAGACAAAATAACTAATAATATATATTGTAGTTCTTTCATTTATTCTTTCATTTACTCGTTCTATACTCATCTGATATCTTTTATCTTCAAAATAAAATTAAAAATTTTAGCTAGCCAAAAAATTCCTTCATCTGCTAATCATTTCCTCACATCTATTGGAATAATATCAAGTCCAATGGTTTTTCCACACTTCATTTTCTTTAAAGTCTCTCTAACTTTATTTTTACTAATACGCCGATAAAAACATAAAAACAACAATTTTTATTTTCATTTTGGGTGCTAAGGTCACTAAAGTCAATTGTATTAACATAATTTTCATTGAAAAACTTAGCAAAATATCTCTCTCACCTTTGTTGAATATCCGCTTCTAATAAAAGCACTTTTTTATCTTCATCATTAATGCACTTCACATGGACTAAATTCCTACTACCCCTATCTTCATCATTAACACTGTTATTACCGGGTCCTAAATTCTAAATTAGAAAAGTAGAGGGTTGCATTAGGTAGTCGATAACGAATGTAAAACTTGTCGAATAATCATATCTTCAATAAATTGAAAATGAAAAAAATAATTTGATTTTCTAAAAAAAAATAATGAGGACATAATATTAGAGAGAGAGAGAGAGAGAGAGAGAGAGAGAGAATTAGTGAGTTAAAGTGGGTTAAAGAGAGCGAGAGAGTATTAGGGAGCTAAAGTGTTATTTTTACTTGTAAAAATCAAAATTAAGATTTGAAAATGATACAAAAGATTTAAGTATTTAAAATTTGTTATTCAGATTTTTAATGTACCGAAAGTTGATTAAATATGAATTTATAGAACTAAAACCTACTCAACTATGATGCATCGACACGTATACGGTGACATGGATACGACACGACACGAACACGGTACACAACATTTTTTAAAAATATAGGACACGGATGCGGCGTAGATATGGCATAATAATTTTTAATATAATATATAGAAATTAAGGTAACATTATATTAAAAATGACAAGCAATAATAAATCAAAGTCATGATAACTTGTTTAGCTTATAACATAAAGATGTTTAGTACAAAATATCTAGTACAACCACAAAAATATAAGCAAAAAACTATTTAGTACAACATGATGGTCCAATTACTCAATATGGGGAATGATAGAATTAGATTCAGAGGTTGGTCTTTGGCCTTCAATATCATCATCATTAAATATCATTGCTTTTAACCCTGGTTCATCTAGAGATTTTTCTTATATTCCCCTTCAATATCATCATCATCATCTTTAACCTCCAACAATTTCATATTATCAAGGCACTTGAACCTATCTCCAACAACATCCTACATCTTGTTATCACCTGTCATATAAAGTGGGGTTTTTCTTGATAGAAGACTAATATTTGTATGCACATAAACTAAATCTTCAGCTCGTTGTAGAGTTATTTTATTCATCTTCATTGATTGAATAAATGAGTAGGTACACCAATTTCTCTCACAACAGGAAGAGGATGATACTTGACCAAGAAATTTTATTGCTATGGTTTGAAGAAGCAGTGCTGAAGCTCCATGTATCAACCACCATATTTTTGGATCCATCCTCCATTTATCAACCAAAAATTCTTGATCACCAAAATCCTCTAAATATCCAAAGAACTTTGTAAGTTCTATATTAATTTTTCTTTTCTCCTGATTTGGGAAATATCGTTTCATGTATATCTTTCCATATTTGACACTTCTAAATCTTTTTGTGGTGAGACACGTTGATGGTCTTCTTGAAGCTATTCTTTACTTGAATACATTCAAATAATATAAATCATATAAAATTATTTATTCATTTACCAAGAAATTTAAAATTAATTTAAAAAATGAATACAAATGTACCTTGGATTTCATGAATGAGCCAAACAATGCAGAGGTGTGTTGCTTTTGGTCCACCTATCCTCAAGAATGGTATAGACAATGCTTCAAAAATTTGAATCTTCATTATGTGACTTTCTTTCATGTCTGTATATAATTTCTTTCACTTTTGGTAACATAGAATCTCACATCTCATAAATCAAATGTATCATGATTTATCTATGTCAGCCTCTCTCAACATGTCATAAATCAGATCAGTGAAAGCCAAAATATAATCTACATCAACCCACCACAAATCATCTAAGACCTTTTCTTTCACATACCTTGCCTTCCCAGCATAATCTTCTCGATAGCAAGACCACTTCTCACTAATCACCATAGATTGAAGAATATTTTTTATTTATTTGAATATTCTCAACATGATTATTACAGAGGTAAAACGAGTTTCAGCAACAGCTAACATTCTCAAATGTGAGAAATCATTAAACACTGAAAGTCTCATTGAGTGGTTCATAATGAATTTTCTGATCAAAATAATATCATCTACAACTACTGTTATCCAATGACATTCAACATAGATGATTTCATTTGTCTTTGTATTCTTTGCTGTACAAATATTTTTTAGAGCAATATTTAAAGTGTGCAGAATACATGGAGTCTAGAATATATGAGGATAAGTTTGCTCCATCAACAATCCTACAGCTCTACACACCGGTGCATTATCTGTTATAACCTGCACAACATTTGAAGGGTCAATAATGACTATCACCTTTTTAATCAAATTGACAATGAAATATTTATCCTTGTATTCTCCTTCACAATTCACTGCTCTAATAAACATTGGGCAATTCTCTGTAGCTGCCATGAAATTAATGAGTGGCCTTCTTTGAGGATCAGTCCAACCATCACACATCAAAGTGACTCCTTTTTCTTTCCACACACCTTTAGTTGGTTCAAAGTAATGTTTTAATATGTGCTCTTTCCCTTTTCAATAATTTTGATCTTAATGCATTGTAGCCAGGTGGAACATATCCTGCAAGGTTGTTATTACATGCAAAAGCGAATGCCTTTTTTTTAATGAGGATTACTTGCAATGTTGAAAGGAAGTCCAACTGAAAAAATATCCTTGCAATTTCACTATCCAATTCCTCTCGCTGCTGCATGTTTAAAGCCTTCTCTAAAGCACTACTGGCAACTCCTTTTCTTTTCTTTGAATCATATCCTTCACTTTTATATGATAATGAATGATCAAATCTAACAGATGAGGAAGAAGTGTGGGATGAATCATGGGTAGATTGCAAATGTATCTTTTTAGGAAGTGCCCTTTTAATTCTAGATTCAGCTTCATCAACTTGTCTGTTCAATTCAGTCAACTGTGACATAGTAATCTTAGGACACATTTTAATTCCATGGCCATAAATCTTAAGTAGATGTGCTTTCACCCTAGAATAAGACCTTTTGTAGGTGCCACCACAATAATTGCATTTGAATGACATATTCCCTACTCCAAAAGTTTTTCCTAATTTTGTAACATGAATCCATAATGCCTTATCAATTTCTATAGAAGGCTCTTTTGAACCACTCCCACCAACACTAAAGTTCATTTTGCTTTTAAATTCACTGGTGAAGTAGAAGAAATAAAGGCTTAATAAATTGGGTAATTGGGTGGCATATTGTAAAACAATTAAAAATTGTCAAACAAAGTTAAAAAATAATTATAGAACTATTGCATCATGCGTAATGACTATTTGACTAAAAAACAATAAAAAATTTGTAACTATGCCGAGGTCCAAGGGGGCGCTGCCCCCTGGCGGGGTTCGACCTGTAAGAGTGAAAGCGCAACGAAAGCGCAACAAAAGCACTGTGAAAGCGCATTAAATAAACAAATTTTTATTGTAAAAGTAATTTTAATTCAAAACAAATAAAATACTTTAAAAAAAATATGCTCTTCTAATCACAAATCTACATAATCATTGATAAATGAAGAGAAATGGTGAAATCAACTTACAGGTTTGAAAAATTTTTTGCGGTTTGGCGTTGGCTTCCCTTGGCTGCGCGTAGAAACTAAGGAGGATGGCATGTTGCTTACGGCCGGAAGGGAAGACCAAGGGTGCGATCTCCAACCAACCGCTACTCACCTCAATCGCTCGGGAAGACCACGAATACGAGATTAAGGCGAAGATGAAGACTCGGGCGTGAACCGGCTAATATGAAATAGCGGGATTTTTTTTATTTAGTTATATAATAGCCGGACACGCGTGTCTGGGTTAAATTTTTTTTTTAATGGGACACACTAATGACGTGTCCGACACGTGTCCTCGCTGTGTCGGACGCGTGTCCGTGTCAGACACGTGTCCGACACTGCATACCCTCTTAAAACGAAGTGTCGGTGCATCAAAGCTACTCAATCTAAATTCTTAAGTAGCCAAACAATTATTTAATATATTTATTTAAATAGACCATATCATGTTTTAACACAACAAATTAAATCAAAGAACTTCAGATTTGACATGATATGGGGTAGACGAGAGAGCTAGTAGCTGCCTGTTAGCGTGAGAGACGATGGAAAGAAAAAATGTGTCGCTGCAAGGGAGAGATGCAAAGGATGAAGAAGGAATGAAATAATTAATCTAATATAATTTTACTATTACTGCATATATAATATTATTTAAGTGGTAACTAGCAAGCCGGTGGGGGCCTGTGCCCCCCCCCCCCCCCCCCGGACCCCCACCTTAAATCTGCTAATGCCTATACACACTCTAGTTACTAGTTACATCAGAGGATGTATACATTATTACCACTTCCAAACTTGCAAACAGTATCATGCCATCTATGGGAAGGGCGGAAAGCACATGGACTGAAATTATTTAGATTATTATTATTATTAAGTTTTTTTTTAATGTCATGTTGGAGTTTTGTATTTAATAGATAATCCCTGCTATAATTGTCTATTTAAAGGATTGAAATTATAATGAAAAATAATGAGAATTCACTTAAATGTACTCTCCTTTTCCTCTTCCCTTCTCTCTCTGTATATCCCTAGCATGTGAATGGCTTGATCCCAGGTATTGTAGCAGGTGCTGTTAGCCTGCTTTTTTATTCTCCCCACTAACGCTGGCTTGTTGTAGGCTTGAGCTGCTACTCCCTTGCAGCCCAGTTGCTTGTCTGTATCACTGCTCCATTGTTTGCTGCTGTGGATCCTATTGTTGTCACGACATTCAACAAAGAAAAACAACCATTCTTTTCTTTATTTTCATAAAAACATGGAGAAGGGGAAATTATCTACAGCAAGGAATAATTGAAGAAGGGTTGTCTATGGATTAGGATAACTAATGGTTCAAGTCTAATCATTCATAAAATTGAAGTACACATAAATTCTTAGCCTTAGAACTCAAGTCTAAAAAAGAAACAAGTATTCCATTTTTTAAAGAAATAGCTAGCTCTTTTAAATTTATGATAGTTCAATAATGGTAAGAAATGGTCGCCTAGTTGAATAGTTTTTGGTAATAGAATACGTATTTCTTTATGTGTACCTTTGTGATCCGCTTCAATCCCTGAACATCAAGGTGACATGAACTTTCTTTAGGGTTTGTTGGGGCTAGCTTTCTCATTGCTTTGCTTTTTAGACAACTGCTGAATCTTTCTTTTTACTTATCAAATGCTTGATATTATGGTTGATGATAGCTTTCATATTATTTTATTTATCAAATAGAAAATTTTTAATTACTTAACAGTGATATATTATAAATTAATATCAATGGTATTTTAGGATTAATTATCAAACATATTTATTTTATTAATATGATTATTTATCATATTTTAATTGTATAAATATCATAATTATATTAATTTATTATTGTAAATATTTTCTTGAGAATGTTGAAGTACAAATTTGATATCGTTAATATTTAATTTCAAGAAATTAATGATAATATTTAATATTTTATCAATTAAATTATAAGTCAATCACTATTATTAATTCTTTATTAGTGAATTTGCATATTGCTTCTTATCTAGGTAAGTATTTATTTTTTTAGCTTGCTATTGTTTTTAAATTAATTAATCCGTTATTTGTTAATTTGTGTTTTGATTTAATGCAATTATTTTCTTACTTATTTATTTTAACGAGCTAATGCAATTTTTCTTATTTCTCTATTTCAATGAACAAGCTTACTTGTACTTATTTATATTGTATGATATATGACTTTTAGAAAGCTTGCTTATTTATCATGTTATTTAATATGTGTTCTACATCAACAACACTAACATCAAGACTTTGTCCCAAAACTTGGGATTAACTACATAAATCCTTTTTCTCCATTGTGTCATGTTAAAAGTCAAAGTCTCATTTAATTCTAATAAAGAAAGATCATTTCTAATATTTTCTAACCAATAAAAATAAAAAATAAAAAAAATCCCAAAACACTTCTACTTTAACTTTTATAGATAGTTGCAATTGCGATTACCTCAGACGGACCCTTAGTTTCTATGTTTCTTGTGGCCTCTAAATCATTGTGCCATCTATGGTCCATGTTCTAGAATGATAGAAAAAGTGATGGTTAAGCCTGAAGAGCATGTATGTGTGGGCTCCGAAAATTCGGCCCCGGCCTCCGCTCGTTTTTCTTTTATTCGGCGAGGGGAGTTTTAACGGGTATAAGTTCCGGGGTAAATTTTGGAAGGCAGATGGGTTTGTAGATAAGACACTACCCAGATATTTCGCCCTCATTTTGCGAGGACTTTATGATCTGAGTTATGGTTTCTTATAGGCGCAAGCCCCTATAGTTAATTACCCCTCCCGATAACGAGAGAGAACTTTCGATTAAGGCTAGTCGTCAATCAGATACGTATAGAATACATGGTATCTGGCATATAGTAGCAGCATGGGTTTGGGTATTGAAGATTGAAAGTTTGAAGATTTGATATTTAAAATAGAAATTTCACCATCTTGCACTTAAAGCGGATGGTGGGGGAATGGATGATGGGCCCGATCAAGATCCCATGGTTCTGTCATCTCGGGCCATCGTGGTCCCTGGTCTACTTAGTCAGAGGAGGTAGTTGACCCAACCTGACAGAAGGATCCTTGTCGGCAGCTATGGGTTGCTTTGTCCAAGGGGACCTTGTAGACCTGGGGGGAATATTTGTCTAAGGGGACAAATTTGAATCCACCTTAGCTTACAGAGGGCTTTGTGCCCTATCGATCATATCCTATTGATTCATATCTCAAGGATTTGATGCCATTAAGGAATGTATTGGCGCTGGCTATAACTGGTATTTTGTGGTGCCATTTAGCGGCAAAACCACTCGGTTCAGAGGGCCCCGGGTCGTCGTAACCGTTTATCCTGCGGTGCCATTTGACGGCAAAATTGCCGGTTAGAGGACACGTACCACGTTCTTATTAGCAGGAGTTTTTTTGAGAATGGATCCTAGTGATATTTTCGACTAGGCATTTGGCTCTTTGTGAGTAGAAGTAGTTTTTTGATTTGTCTACCCCGGCAAACTGTTGCGGAGGGTGGATGAATTTTGCTTTAAGTATTGATGGATATATTTCAAATTTTAAGTATTTGGATTTTAGATTTTTTTTTGGATTTTTGGAATATTTGGGTGGAGTTTGAAAATATTGGTGAACCCTCCGGTTGAGATCATCGTTCAACACGGCCATCATCGGGGTATTTGGGGTCATTTCCATTTGTTGCTTGAACCTTGTCGACTCTGTCTGACTGTCGACAATGGATCGGGTTTGTCGCAGGCTTTGTGCATTTGTTTGTGAATTTTCTTGATTATAAGCATTGAATGTCCAATATGAATGTATAAGATAAATATTCCGGTCGACTTCATGACTTCATATCTATCCGATGATTCGAACCCTGTCTACTCCTATTTACTTGTTTAGGAGGATCGGGTTTCATAGGCTTCGTGCCTTTTAGTGAATTCTTTTGATTTTAGGCCTTGAAGGCCTAACATGAATGCATTTAAACTAATACACCGGTCACTACAACCGTATATTTTTGTTTGAAGGTTTGAACCCTGTCGACTTCTGTTGATCAGTATAGAAGGATTAGGTTTGAACTTGAATTCACTTATTGACCCGCGTAGCATCCTTAAGCGTCACGTGTGTACCAATAACACGCTCGTTGGGGCCCATGCGGGTGTTTGATTGTATACCCCTTTAGTGTACCTATGTGTATACAATTTATAGTGCACGCGTAGAGGTACTTTGAAATAGTTATAGTTGTGCAAGTAATTTCCTCTGAATACACAACATTTCATTTGAGAGCTTATGCACGCCTTATGTCCGCTAGTACGAGTGTTGCAGATCCGGTGGCGTGGCTTTGTAGATTGTAGACGCCTTCTGTCTGCTTGTATAAGTGTTACGGATCTGGTGGCGTGGCGTTGTAGATTGTAGATGCCTTCTGTCTGCTTGTATAAGTGTTGCAGATCCGGTGGCGTGCATCTTAGTTTTGATGTTGACCCCCCCCATTTCTCATTCACCAGGGAAGTTATTTCGGACTTTGAAGTCTGTTGCTTTTGAAAAGAACTTCTTTTGGGATCATCAGTGTAGTGGACTTGGTATTTTTGATATTTTTGGATGCCAAAGTTGTTTTCTTCTTGAGTATAGGACTAAGAAGAGGCTTTGGGACATCCCTTTCCTTCTGCCAGGGGGTATCATTATTCGTACATTGGGTTGACCTTGTACCCGACTTACTTATAGATCTTGATCACACTGTCGTAGGTGATATCTATACTTGTACCCACAGTGGTTCGTTGCACCTACGATGTATCCACTGTTGTTATCCAAAAGTATTCATTTGTAGTTGACCGTTGTATTCAATACGAGCTCCTAGAAGTGTTCGTAGGAGGGCCATTATTTTTTGCATCGAAACCACCTTTCACCAATCTCAGGTGGGAGATGATTGTACTTGTTTGCAAGGACGAATCTTCTACTGTCAAGTGGTAGTGTTGCCTTTTCAATCAACATGCACTGTGGGGATTATTGTAGGAATTCGTACATCTTTCATATACATCGGGATTTCATTTCCCACTTGTAGCTTGTTGTTAACTTAGAGAACTGTGCATTTAGACTCTGATTTGTTCATTCATCCAAAGCCTTGGTCCTATGTATTTCATCGGACCCGAGTTCAAGGTCCAGCCCATGCTTGAGTCTTGTGTGTTGTTCTTGAAAGTTCAGGCTTTTGTTCAAGTCCCATGTGATCCGACTCAACTACTTGCTTGAGTTCAAATTGCTCGAGCCATCAATGTTCAATTTGGGTCCAGAATGCGAGTTCAAGTATGGGTCCCCTGCAGTCCAAGTCTTATTCAATTTTAGTGTCCTCCACACTTAGTTTCTTTGAATTTGAGTCCGAGTGTATGTTCAAATGATTGTTTGAAGTCTTCTGGAATCTTTTCAGGTTCATTTTTATGTTCAAAATGACTTGAATTTGGTTCCAACTTTGATTTTATTTCATTTTGAATTTGATCTTTATTAATCATTTGAGTTCAAGTTCTGGTCCACAAGTCCACTGTTCAAGTTCCTTTTAATCCCAAATCTTTTGCTCTTTTGAGTTCGAAACAGGTCCAAGCGTAGCAATATTTCACCCGAAATTTCGGCAGCCTTCCGGCGTCTCCCCCATTTAGGAGAAAATTACGGAAAACTGGGCCTTTCCCACCACGCTAAAAAAAGCGTGTATGGTAGGTGCCCCCTTTCGAGGACACCGCGGCCGTGTAAAGTCTTTGTCCCCACCACGCTAAGAATAGCGTGTATGGGTCTTCTACCGATACCTGTTGCAAGAGAAAAGCAGTTGTTTCCCCGCAAGCGGGTACTTATGGGTATCTCCACTTCGTCGTACGCATCGCATCGGGTTCCCTTCTACCACGCTAAGAAAAGCGTGTATAGGTGGTTTTTCGGTGCGTTACGAACTTCGAAGAAGGATTTGGAATCGAGGGTCTCTCGCCTACCTTGTCGTGGGTGTCGCGCCGGTTACCCCTCCCACCACGCTAAGAAAAGCGTGTATAGGCAGACCACCAACTCGACACGCATGCCGAGGTAAGAGAGCAAACAAGGGTTCGAAAAGTTATACCTTTGGCGGCCGGCGGACCAGTGGACCGGCGGTGGGTGGCACGGATGTCGAGGCGGGTAGGATGGCAAGCATTTGCATTTCTTCTTTTTTTTTCTTTACCTCCTTTTTTGAAATAATGATAATAATAATAATAATTACTATTATTATGAAATAATAATAATAACAATTATTATTATTAAAATTATCATTAATGCAATAATAATAATAATAATAATAATAATAATAATAAATAAAACAGCCTAAGGGCTGTTTGAGAACAAGATTTGGCCGAAAAAACTCCCGAAAGGGAGGATTACCTTCACGGCCTAAGAGCTCCCGTTCTTGCTTACGATCAAAATGTCTAACTTCCGATCCAAATGAAAGGGAAAGTCGTGAATGGAGCGAAGTCAGACGGCGAAGGAGGAGTCGGGCAGAGGCTTGTTCCTCCCTCTCTCTATCTCTCTCTCTCACGGGCCGAAGGAGCAAAGGATCGGGATGGAGGGAGCTCAGCTACAGGCGATGGGGAGGAGTAGAGGGTTTGGCCAGGTGTGTTGAAAGCTCTCCTTCTCTATATCTCTCTTTCCCTCTATATCTCTCTCTCTCTCTCTCTCTCTCGGATCGGCAGAACCAGGAGGCCAGCGGCAGAGAGAGGTCGGGAGCTTGACGTGGAGTTCGACGGAGAGGGATCGAATGCGAGTGAGAGCCAGAGCTTCGAAGGAGAGATCGAGAGCTCGGAGCGGGTTCGCAGGGGGAGTCGAAGGCCTCGTTCTCGCCTCTTTTTAACGGCGCCAAGTCGTGCGAAGACGTGCGAGCTGCTGCGACGTGGGGAGAAATGATGGGTCGTGTGGTCTCGACGTGCGACGAGCGGCGCTGGATTGTGCGACGTGGGGCGGCAGGTAAGGGATTTGAAATTTTCGTTTCTCTTTTTTTTGTTTGGCTTACGGGTCAACAGTATGGTAGAGAACTGACATTAATTTAATGAGTTAAGTGTTTCCTTAGAATAACCTAAAAATTTTATGAGCATGAATGAAATTTTGTTGTTTTTCTTGGCAATTTTTATTTTTTTTCACTGGCACTTTTGTGGTTACTTTTGGATGCGATGCCATCTGATTTAGTATTTAATTTCATGCAGGAGTGATAGATCTCTTACTGTTGGTCTCACAAACAAATCCATTATAATGTACATAATCGGTACTTGATATAGTTTGTTTATGTAGTTATTGTCTAACAATTTCATTTTAAAGCATTCCTGCAAAAATCTTATGCCTTCTGTTTCTTTCCTGCTTTATGCTCTGTTTGTCTTATAACGTAATATTTGTTTTCAACTGTTGTCACATCATCATCATTAGCGTTTATCCTAACTATTTGAAATTTTCCTTATGAATCTCTTGGTTGCCATAGAAGAAAGTTTAAAAACATTAAAAGCTAATGCCTTTGATATGCGTATTTCATATTTGATTTTCTTTATTTTTTGGTACCTTAAACTTACCGTCCATTGTTTTAGGAGTGGTTTTGAAAAGGTCTCTAAAAAGGATACCTAAGATAAGGTGTTGGTTTGTTGGATTTTCTAATGTCGATGGAGTTGAACTGGCTAACAATTTCAGTGAAGGCTGGTCCACTCAATTGATAGTTGGCAAGCATGACTGCCGCCATTACACCAATGGTACATCATCTTTCTGATTTAGTTCTATGTTTGCTTTCCTTGCATTTATTCAAGGTTTGGTTTATCATGACATTATTTTGTATGATGAAACTCATATTTGTGAAGCAATTATTGTTCAAATTGTGAATACTCAAATTTAAAAATTTCTTAGTAGATAAGTTTTCAAAATATTAATAAAATATATATACGAAAATTTAGTTTAGAAATCTTAAGGCTTGCTAGTATGTGTTAAATCAGTTTCTTTATGATATTTCTATTCTTCAGAGAATGTATCTCTTGAAGAATTTTTGTATCCTCGAACGGATTGCATATTTTATAATCGAGTACGGCATAAGAACATGATATATTACCCCGAAGGATAAAGATATCATTTCCTTATGGATTCAATAACAAAATTTACAATTTTAACAGAGATTCCCCCACCCAATGTTTGGTTGAGCGGGGTTTATTTATTTCTGGGGTACAGACATCCTATAGGGGCAAGCCCCTATAGTTAATTACATCCCAAACTTTAGTTTGGAAAAACTTTTGATTAAACTAGTGGTTTTGCTATTTTGAAAGTCACTTAAGCATTGGCTAAAATTTTGATTGTTTGGAATCCAAGAAAGTCTTGCTTAAAGGTTTTTGGCCCTTTAGAATTTCAGGGAAGAGGTTGATCAACTTAGAATCAGATTTTTTTGGAGTGAGAGCCAAAGGAGATGAAGTAGGATGCTTTCCTACAATCTTTAACTTGTAGGAAAGATGAAAGGAAATGCAACTTGAAGGTTGCAAAGTGGAAGACTTTCTTTGAACATTTGGCGTTCAAAGAAGGGGACATCCACTCACCTAATTTGAGTCAATGGAATAAGGAGAATTCCTACAGCTTTTGAATTGTAGAAATAAGAAAAGGAACATGCAACTTGTGGGTTGCAAATCTATAAATGTTTCTTAAACTTTTGATGTTTAAAGGAACAAATTCATTTGCCTAATTTGAGGCTAGGCAAATAAAGAGGAAATGGGAGATTTCCTACAATTTAGAATTGTAGGAAAAGAAGTAGCCCAAAGTGCAACTTAGAGGTTGCAAATTGGAGTAGTTTCTTTGAACGCTTGGTGTCCAAAGAGGAGATTCATCCTCCCAATTTTGGGTTTGGGAGCATGAATACGGATTTAAATACTCTCCTACAATCATGACTTGTAAGAAAGAGGGAAGAAGATGCAACTTATGGGTTGCAAGCTCAAGAACATTCTTCGAACATTTGGTGTTCAAAGAGACGTGTACATTCTCCTAATTTTAGGTTTTAGGAGAATGAGAGGGTTTTCCTACAACTTTTGGGTTGTAGAAAGAGGGAAATCACGTGCAACTTGGAGGTTGCAAATTAGAGAAATTTTCTATAGCATTTGGTGTTCAAAGAAAATGACACACATTCACTTGATTTAGGCTAAGTGAATGGAGAGATCTTCTACACTTTTTGTTTGGTAGAAGGAGGAGATAATGTGTAACTTGGAGGTTCCACATTCATGAGAATTCATTAGGCTTTTAGATGCCCAAAGAAAAGGATTCACTCACCTAATCATGGGTTAGGAGAATGAGGATTATATATTTTCCTACAATTTTGAGTCGTAGGAGAAAGGGGATTAGGATTTGAATCCTAAGGCCGAGAAATCATTCATTGGTTTGGTGTTCCAATGAATAAATGGTTTGATAGATTTCCTACAACTTAGGGATTGAAGGAAGAAAATGTAACTTTTAAAAAGTTACAAAATTTTATAGGAGGCCTTTGAATATTTGTTATTCAAAGAGAAGATCGTTCACTTGGTTGAAGCCGAGTGAATAGGGATAAATGCTCACTTATAGATTTTGTGTTATCAACAAATGAAGAAACGCCTTAGGATTTGGTCCTAAAGTTTGAATGATTCGTATAATGATATATTTGGAGACTTGAGATGTCCCAAATAATCATGTATGAGAGAGGAGGATTGTTGATTTTGTTTCAACATACAAGTGGAGGATTACTTAGAATTTGTTTCTAAGGTTTGACTATCATGTAATGATAATTGATCGGAGCCTTTGGAGACTTCAAATTATCATACATGGGAGAGTGGAACATTCATTTGTCAATTGTATGTCTTAACAAACGAAGGGAAAGAAAAGATTGGTTGGTTTTATGTTCCAACACAAGGGTTGTAGCCTAGAGTTTGACTCCAAACTACAAAGATTCATGTGCAGGAGGAGCATTTAGAGTATTAGATAGTCTCTAAATACAACACATAAGTGAAGTGTTTGTTGATTAGATGGTTCAACAAACTAAGTAAGAGAACTTGAGAGTTTGGTCTCAAGTTCAAGTGATACACACGATAGACATTTGGAGTTTAGAGAGGCTCCAAAATATCACTTATGGGAGTGCATGCATTTGTTGATTTTTGTCTCAACAAAAGGGAGATGACTTAGGACTTGTTCCTAAAGTCATGATGGTTAAAGTTGATGGATTGTTTTGAGGCCTTGAGAGGGCTCCAAAATATCCAAGATGAAGGGTAATGGACAAATGCTTATTGATCTTGTATTAATAAACAAAATGTCACAAACCTAGGATTTAGGTCCTAAGTCAAAAAGTTTCATGCATCGAAGTGTTTGGAGCCTTGAGGTGCTCCGAACCATTATGCATGGGGAAGGGAAAACTTGATTGGAGAATTTCCGATTGATGAAACGATCTCCAAATCAATTTTGGCATGATTTGAGAGGTCCGAAAGGGTGGACTTGCTCCTACGACTCTTCTAGAAAGACAACATATGGTGTCATCTAAGGGACCTAGAGGCATAGGATGGAATGTCATTGGAGATCCTATGGATAGGCTCTAAGAATTAGTTTTCTAGAGTCTAAGGGAAGCCTAAGGGTGAAGGCTTTCGATTGTCTTTTCGAAAGCTCCACCAAGTGCCTAAGTTATGTGTTAAAATCCTTAACCCATCAACTTACAAACTACACTAAACATATCCAACAAACTTCCAATATATGATGGGGTGCGATCTATAAGCTCCTTGAAGCCATAGACCACCCCATCTTTGCTTTGCAAGCATCCATAAGTTTGGTGGGCATATTCATGGTTTTGCAAATTGTAGGTACAAGGACCATAGCCAATGACATATAGCGATCATTCAAAGACAACAACTCACATAAGCTTAATTTAGCATTTATGAAATAAAAGCGCAATAACAAGAGAGATTTCGCTTTCTCCCTAAATTTAGAGAAGTTCAAGGATGTGTTCCAATCAACCTTTAAGTTGTAGGATTTGCAACATGAGCCAAAAATGCTCATGGGCGATCCCACAACTACATAAAAAAAGGAATGATTAAAAAAACATGCTTAAACATCTAGTAAATCTAGAGAGAATCGTGCATGTCACGGCGGTGTAAACCTATCACATGCATACTAATTTTGTCATAACATGCAAGTTTTAGGGGTAAGTTAACGCATGCCACACTTAGACAAGAGACCTCGCATTCCTACACTTTATTGGACATCGAAAGAGCCACTAAACCTAGGATTTGGTTGTAGGTAAAGGTTCTAAACATAACATAAATGATATAACATGCAAAAAGGGGACATCGAACACCAATTTGATGCCCCATCGCCACGCCGCTATCTTTTTAGCTCTCGCATGAGAGCAAATCATGTAGATTCACTTGATTTCCATGATTGAAACAAGTGGTCAGCGGATATAGGATTTTAGGAGAGTGAAAATTGAAGTTTCTAAGGACCTAACGTTTGGGGGCGTCAACCACACAACAATTGGCCTTGGGGGACCCTAGATTTCACTAAGTTTTAAAGATTTTACCACACCCGGGCTGTCCAAGTGCTCCTATCCAAGTTCCAAGCTTTGTCCAAGCTCCACTCCAAGTTCCAATTGCTGTCCAAGCTCCGCTCCAAGTTCCAATTGCTGTCCAAGCTACTCCGGAGGGTGGATTTGCTGTCCAAAGCACTCCGGACAGCAGTTTTCGGCGTTTGAAAGCTCTCGGAAGCTGTATGGCTGCTGTCCAAGGCGATTTGAAGACTCCAAGCTGTTGTTTAGAGAAGTTCGAAGCTTTCCCTTGCTGTTTGGAAGTCTCCAACAGCTTCCAATTTGATGCGAACTCGCCGAAGTTGAGAGAGGAAGAGGTGGAAGCCTTCCTTTGCTGTTGGCTGCTGTCTACAAGTTTCAAACAGCAGATTTTGCTGTTTGACAGTCTCCCGGAGCTAATTTCGTCATCAAGAGGTCGCCGGAGTTGATTTGGAAGAAAGAAAAGGCTTCCTACCTCCTCTCGGCGGGAGAGGAAAGCAAAACGTAGTAGAAGAAAGGTTATTTGCAGTCCAGGAAGGGAGAAAGCAGAAAGTAGGAGGAGGAAATCCCTCCTTCACTTGACTTTAACTCACAGAAAAGGCTGCAGGGAAGAAGGGTTCGGTTGGCCAAGGAAAGCCGAGCCTGGAGGACTCGGCGACCAAGGGAGACGGACACCTTGGAGACGTCGGAGGGCTTGGACGGGGTAGGACGCACGAAACCCACTAAGCTCCGAGCCTTGCGCCTCCTTTCTCCCGCTCTCTACCGCTCTCTATCTCTCGCTCGCTCTCTGGATCGGGACGGGAACGAAAAAGAAAAGCCGGGGAGCCTCATGCCGCTCCCCTCTCCCTCTCACGCTCTCTTCTCAACTCTGGCTTCGGATGGACAGCCCAAGGGGACCGCCCAAATGAGCCTATGAGGTTCTCTCGTTACTTGAAACAAGGAGAATGTACTTGAGTACATTGAACCCAAATTTGGGTGAGATTTGAGAGAAGATCTCAGCCCTAGGTTTGGATTTCTGATTTGGGAAGTTGATTTAGCCCAAATCAGTCAATTGGAGCTGAAATTGACTTCGAATTGGGCTCGACCCGAATCGATTTGAGTCGATTTGGGTCCGATTTCATTCGATCGAGTCAATTTTGCGAAATTGAACTCCAATCGACGCCGAATAGCGTCGAATTGGGCTCGACAAGGTTCGATTTAAATTGATTTGATTTTAATTAAATTAAATTTATTTGATTTAATTAAAATCGGGGTTTGATTTGAGTTAATTTCGCTTCGACGACCTTCGATTGGGTCGATCGAGCATGATCGAGCTTAGTCGGGCTCGATCGGGGTCGGGTTGATACGAAAATATTCGTCAACAGTATCATGGTTCAGATGTCAATAGATATTACTCACCTGGATGAAATGACTCTTGTCACATGTCGTGCGCTTGCTGGTGAGAATCATGTATATTATATAAAATATTTATTCAACTTCTCTAAATTAGCTTATGGTAGATCACTGAAAGAATAAATAGCAGTAGTGAATCCAAATTTGAAGATCAAAGAAGAGCAGAACTACACGGCTTCGTGGCCTAGTGATGAGTATCTTCCTGAAGCTTCTAGCGATTGCTTGCCTCGTGGAACTGGCTTCTACCAAGCAATAGCTTGCTAGGTCGAACTCAAAGTGTTTGAAAGAAGGGAGCAACACATGAAAAAAACAAGTCAAAGCGGGTATATAGTGAAAATAGTGAGGAAAATAAGTAATACGTTAAAGTCCTTTTTGGATGTATGAATGTAATTTAACATTAATTCCTCATATCATTATCAGGCGTAAAATACTCAATGGGCAATGGCTCTAAGTTAGGTGAGAATGGAGAATAAATAGGAAATGTGGAGAAATATTCTTTAATTTCATTGGAGTTGTGAAAGACTAAATCTAATTAAATGTTAAACTTGTTAAAAAGAAATACCTTTATTTTGAATAAAGTTCACAATCACTGAAATATTTTAAATAAATTACTTAATTAACTTAAAAGCAGAAGCATTAGTGTCTTTTTGACCATGAACTAATGCATTAAATTAATAAGACGTTATTCAGAAGAACTTGATGAACCATGTTTGTTGTGAACCTCACTCTGTTAATGCGAGTAAAATTCTTATCACTCATATAGCATTCTTAAAGATAGTTGTTCAACTCGATTAACACATTGGCCTTTTGCCAATCCTTGATTCATGATTGCTTTAGAAAGCCTGTCTTAGCTTTCATAAGAAGCTGCCCTTTTCCAGTCATATGGGCGACTCCATCAACTGTGCAGTGCAACTTAACAAACCGTCCAAAATCAAGGAATATGGAGATCATTAAGTGCATATCTTGACTTTCATTGCAGCTATATACCATCAAATACAATAGGAATGGACAAATTTACATAATAAAATTATAGTGCCTGGCCAAGTTGATTGGAAACTTCTTGTTACTGTTATGAACCTACTTTTTGGGAACAACTTTCACATAAGTTGAATTAATATCTCTATTAATTTTGTAATAGGCTTATGTCCTATTCCCCTTAATGTATTTTCCACATAATTTCTTTCCTAGTGATTTTTTCTGAGATCTGCCAAGTTCTTCAGTCCTTACAAAATTAAGTTTGTTATTGACCTTTCTAATTGTAACTTGGCAATCATAATGAAGTAAAACTGGTGGAATTGGTCGCTACCACAAAGGCATGTTTGCTAAGAGGTTTCTAAACCCACTCATGTCAAAATGAGATGATCATAAGACTTTGAATTCATTAATGGTACTTGAATCAGTAGCACAAATAAGAAAGCCACCCACATTAAGGCATATTACACTCACACCATGATTATCCGAATCAAAATTAGAGTAGACACATCAATCTGCATCATTAATCACAAATCCATTAGACACCATAATATAATTAAACTTAAGATGCCATTTTTTGAGTCTTTTAAACCCCAAAGAGACTTGACTTACACTTAATTTTTTATACGAGGAATGTCAAACTTTTTTTTATCTAAGTCACTATTAATAAATATTAATTTAAAATGAATGAAGCTCAATGCAATCAAAGACTATCAATGAAATATGAGTAACCCGTCAATATGTGTCAAGTTAGTTGGTCTCTCTTTTGTGTGAAGCCCTTCACCACTAATCTAACTTTTAATTTACCAATGAATTCATCAAGTTTTATTTTTATTTCCTAAAAATAAAATTAATAGTAATTGTCTTATCACAAAAAGGAAGATCAACCAATTATTAAGTATAAGATAATCCTATTTCTTTATTGATTGCTAATCTCCAAAATGAAGCATTAGTAGAATTAATGGCTTCCTTAAAACATAATCGGTTGATCATCCAAAAGATATGAATAGAGCACTGCTAACTCACTTAAAGAATATTTGAGAGGACTAATTATGTTACTTTTAGGAGGAAAGGTATCCTAAAGAATTATTCATTTTTATCTGAATATAAGATGACATTTTTTAAAACAACAAATTTGTGACTAGTTTAATGCTCACCATATCCAATAAATTAATAGTCAACAATCATAGATCCTATTTTCTCTTCATCTGTTCAACAAATCATTCATCATTCCTAATTTTCTTATTTTCTACAACATTAGATAAGGACAATAAAGTGTAATCTCATAAACAATATTATGCTCTTCATAACGGAATTCAAACAGCTGAATTCATAGTCTCTCCTATCCCACCGAAGTATCTTAATATTTTTATCTAATTTATTCTCAATATCAGCTATATAGATCTTATACCAATAACAACATCAAGCCTTTATCCCACAACGTGGGGTTGGCTACATAATTTTTTTTTCTCCATTGTGTCGTACTATTAGAGTCAAATTCTCATATAAATCTAATAAGAAAAGAACATTTCTAATACTTTCTAACCAAGTCTTTTTAGGTTTACCTCTACCTTTCTTAACATAGGACAAATCTAATACATACTATCCTAATCAAGTCATCGGAAGGTTGACATTTTATGCAACCAAACCATCTAAGGCAATGCTTTCTTTATCTTATCTACCACTACAGCTACTACAACCTTTTCACGTATATACTCGTTTCACATTCTATCTCTGAGAGTAAAGTCTCTCATCCACCTGAGCATCCTCATCTCTGTAACACTTATCTCAGGCTTCGTTTGGGACAACTTTTTTATTGCTTCTTAAAATAGTTTTTTAGTACAAAAATTAAAATTTATGTACTAAAAAGTTGCTTTAAGAATCAGTAAGAAAGTTGTCCCAAACGAAGCCTTAATCTTATGCTTATCTTTTTATGGCCAACATTCTATGCTACAAAGCATTGCAAGTCTTACTACCATCTTGTTGAATTTTCCCTTAAGTTTGAGGGTTACTTTTCTATCACACAACAGGCCCGATGCATTCCTCTACTGCAACAATCCAACTTGAATTCAACTGATAATATCTCCATTTATTTCACCATCAATTTAAACAATAGATCCGAGAAATCTAAAATGTGTACTCTTTTTTAATTACTTGATCACCTAAATTCACAATCCCCCATTAGATCTATTACTACTAAAATTGCACTCAATATATTCGATTTTAGATCTACTCAATGAAAACCTTTAAACTCTAAATTTGCTGAGATTCACATGAACAACCTTCCTTTACAATATATAAAAAAATATTTCAGCTTCTCTAAATTTGCTTCTGGCTATCGCTAGGCCCTTGGAATTGGCTACTACCATGCAATAGCATGCTAGATCAAACTCGAAGAGTGCGAGGGAAGAAGTGAGTAATAGATAAGGCGAATAAAATTGGATAGACTGTGGAAATGGAAAGCAGACCAAGTTAAACAACAGAACTCCTTTTTGTATATATAAATGTAACTTTGAATTATTTCATTATTTCCTTATCAGGATTAAAATACTTGACGGCTTGAAGTTTGGTGAGAGTTGAGAGGAAATGGGAAATGTGGAGTATTCTCTAACTTGATGGTAGTGGGGAAAGAGTACATCTGATTAAATTCTAAAATAAAATACCATTATTTTTAAGTAAAATTTATGCATTTAACAATTTTTTTTTTAATTATAGTATCCAATTATTTAATTGTGTAAGGTGGCAGACCAATGATAATTTTGAGAAGCATTTTGAGTTTTTTTTTTTTCATGATGAAAAATACCATTTATGGGTATTTTCTCTAAATTTAAAGTTTTTTATCTCATAATGTGAAAGCATGATGCCCGAGTAGTTACAAAATTTTCAAGATTTTCAGCTTTTTGAATTTTAACCAAAGCTCCTTTTACCCTATTTGTTCTGAAGGGCTGGTTGAGCGCCTAACTGGAGAACGGAGTGTTCTAGAGCGTCTGAGTCCTCATTGGCTGAAAAAACCAGAATAATTTGGTTAGTTTTAATTTATTATTACTATTATTCTTATTCTTATAATAATAATAATAATAATAATAATAATAATAATAATAATAATAATTATTATTATTATTTATGGTTTATAGGTACGATTTTCATTCTTTTCTAACTCAAGGTTCTTGTGAACGTTAAGCTTGTATAGCAAATAATGCAAATTGTTTTATGCTTTTCCGTGTACTGAAAGATATAAATGCATGATAATTTCACTATAATTTTTATAATGATGATGTTCATGCCAGTATAAATGATCTCTTTGGGAAGCATTATTGTGAGAATGTTTTGGATGTAAATAGTAACAATGTATATTGTTGAATCACAAGGCAAGAAGGGGGCCCACGGCTTTTACAGGTCAGCAATTCGTGGGTTGTAACCGTGGGCTGCAGTTGAAGATTTCATCTTCTGGCACCAAGATCCATGGGATATAATTATTAGAATTAATTAGATTAAATGGTTTTTCTTTTCTATTTATTATAATTGATTAGATTAAATTTATTTCTTTTTTTTGTTTATTCTCCTAGAGTGTATATATATAATGATTCCAAGGAATAAAATTGGAATTCAATTTCCCCTAAACAATTTCTTCATGGTATCAGAGCTTAGCAAAATCTTAAGCCTTCTTTGAGTGCTAGTGACAAACCTTCATCCCTTTCTTATAATCCTCAGCAAGCGGTAACTCTCTATCATCTTGCCGATAGCCTCTCTTCAGTCACCGATAGCCCTTGCCCAAAATTCATCTTCTCTTTCAACCGAGGAAACCTAACCATGTCCATGGAGAGATCTCATCCTCCTACCGAAATATTACTGGTTTAAACAACGAAAACTCTAGATTTGCATAAAACTCTTCTCCTCTTTCTCTTCTCATCACAAACCACAAATTTATTGGGCAAAATTTTTTGCCATAGTCTTAATCGGTGAGAATGTTTATTTGCGGGAGAGGGAAAGAGGATTATCTCACTGAAGTTCTTATACCACCGCAAATTGATCCTCTCTACAGAAAATGGAAAGCAATGATTCATCAGATCATGTCTAGGCTCATCAACTCCATGAATATAGAAGTTTGTGAGAACTTTCTTCTTTACGAAATGGCTCAAGAAATATGGGAGGCCGTTAAAGAGACCTACTCTAGTTTCGACAATACTTCCAAGCTATTCGCAATTGAGGCCATCCTTCAGGACTACTGATAAGGGGACCTGACGATAAGTCAATATTTTAATACTCTAACCTGTTGTTGGAAACAATTAGATATGTTTGAACAATATCAATGGAAATGCCTGAAAGATCACGTGCTTCACCGAAAGATTATTGAGGCAAAAAAGAATATTCAAATTCTTGATTGGTTTGAACAAGAACTTGGATGGCATTAGAGGACGGATCATGAGAACCAAACCTCTTCCAAAACTCCGGGAGGCCTTTTCTGAAGTTCGAAGTGAAGAGAGCAGAAGAAAGGTTATGTTGAGAGGCCTACAAGGATCTTCAAAGGTTGAAGAAGGAAATGCTCTTACTGTCCGTAGCAATCGAAACCCCTCACATGTTGAAAATCGACATCAAAAGAAGGGAGAAAGACCATGGTTTGATCACTTTGTCAAATCAGGACATGCAAAGGAGACATATTGGAAGATTAATGGAAAATCAGCTGATTGGAAGGCAAACAAATCAGCACAAAAAAGCAAGGAGAACTATGTCAACACCACACAAGATCAATCCATCAAAGCTGAAGCCATTCCGTTCACCAAGGAGCATTTAGAGATGCTGCAGTTACTGCTTAATGACATCACGAACTAACCGTCTCCAGAACCTACAACCAATCTACATGTTCACTTAGGTATAAAACAGTTAAAACTTTGGGTTATTGACTCAGGAGCATAAGATCACATGACAGGAGATATTACACTCCATGACTACCAACTTTATCATTCAAATCCAGTAGTTAAGGTTGCTAATGGCTCAACATCCAATGTTTTGGGACTTGGTACTGCTTTTGTTACATAATCTGTCACCCTTAAATTGATGCTTTATGTGCCCAATCATAAGTGCAATCTGATTTCCGTTTTTAAATTGACTCGTGATTGTAATTGCTTAACAATTTTCTCCAATATATATATTTTTCGGTATCTAGATTCGAAGACAAAGATTGGCAATGCTAAGATGTGTTCTGGGTTATATTGCATCAAGACACCCAAATCCTTAACTACTTCTAAAATCATCTTATTGTGAGTTAGTTTGTTGAGAGTCATTCTTGAGTCAATCAAGATAGAGGGATTATCATGTGACATTATCGGTTAGGTCATCCCAATTTCATAAATCTTGAAAACTTTTTCCCTATTTATTTATTAACAGAAATTCAAGTTTGTTCAAATTTGAAACTTGCCAATTGGCTAAACATATAAGATCATCTTACCCAATTGTTCCTGACCAACCTTCTAAACCCTTTGCCTTGATCCATAGTGATATTTGGGGACTCTCAAAGGTTTAAAATATAACTTATGTGTGGTTGTTTGTGATATTTGTTGATGATCATAGTAGATTCACTTGGGTTTATTTAATGAAGGAAACATTTGAAGTTGAAAAGATATTCAAATCATTTCAACCGATGATTCAAAACTAGTTTGATACAAAAATTAAAATCTTAAAGTTAGATAATGGGAGAGAGTACTTTCATTATATCATGAGAGAATACCTATCAAGCCAGGGATTATCTAAGTGAGTTCATGTGCGTATACGCCTCAATAAAATGGGGTAGTTGAGAGGAAAAAATAGGCAACTCCTGAAAGTTGCAAGATCTATTAAGTTATTCATAGAAGTACCAAAATATCTAGGGGAAAGTCATTCTTACTACTGCATACCTAATAAATAGGTTATCTATTCAGGTACTAAAATTTGAAACACCTAGACAAACTCTACTCAAAGCCTATCCTCATGCTTGGTTCATATCATCAAATCTTCCACCTAAAGTTTTTGGATGCTTTGCCTTTGTTCATATCTATTCACAAGATAGGAGCAAGCTTGACCCAAGATCAAAAAAATTTGTCTTTATTGGCTATTCCTTGACAAAAAAGGTTACAAATGCTTTTGTCTTACTTCTATGAATGTATTTGAAAACATGGATGTCGTCTTTTTTTATAACAACCATACTTCACTAGTTTTAAAATTCAGGGGGAGAGTGAAGAATAATTTCAAACTTGAAATAAGTCTACATGGACATTCCAATGGGGATTCAAAAGTCTTATGGAAGGGACAATGTGTGTAAACTGCTAAAATCCTTGTATAGATTAAAGCAGTCTTCTAGAGCATGATTTGAGAGATTCTCAAAGTATGTAAGAGGCTATGGTTTTATACAATGCCAGGCATATCATACCTTGTTTGCGAAGAAGTAAGAAAAAATAAGGTAACAATATTGATTGTATATGTGGATGACATCATCCTTACTGGAAATGATATAGAGGAAATAATGAAGATCAAATAGAATCACTTTGTTACTTCCTTGGTATGGAGGTAGCTCGATCAAGAAAAGGTATATTTGTTTCCCAATGCAAGTATACCTTAGGCCTATTGAAGGAGACCAGCATGTTGGGATGCAGATTGGCCAATACACCTATGGATCCTAAGAAGAAACTTGGGAAAGAAAAGGAGGGGGTTTCAGTGGATAAAAAGAAGATATCAATGTCTAGTAGCAAAGCTTATATACCTCTCCCACGTGCGTTCAGATATTGGGTTTGCTTTGAGCATAATGAGCCAATATATGAGTGATCCTGTGAAGGAGTACATAGAGGCAGTATATAAAATCTTGAGATATCTCAAGAACACTCCTGGAAAGAGAACATTATTTAAGAATAATGAAAATAAGAAATTGATCATTTATTCTAATGTAGATTGGGCAGGAAGCCAGACTGACAGTCGATTGATCACAGGATATTGCTCATTTGTGTGAGAGAATCTAGTGACATGAGGAGCAAGAAACAATCTGTTATTTTTAGAAGTAGTGCAAAATTTGAACCGAGAGCATTAACAGTTACTATTGTGAAGGTTTTTGGATCAAACACGTATTAATTGAACTGAGAATAATGATTGAAGGCGCGATAAAGTTGAAATGTGACAATCAAGTTGCAATTATTATGGCAAAGGATCCAGTACATCACGACAGAATAAAGCATTTTACCATTGAAAGACACTTTATATCTGAGAAAATAGAGAACTTAGAAATTGAAGTAGTATATACCCCAACTGATGAATAACTTGTCGATGTTCTAACAAAGGCACTACCGGGTTCTCTACTCGATAATTTGTTTGCAAGTTAGGATTGTGCAACCTGTACAACCCAGCTTGAGGGGAGGTATTGAATCATAGGGCAAGGAGGGGGCCCACGGCTTTGACAGTTCAACAATTCGTGGGCTACAGTTGGAGATTTCTTCTTCTGACACCAAGATCTGTGAGATTGATTCCAAAATCCATGGGATATAATTATTAGAATCATTTATATTAAATGACTTTTCTTTTTGTATTTATTATAATCGATTAGATTAAATATATTTCTTTTCTGTTTATTCTCCTAAAGTGTGTGTATATATATATATAATATGATTTTAAGGAATAAAATTGGAATTCAATTTCCCCTAAACAATTTCTTCATGTATTTATTAATGCTATTTTGCCCAAAATTTGTCCTAAACGTTGCTGGATGTAGGCAAAGTACAAAATTGTGTGAGTGCCAACTAGTTCAATGGTTAACACTTTTAGAAGTTATGCAAAGTTACTGAGTTCGAATCCAGCCTATATTAAATTTATATCTTGGCAATTGATCATTTGAAAAAAAAAACGCCTACTATGGAAGCTTCTTAGAAGGATACATTTGCAGTATATTCAATGCCATATCATTCGGACATTTTCTTTAAACTGTTTTCAGATCAAAGCATCTTTAATCCGTAATTATGTATGTTATGGACGTGTTTGCTTTTGTCTCCATAGACTCATGCTGATCGACCAATTTTTCTAATTGCTGGCTAATATTTTAGGGAATTTTTGAAGCTTATTGAATGTTTGTGCCATCTAAGGTATCAACTATTTGATAAAAAAAAATTTAAACTTTATTGTTTAGATTCTGAGATTGAATTTTTCTTAAATCATTTCTGTGAGCTTTTGTGTTCCAAAGCCTTTAAGAACAATGTTACTGATTGCATTTGTACATCAAATACTGAATCTTGTATGAAGTCAATCAAGAAAAAATAAATAAGAATAAGAAATTATTTATTGTTTGAAATGTGAGGTAGTCCAGTTACTTGTAAATATCTAGAAAATAGGGGTGGTAGTGGTGTTTTGTCTATAAATTGTGAGTTGTTTAAGAAGAGTGTAGCTTTGACAGCAATCAAGTGAATTGCTTGTATAATTTCATGGTAATTATTATACTCTAGTGGTATGGGTTAAAGGAAACTTGAAAACAATACATGACAGCCCAACCAATGATAGAGGAGTTCAGTGACATGGTCTTGTACCTGCTGGAGAGGTACACTCGCAATAGTCTTCCCTATTTCTGAAGCAGCTGGAATCCTTTTTCCCCTGTTGTGTTCTATTTTTACCAGGGAGTTTATGATAGCTAATATATTCATCAAAATAAGGCATATTATCTTTTTAAGGCAAGGTATATGATGTTAAGCAAATCAAGGTTTACTCAGTGTTAAATGCTGGCTTTGCTTCTTGATATCATTCCCTTGAAAAAAATAAAATAATAATAAACTTTATGATTGTTTTTTTTTTTTGTTAAAATCCTTGTTGGCGAATAAGGATTCATGTAGCTGACTCCACGTAGTAGGACAAAAACTTGATATTGTTGTTGTTGTTGTTAAAATCCTTACTGAAATTGGGGATAAGTGGTATTGATTAACCATTGGATTAATATAGTTAAAACTCTAATTCTATAAAATTAGGTCTAATGAGAATTATCTAATTAATACAGAAGTTCTATTAACATGACTAAGCCCTTGGATATAAAAACCGGGCTTAAATTGACATAATTAAGTTGTTAACTGCTCATGCTATTTCTTCTCATGGTTCCTAAGGCAATATTTTGCCTTAAGCATCTCATTCATTTCTAACCAAGTCAAAATCGTTCTACCTAATCTTTCTTTTTTGGTTAAGATGTTTTGTCAACAAATCTTGGCATGGCCAACTAACTTCATTCTAGCAAAAGTAGTTTGTTGATAATCATCCATTTGACAACAATTGAAGAATTAGTCCATTTGAGTCAACCAACTTAAGAATTTATTTGGACCATGAAGTCCATCATTGGTTGGAGCATTACCCTCACCTTTTTGATAGATTTTTTATCATGAAATATAAGTTTATCATTCCCAAAGTGGTTTCTATAATTATCATTCCTATGTGGATTGTGATGTCTTGGTTCTTCTATAAACTCCTCATCTAAGTGCTCAAATTTTGCAAAAAGAGGGGTTGCAGTTGGGTTTTGACCTCTATGGCTATTAGCATGGACCTATGTGGCTAGTTTAGTGATCATTTCTTCCATCTTAACAAATCATTCCTCATTTTATAAGGCCATCTCCTCTAGTCTTCTAGTTAAGTTATTCAACTGATCTAGGCATATTGATTTTGGTGGTATTTTGATAAATATGAAGATGTAATTTTATGTTAAATATCACACAATAATATAAATGCTTACTAATTTAAATTTTAAGGAATTGTTGCAAATGATTGTAAAATAAAAAAAGTTTACAATTAAATGTCAATTTGCAATTAAAGCAAGTACCACTAGGTATGCTTTAATAAAATTTATAATAAAGCCCTATTTTATCTAAGTAGGTGTGTATGATCTTGATGTACCATAGGTGTTTTTGCCTTTTTAAGTGAACACTCTCTTTAATACAAGCTTATAATAATACACGTTATTGTATTTGCTCATTTGAAAGTTTTTTTAGCTTGTATATAGTTATGTATTAAAGAAATTGTGTTGGAAATGTGATATTTTTTCTAATATATAGTTGTGTATTACTGTGTATTGATGTGTATAAGCTATGATACAGGCTTATAACAATACATTGTGTTATTTTTATTCATTTGAAAATTTTTTGACCTCGTACTTGAAAATATATTAGAGTTATATTGAAAATATAATTTTTTTTCTAATGCACAGCGCATATTGCTATATATTGATGTGTACAAGCTTTGATATCGTTATACACAGTTATGTATTCCCAATACACAACTATGTATTTCAATATATAGCTATGTATTCCCAACACATAGCTATAAAAATAT
This sequence comes from Dendrobium nobile, assembly GCA_022539455.1. Classification (NCBI taxonomy): domain Eukaryota; kingdom Viridiplantae; phylum Streptophyta; class Magnoliopsida; order Asparagales; family Orchidaceae; genus Dendrobium; species Dendrobium nobile. Next base: position 29,024,422 of record CM039723.1, on the reverse strand, counting down.
CATTTTACATAAAATTTTACATAGTTGGTTTATAGAAGTATGTGTTTTCATGTCATTTGACATATAAATATTTGAAGAATATATTCTAAATTAATGCGTGTGAAACATCACAAAAACACACACACACACACACACACACACACAAACCACTGCTACGCAGTTTATAAATTCCGCATTGAAGCGTTCATGCTTTTTTTAGAACTATATGTGCCTTAAAGGTGAACACAGTTTTATTGTAGTTGACTCTACGACAGATTTTTCTGTTAAAAAATTAAGTTCAACAAAACATTTATTGCCTCATAATATACATTGAAAAATAATTATTAGGCTGGAAAGTTACATATTACTCTTAAGTTTTTTTAGCTTTTCACTGGCCTTTTAAAGAATGCGACAGTCCTCCAAATCAATTTACATCTTCATTGCGTGTTTCTCGTTCTTCTTTCTTAGTAGGTACCAAAAGATTTATTTTGCAAAAATCTTAAATATATGAGAATTTTCGTGGGTTTCTTTTTCAAAAACATAAAAATGAGTGGGTTGCCGTGATTTCAAAATTTTCACGACTGGGCTGGGTCAGTTCGTCTGGTCGTAAGAAAAAAGTTATATACCAGTAAGAAATCAACTTGTCTTAATTTAATTGGTGTTCGAACGTAGAACTTTGTCTGCACTTCACATATAATAATATCTCATTGAAACAATAATTACTGGTGATTTATGATGTTGAAAGATGGGTCTCTTTGTCATCATTCAATGGTTTCCATTAACACGATAATTGAAGCTGCTTGTATTTATAAGAGCATTCTTTATCGGTAGTAAGATAGATTAAATTGAAATAATAACTACATAAAGCGCTAATTGAGATTAAATACTACCCATGTCAGCATATGTCCACCACGTCAATGTATTTCAACTCATTAACAAAAGCCCTCTCCTTTTATAAGATAGGCACTCTCAAAATGATTCTCAATAATGCCGTAACAAAAAGTTATAACTTCATATACAGATCCTAATATTTAAATATCCAAATTTGAGGATTGGTAGATTAGGGAAGCATCAAAAGGAGATGAAGAGGTCAAAGAGGTGATGCTAAAAATATGGCTAACAGGTTATTTCTATTTTTCTAATGTCGTTCTTGTGTTTTAGCATACACACAATATTGAGTTCTCTAAAGATGATTTAAATTTCTTCAGTATAAGTCCTGTTTAATGCAAGTGCATGTATCTTGTCTAGTAATATAATAATGTGAAAAGTATCAATCTCATGGGGAGACTAAATTTTTTTAGTTTCACTATAGTATCGTCTACTGAATTGCTATATTTTTCTAGTTTGATGATTTAAAATAAGAGATGCATATTAAATTAAAAATCTTTAAATGCGGAAAGTAAATTTACTATTTATAATGTTTTGAACTTATGATATTTAAAAATCTTTAAGTGCACTATGTTTATTTTATATATGAATTATACATAAACTAATTGAAGCATGAAGGAATTAAAAACAACATGAATATTATAAAGGTTAAATATATTCTAAGTAATACATGCCTTTTAAATAATCATAAATTGAGAGCAAAAGTTTAGCTGCATATGGAGATGATGTTACTCAATACAAATACTTTATCGCACTTTACAAAACAATAAGTTACAAAGTTTAAAACATAAGATAAATAATAAAATTATGTTTAGAAATTACTCGGATCCAAGGTACAAACTCCTTTGCCCCTTTGCACTTCTGCATTTTGATCTACACTAATACAACACACTAAACATGGATAAATGTAGATCTGTCAATTTCGGGTTACGGGTCGGGTTCGGGTCGAACCCGAAATTGACCCGGCACTATTCGGGTTCGGGTCGACCCGACCCGTTTTTGCAAACGGGTCGATTTTCTAGACCCGAACCCGACCCGCTTCGGGTTCAGGTCAACCCGACCCGACCCGCGTAACTGCGGACTGAGGCTGAGGCTCAAGCGCCGTGAAACTGCGGCTGACGCGGACGTTGGCCGGACGGAGGAACCAAATGCTGGCCGCGGAACTGCGGCTGAGGCTCAAGCGCCGGAGCTGCCGCACAGGCGGGGCAGCCATGACACGGGAGATGCCGCGCAGGCGGTGCGACGTGATGCGGGTCGCACCGCGACGTGACGCGGGTCGCACCGCTCAGGAGAGCAGACTGGCGCGGGCAGGCGGGCAACTCGGGCTGGGGGCCTGGGGCAGCGGGCAGCTCGGGCTGGTGGCCTGGGGCAGCGGGCAAGGGGCAAGGGCGGGAATAAATTTTTTTTAAATTAAACGGGTTTTCGGGTTGACCCGGCAACCCGTCGGGTCAACCTGAATGCGACCCGTTTTTGCAAACGTGTCGGTTTTCCGGACCCGAACCCGACTCGCTTCGAGTTCGGGTCAACCCAAACCCGAAATTTCGGGTCGGGTTCGGGTCGGGTTTTCGGGTCGGGTCCAATATTGACAGGTCTAGATAAGTGAGCTACTCTCTCTCAAGAATAACCCCTCACACTCGCTCACACACACTCACTCAAACACTCACAACTCCACAATTTGTCAACCTTATAACATGAACACTAAGATTACTATATACACTGACAACTTTCTTGATAGCGTCTTGGCACTAAGCTCTGCAGCATGTTTTTTGAGAGCTCTCTACTGTGATGCAAACTTTGTAGCAGTACTGCTCTAGCTCAATTTTTATGATTTTTCATTTTTTTTATGCACAAAACATATGGATAAAATGAAAAAAAAAATATTGAAATATAGGCAATTTGGAATTAACAAATTTTTTCTTGTTACATTCCACCGAACTTTAAGATAGTACTTATCTTTAAATAATTTATACTACACAAAGATAAAAAATATCAATTGCATTGAATATAATTTTTGGAAAGAAATAATTTTAATAATCTAAATATTTATAAAGTACATAAATTGGAAGGCTTTACAATAAAATAATTTATAACATTCTAATCTTTTATTTTGAATTAACATTCCTTTTTAAATTAGACTTCTATGTCTGAATAATTTTGATTAGCTTACTCAAGTTTACTGAATTTTTAAAATTAATGAAATTACATTTTATCTACCCTTAAATCTACTTATAAGCTTCTCTTAAATATTATAATTCCATTTTTTTTAATATTTTTATTATTTTTAATTATTATATTTTCAATAATTCTTTTAGAAGCATAGAGGTAGGGATAGATATTAAATATGACAATTTTATATATTTAAGTATTTAGAAATTTTATTTTTTTTCTTTTTTTTTATTTGACGAAGTACCTTATAAGTATTTTGAATACCTATCTATTACCTTATCATTTTAAGCGAGTGTTGAAATTGCAGATACTTTTTTTTTTATATTCTAGTATTTATCCTTTTTTCAATCTTTTGCATTTTTAACTCTTTTTTTTTTTCATATATTTGTTAAAATACTTTATTTTGCTATTGAATACTTGTTTATTGCCTGCACGTATTATACTAATCTAAAGTTTTGTGAGGATTTCATAATTCACTAATTACTTACTTTTTAGATGATTTTTGATTAATTTAACAAGTTAATTTACATTAATCTTAAAACTCGGTATTCTTTTATATGTAGTTTAGTAATTAAATGATTTTTAGGAATTTAAATTATCTAAATTTACTAATTTTAAATGAAAAGATCAATTGTTACTTGTAACTATTTTATTTCAAAAAATTTACGAGTTATATATTATTATATACTTAAGGATCTTAATTTAGAAATTTTTTAAAATTTATAACTCAAGCAAAAAGTGGAAGGAAAATAATTTTTTGAAATTTAGAGAAAATTGTTTCATTCATTTTTTTCAAATTAAAATTTCTTTTTTTTTTAAATAAAAAATTAAAAAATGTACAAATAAAATAAATAGGAAATTAAAAAAAATTAAAATAAAAGAAAAGTATAAAAAAGTTAAAGTAAAAATAAGAAGAAACAAACAAAACAATCACAAAAACAGTACTAGGGCTATCCCTATTGATCATCTTTTTCTTCCTATGTTGTCCCCCGGTGCTACTACCGAAGGTCCTGCTCCTTGATACATATCAAAGGGGGTGGGCTAGTGAACAAATTGAGCTAATTGTGGGAGTTCATCTCCGAGCTCTTAAACAAGCCAACCATAATTATTTTGTAGTTAACATGGTATTAATATTGCCTTTGGTGCCATAGCATCATATGATTGTAGTGGTAATACATCCCTTGCTTGAGTCTATTTAGTTATTGACTGAAGTAATTCGAAGAAACCTCGATCCGATCAACTCTATCTCAGATGCTCGCCACCTGATCTCCTAGCAACCTTGAATATCAACCCCATTGTTGGCTAAGTTGGTTCGGTTGGCCAAATTCCTCTCCTTGCTCAGATAAGGAGATTTTGAAAGACATGATCTTGGACTTAGGGAAGAAACAAACATAACTTGCTCCTCCCATAAGTTTTTTCCTACTCCTGACTATTTCACACAAATCAGAAATAAGATTGTGATATCTTAAACCCACTAAAGTAGACCCCCTAGGCATTTACTGGATTGATTAGAAGACATTTTTTTTTCCTAAATTCATAGTCATTTCTTTTTTAATATAGTAATTTAAAACGATCCTATCATTTGTGGCCTCACTAATGTTTCTGCACGGCATAAGCTTTGTAGAAATAAAATAATGTCATGATTTGGATTCTCAGGTGAGGGCTAATGCAGAAAAATTTATAATTTTATCCTTTATTCCCTTCCACGGGGTATTTAAATCCCTCCAAGTCAGAAACCTAATTATGTTTTCATAGTCTATCGCAATAGCACAGATATTTAGTTACTTGTCACCTTTTAATTGAAAATCGGGATTTGAAAGACTGGATTTATAGACACTTACCACGCGTGTAAACACGTTCATTTTTAAGCTCCTTCGTTTTAGCAAAGAATTCCCAAACAATACAGGCATTGGTAGGACGAGGCTGGATGATAAGGAAATCCCAACTATGCTCAACAATTTGACACTGGATAATCCCCCTAGGATTATCAGACCCTCAATTAGGAATGATAGACTTACTCACTAAGTTATTGTACCTCTCCTCAGTAGCAGCACTCACAAACCTACGTGCATCATATGAGGTTGATCCAAATCTCTTCCTACCAACAGAAATTTTTGGGGCCATTCTAATAAGGAAAATTAAATAGGAATCCTAAAACACAAATGCAAGAACTCAAAAAGCAAGGGTGCAAATGAAAAATAAACTAACCAGTGTTGCGGTGCTAAGTTAATCGAGTTATCATGAGTACTAGTACTGCGACACTGGGACAAGTAGCGCTACATTGCTCACGTAGGGAATTGAAATCGCAGGCTTTTTGATTGTGAGACTGCCACAACACTCGACACATGGTAGCGCTATGGCGCCCAACTCAACGAAAAATTATTAGTTGCGGAGTGCGCACCGTCCGCACTAGCACTGGGTAACACTAGCGGTATCGAGTGCGGGTAACACTAGGTACTCAATGCTTGTGCAGACGGTTCTCCCCGTCTGCACTCCGCACCTAATAATCTCTCTCCAACTCAACAACCACCACAGTGCTTCATCTACCAAATTAACGATTTGACCAAGCGTTGTAGTGCTGCATAGGTGGCGTTAGGAGGAAAATGATTGAAGAGTTCAATGTTATGTGACTGTATAGGCGATGTTGTGGCATTTCAAAAGGCAATTCATACTAAAATTTTTTGTAATAGAAAACTGTTTTAGAAAATCATCCTAAATGACTTTTTTACTATTTTCTAAAGCAATGTATTTATATAAAAATTTCTTGAACTTGAAAATTTTGTGCAAGAAAGAAAGTTTAGAAAGCTGTCACAAATGAAATCTTAATCTATTTTTTCTAATTTATATTTTTTTCCTCTGATTTTTTATAATTAAATTTGTATTTAACCTGAGTTTAAAATTTTTCCTGCGATTTACAAAGGAGAAGAGAAAAAAAAAATATTTTGAGAAAAAAGTAAGCATTCAATGCTGTTGATTTTATGTCATAAACATGTCGTTCATTAAGAATGTAGTAGCCCAACTATTTTGATCATTGGAGAAAATATTTTATTTTTTATAAGAATAATAAGAATTTTAATATTTAATAATAGAGAGATTTACATACATACTACTTTATTTCTTATATATTACATATTTAACACTCAATACTTAAATATTATACTACTACCACCCAAACACTATTTTTAAACAAAAATACCACTCCGTTAACAACATCACTCACTCCGTCTCTTTCATTCTTCCCATGTGAGCATTTCGTGCGAGAATAAGTTTTTTCCGTGCGTATCTCTCTGTAGCGGCTCTTTCCAAGTGAGCTCCGTTTCTACATTTCTCGGGTGAGCTCTCTGCTCCTTTTTCTTCCCTTATTATTCTTCTCTGTGAGTTTCTGCAATAGGCAGGGTCAGCAAACATAAGAAATACTTTGAGGAATTAAACACCTTCATTCGGGCTGTGATAGAAAGCCTCGCCATATATTAAAAAGCTGAACAGAAGCAGCAAAGCAAGTAGTCGGCTAGTGCAGTCCATTTGAATGTAGATTATGATCGCAGGACGAGGCCAGTTACTAAGGACGGGAATTTGGCTGCGAGACGAGGTGCTCTCCTGCATACAATATCAGTGTAGGTGTGTTGAAGCCCGATTTATCATAGGAATAAAGGGCTGTTTGATTGCAAGAATATTTTTGTTCCATATATTTGACCAATTAATCAGCAATGCTTCTCATTCTCGTTGGTTTATAACCTATTTTCTATTAAACAGTCATACATTTCATATCATTATTTGGATGGTTTATAAAATTAAGATTGTTTGTTATTCTTTTAACGATTTGGTTTTTGATTTGTCATCTTATTTCAGTTTGAAGGTGAGAAAAAAATAACCAGCGTGTGACATAATTCAATATGTATATTTGTTGAGACCATTCAAAAGCATTACAATACAAAAGCATTTGGAATCAACATTTTCTGTGACAGCTAATATGACTACATACAAAGATCATTCTTTAACTTAGAATCGACCAAAAAGGTAAGAACTTAGAACTTGCAATCTTTCTGTATTAAAACAATTAGAACTTACAATTCTTCTGTAACAAAACAATTAGATCTTAGAACCATTATGTAACAAAACAATTACAATCAACAAATTCTGTAACTTAGAACTCGTTCTATAACTTAGAATCAACAAATTTTGCCAATTTATTAACCGAAGAAAATGGAAGATAGAAGAGTTCCTATAGCTCGCGAGAAGAGCGGATCCAGACGAATCCGCGAGAAGAGCAACGAGGAAGATCTGCAGCTCGCGAGAGAAGGGCAGTCAGGAAGATATGTAGCTCACGACAGAAGATCCAGATGGTTCCACGAGACGAAGCAGTGAGGAGATTCCATAAATAAGGTGGTTAGGGACTGCTGAATGAAAGAGACGGAGTGAGCGATGTTGTTGACAGAGTGGTATTTTTTTTGTCAAAATAGTGTTTGGGTGGTAGTTGTGTAATATTTAAGTATTGGGTGTTAAATATGTAATAGACAAGGATTAAAGTTGTATGTATGTAAATCCCCCGCTATATATTTAAATAATGAGAATATTACATAAAGTTTGTTAAACTCCATAAGAGCTCAATCATATTCCAAAATTTACAGAAATAACTAATAAATAAATATGTATAAGATCTTAAAGCTCTGATTATGTCCACATAAAGTTCTAACTCAATAAAAGTGTAAATTAACAAATGTTGACAGTCCTATGCATATTCTTAAAGTCTTCAACAAATTGAAATGAAAATTTTTTCTCTTGAGTTACACGATGGCTCATGTTACAGAAATTTGCCCGGAAAATATTCTAATAGTCACTTTCCAATCCATGCAGTTACTAAATAATAAAGGCCCATTAAGGATAAAAGAAGAAATAAAAGTAAATAGCATGTGATTTGCAATGAATGTTGGATATGATATTGATGCATGTGATTAAATATGAATAAATAAATAAAGGACTTGCAAGTCTAACACATTTGTAGTTGATTAAAATGATCCACTATCTGAGTGAATGTAAATGTTTGCCTAAATGATCCCATGGTGTTGGACCAGTGTTCGTAGGCCAACCTCAGAATTTATGTAAAAAATATATTCTTATCAATTTTGTGATATGTGAATTCTATGGTGTTGGCCTTACTACCTTCTATATAGCATGTCATTAATATTTCCATATTTTATAATCTCAAGCTAATTTATATTTTAACACATGATTAGAGGTAGGATATGTAATGAGCATATACGTGAAATGGTTGAGGTATCTCCAGTGGAGGATAAGATTAGAGAGAGTTGCCTTAGATGGTTTAGTCATGTAAAACGGTGGCCTTCTGATGACCTGATTAGGAAGTAGAGGTAATAGATTTGTCTTATTTTAAAGACTATTGGTAGACAAAAAATATTTGGTTAGAAAATATTAGAAATGACCTTTATTTATTAGATATAAATATGAATTTGGATCTTAGCAGAACACAATGGAGAAATATGATTCATGTAGCCCACCCTACTACAGGAAAATCACACATTACCGTTGAATTTTTTGACAAAAAGTTGTTAATTTTCTAGCTATTTGAAAGTTTTCTGGTAGAATAAATTTCGACGGTAAAATAAGCGCTGGAAATATTTTCCGTAGAAAAAAACCTCCAGAAAATTTTTCCAGTGAGCTGTCTAGCAGAAAAAGGCTATCGGAATAAATAAAAAATTAATTAAAAAAAAATCATGGTACAGCTGCCCGCAGCAGCTAATAGCTTGTCTTCTAGGCCTGCCTGCACGCGTTGCCCGCCTTCCCATCCGCGCTGCCTCGACTGCCCTCGCCTGCCCATCCGCGCCGCCTAACATCTTACCCGCCCATTCGCGTTACTTGCCAGCCTGCCTGTCTGCGCACTGATTTGAACACAAGACCTGTTCGGTTTCAAGGTGTCAACTACTCTGTTGTGGTGTAAAATGTGTTAAAAAAATTATCTATTTTACATTTAAATAAAGTATTTCCATAATAAAAACTTAACAAAAATTTAAATAATAAATAATTAAAATAAGTTATTAATATAAACATTAAATTTGATAATGAAATAATAAGTTAAAATTATTAATAAACAAGTTAAAGTTATTAATATAATATTAAGTTAAAGTTATTAATATTAATATTAATATTAATCTTAAATTAAAGTTATTAATAGAATAATAAGATAAATTTTTTAATAAATAATTAAAATAATTATTACTTTAACAATAGTTATTAATAATAGGTTAAAATTATTAATTAATGAAATTATGAATATATAATTTTTTTCAGAAATTATTAAAATCCAGCTGAAATAGATTTGCCGGAAAGTGACCAGAAATCTGTTAGAAAATCTTCCTGACAATCGGTCGGAAATATTTCATCCTTATCCGTTATATAGTCTCCGAAAAATCTACCGTAAATTAATTTGCCTGAAATTATCACATGTAACTTTTGTATTAGTTTGAAGGTTAAATCTCAATCGTAGTGTTCCAGTAGTCCTTTAATTTGATTGTGGATTATACATAAGTTTGTGAGTGAATGCATCAACTAATTTATCAACAAAGAACATTTTAAACATATAGCTCTTGTATTAGTTTTGGCAATATACCTCATATCATTAATGAGAGAAATAATAGTTAGTGTGCTAGACTAAGACTTCGTTCGGGATAGCTTTTTTACTGCTTCTTAAAATAACTTTTTATTATAAAAATTTTAATTTTTAAACTAGAAAGCGATTTTAAGAAGCGATAAAAGAGCCGTCCCAAAAAAAACCTAATTATGTCATACCAAAAGGGCATGCATTTGTGGTATCGAGCACTTAGGACAATTTTGATGACCTCATCATCATACAAGAAAAATTTCTAGGACTAGCTCAATTAATTTAAGATCTATAATAGTTATTTAACCTACCAAACTCTCAATTAATTAGTCGAGGAGATAGTAAAAAGCAGCCTCCCTACCACACCCAAAAAAGGTGGATGCAAGTGGCACCATTGATCTAAGCTCCATAAGGGATAAAGTAAACCACTAGAAATCGATGTATATAGCACAAAGGCGTCAATAACTAAAAGAAGATAGGCATAAATGAGTTCCAGCATAAAAACTCTCCTTTATACCTAGTTGAATGTTTGACTACAATGATGAGGCTTTGTCTTACACTCTTTAGCCTTATCTCTTTTCTTCTTCGCCCTAAATGTAATGATTTAGACGCGTTAGAACTAATTTATACAGTGAGATAAGGCCACTAATTAAAGTTGTAAGGCTAAAGACTTTAGCTTACTAAGGATATGATTCGATTCAGCTTAAAAGAGATATTAATAATGATATTGCAAAACCTAAAACTTTATGTAATTTAGTTATGAAATTATTGTCTGAAATAATTTTTGAAATTTGATGTCGGCATTATAATGTTTTTCCTACTAGAAGTATCTATACAACTGTTTTTCTTAAAACTATTATAATTATGAAAGTTATTTCTCCTCATAATTTTATTTTTGAAGAATAGCCAAAAATATTATATTCAAATAGCAGTATAATGATAGCAGTGTGTAAAATTATGGCGTGAAAAAGTTAACCTGAGCACATCCTTTTTTTTGGGGGCATTTAGGTCATTTAAGGCAAATTCACACACACAACGCATACACATGGACTCGAACCTTGGACCTCTTAGTTGTAAGCCTAAACTCTCAACCAATAGGCCAAGGGGAGTTGTGTACCTGAGCACATCCTAATTATAAAAGAAAATGCATACTTTGTAGTACATCAAAGCCTAGAAATAAAAAGTTGGGATTGTGCATGAATTTTTCATATCATATCATATGTGAGAAAACATCTCCATGAATTAAGCTTATTTAGATTATTATTATAAATAAGATTTTTTTTTTTTTGATGATTTAGTTTATTTAAGTATTTATTAGATCAATCCCTATTGTTATTGTCTATCTGAATGAGAATTCACTGTGTATTTTTTTACACAGTTTATACACATTGTGTATACTAACATGTCCGAACGTAACTCTACGTCCGAACTCTGCAAGTAATAATTTCTCCTTCCCAACTGTCTGTGCATGGCAAAATTATCACGTGCGGTCACCGGATGTCGTTCACAAGGCAATCAAGATGTGCCATATCACCAATACACTTGTTATCGTCACTGTGTACAGTTGTGTATCATGTGGCGTGACGCATTATGATTAACTTCCAGATAGTTCGGTGACCGCACATAATAAATTCTCCTTATGTATATGCCTAACCTATAAATGCCTCGGTACCAGGGCTGTAGCAGTTGTCGCCAGCGTTTTTGTCCAATTATCCCCACTAATACTAGCTTTACAATTGCCGAAAATAATTCTAGCCTTACTGTTGGCTTGTGCTGCACTACCTCGTTGCATCTGTATGCCACTATCAACAGCTGCTGCTCCATTGATATACCTCCTACGTTGGATCCTATTATTGCCACAACCTTCAATAATGAAAATTAATCATTCTTTTCTCTTTGGTCATCTATGGATTTGGATCACTAAAGGTTAAAGGCTAAATTTGTGCATAAAATTGTAGCACTCGTATAAATCCTTTGGCTAAAGCTAGGAATTCATTTGTTAAAGAAATAACTAGCTCATTTAGCTTTATGATTGTTCAATTTGATTAATGGTATTTTAGAGAAATGTCTGCATAGTTGAATAATTTTTAGTAACACAATACATTTTGTTATATGTGGTAATTTTGCCATCAGCTTTTAATTCCGAACATCTAAGCGACATAAGCTATTCTTAGGGTTTGTTTGAGACAAAATCATCATTGCTTTGTTTTTTAAACAAAAAATCACATTTGTTATTTAGCAATAGATTTTTTTAGCTACTTTCTTAAAATTTTTTGCATTTAGAAACAATTATTTAAAGAAAATTTGCTGAAGTGTGATTAGAGTTGTTAGCGAACCAATGCATTCGATGAGAAACTGAACTTAACTCAATTAATACTCGTTCAAGTTTGTAATTAAACATGTTTGAGCCCTTCTTAAAAAATGTAAGATTAAATGGACCAAGTTCGGATACAATCCAACTCGTTTATTTAAATTTTGAACTAGCTTTTTTGTGGTTCAATAACTTGTAAAGATAAGCATAAAACTAAGTTAAGTATTGTAGGCATGAGGATGATCAGATGGATGTGTGACCTTACACTTATATATAGAATGTGAAAAGAGTAGATACGTGAAAAGTTTGGAGTAACTCCACTTGAAAGATAAGAAGCGGTTCAGGAAATATAAGAAGCGGATTAATTATGGTTATATTTTTCAATCCGATCATCCTGGACGATCTGTATATTGTACAGGACGATGTTTGCCGACATACTTGATTTTCCTAAATCGTCTAAGACGGAATACCATAATTTTTCTTCTAATCATCCTGGATGATCCACAATATTGTCCTGGACACTCTGTACAAGTTTGCACTGATCATCCTGGACTATCTTAATATCGTCTAAGACTATCAGGTCAAATTCTACAGATCATACTAGATGATTTTTAGCATTAGAATTGAGTTTTTAGGGTTTTCTAAAGCCCTCTTTTTAAACGCATCGTACAGGACGATCCTGCGATCGTCCTACACGATAATGTCAGTTTGGTGCATTTAAGAGCCTTTTTGGAGCTCTTCTATTTAAGCTTTGTCAAAGACTTTGAAAGTGTCTTTGACAGCCATTGAATCTTCATTTTTCTGGAGGAAACTTGAAGAGACAACTTGAAAGGGAGAGAGGAAAATGTGGAGTTTGAGAGAGGGAGAAGATCCTTGGAGGGGGTTTCAAAGGAGTGTGGAGGGGGGTTCACACGGTTGCTCTAGCAAGCTTGCACCTTAGTACCATCAGATTCAGGGTTCGTTTTAAAGGAAGTTTTGGGAAGAAGAATATCTCTTTGGTGTCAAAAGACCCAGCTACTCTGCCGCACCAGGGAAGGTGGAAGTAATTTTATAAGGGCTTCTCTACCTAGCTGTGGGGGCTAAAGTAGAGACATTGAGTTTAGTGCAATACTAGGAGGGCGCCTCTGAGGATTGGACGTAGGTCAAGGTTTGTCCGAACCACTATAAATCTTGTGTGTTATTTCCTTTATTATTTCCACACTTTATTTTTATTGTGATTAACTGCTTGGGTGAACTCTCAGATTGATCTTTTTATTATTGATTCAATTCATTTTCACTGTAAGATATAAAATGATTTCTCTTTATTTAAAGAACTTTTTCACCCCCCTCTTGGTTAGCCTCAAGACTAGTTCATAAAGGGCTTAACATCCTTAACAAAATTTTAAGTGGTATTAAAGTAGGATTCATCAAAATGAGTTTTTGAAAACTTTTGAATTTCGATCCATGGTTAATTTTTGTAACCGTGATATTACAGAAGGATATTCAATCACCCGACCACCTTTATTTGAAAATATTACTTTTGATTTTTAGAAAATTCGCATATCTACTTTCTTGCAATCAATTGATTATCGAATATGGAGAATAATTTTAACTGATTATTCTATATTGTCACGTGTTAAAGATGGAATTAAAACTGATATTTCTTTTAATCAATGGATTAGAGAAGAATAAATCAATGCTCAATTGAATGCTAAATTAGTAAACTATTATTTTTGTGCTTTAAATTCTAAAGATTGTATGTTTGTATCAACGTGTACTACTGATAAGAAAATTTGGAATAAATTACACACTATATACAAAGGCATTAGTGAAATCAAGTAATCTAGGTTGAATACTTTAATGCATGATTATGAACTATTTTGCATGAAATCTTATGAGATGATCTTAGACATGTATACTAAGTTTATTCAAATTGTGACATCATTACATGCTTTAGGTAAAGAATTTTCAAACTTTGAAAAAGTTAATAAAGTTCTACGTTGTCTACTTGATAAGTTTGATGCCAAAGTTGTTGCTATTTATGAATAAAAAATTTTAAATAAATATTCTATTGATAATTTGATTGCCTCACTCATTGCCTACAAGAAAAGTTTGGACCAAAGACTTTTGTATGCAGGAGAGATGATAGTGCTAAATACTGAAAATATGGAGAAAAGTGACTTAGTTGGTGACAAAAGCGATGACTTGTCAAGCAAATTTAAAAGCTCATCAATGCATAAGCATCAATAAAAGTGGAATAAAGGTAAAAATGATAAAAATATTAAGATTTTTTTAATATTTTTTGCTTTAGATGTAGGAAGCATAGACATATGAAAAATTAGTACCCTAATTTGAGAACTCTTTCTGTAAAAGAAAAGGGTAAAGCTAAGCAAATTATAAAAAAGGAAAATAATGAAAAGCAAAAAATCTCCTGAGCAGACCTTGCTTCTGAATTATCAGACCAGGAGCAAGATGATGTTTAAACCCTTATTTGTGTGTTTATTTATTTGTGTATGCATGCTTTTGTTTGTTATATTTTTGTCTGTTTTCTGCATTTTCTTTGAGTTTATTTATTTATTTATTTAGTTTTCATTCTTTTTTTTTTCTTACATTTTAATTTTAAATTTGTCTTTACTTTTTCTTTTTGAGAAGTTCTCTCTTATCAACACACACATTTACTTTTCTAAAAAAGAAAATCTACCTCCTATTTTTCTTGAATTCTTATATAAGTTGTGGTTGACTTCTCTAAAAATAGGAAAAGGAAGAAAACTTATGATTTTATCTCTATATCTCTTTTCTTAAAAAGGTTATTTTACTTTTGATTCAAAATTTTCATCATATTATAAATTTGATTTTGAAATTGAACTTTTTCATCTCCCTATATTTTGGCTATCGCATAGGGATCTTTTGCAAGTTGTTGAATCTATTTCATAATTTTCTTAATCAAGTAGTTCATTTTATCAATAATTTTTTTTTTAAATTTCAAAAAGGTAGCATATTTGAAAAAAAAAAGTGGTCAATGATGTCAAATCAAAAGATGTGCAATGACACCAAAATTGAGAAAGATACATAAAGTGTATTAAAAAATTAAAAGATGCGCAAAGTGGGTCAAAAACTGACAATAGGCTTAAAATGAGCACACAAAATATAAGCTTACCTTTCTTGTACTTCTTAAAGCTTAAAAAAACCCTTGATATTTTCGATACTTGATCTTGAAAATCATGATTCTTGATTCACCAATTTTTGCATTAATCTTTTATTAGATATATTTAATGAAAAGAGTTTTTAAAAAATAGTATTTCTTTTTCTAATTTGTTCTTTGATTTAGATATTGGATTAAAAGGTTTTTGAGTCTTTAAAAGAACTTGAACTTGGATTAACAATTTTTGAATTTCTAATCTTTCTGGGTTATGCGTTGTCAATAAATTTCTTACTAAATTTTTGAATAAAATAAAGAGGTAACTTTCTCATTTTAAGAATATTAGATTTTTTTCTTCCACTTAATTAGGGATCGTTTTGTTTTTTAATATTTTTTATTGTTCTGATTGTTTGTGCCCCTCCTCTTTTTGATAATGTCAAAGGGGGAGAACGTACTATTATATTTGTATCTATTTTCTATTTAAAAAAAAAAACAATAAAATTTTTTTCTTCCCCTATTTTTAAATTTTTATTCTAGTGAGGGAGAGATTAGGAGAAAATATTTTCAATTTTGTAAATTCAACTTGTCATATTTTCCATCATAAAAAAGAGGGAGATTGTTGCAACTCAAGCTTATGAGTTTATATTTTTTATGATAAAAAATATTATGGCTCACTTTCTGTTATCTACTTATATTTGCAATATATGTTTGTTTGTGTATATATTAACTTTTTAGGATTACGATACACCATTAAAGACTCAAGTTTTAGTAGAACATATTTTATTTATAATATTCATTGATGTATTTTTAATTTCTTGAGTCAAGTCATGTAAGGGATTATGCTTGCTTGGTGACCATGCACATATACTTTCAGGGGAGTGAGATCTAGTCAAATTCAGAAGATTAAGTTTTGAACTAATCGTACTAGACGATTTTGGATCATCCAGGACGATCCTTTATGATCTTCGAAAACTGCCTCTAATGATAATTTAGGCAAGGTTTTAAGATTCAATTTTTGTTCTAATCATCCTAGATGATCTATATCGTCCTGGGCGATCAATACAAATCATGCCTAAATTGATCCTGTGATCAGGGGATTAATTATGGTTAAATTTTTAATCCGATCGTCCTGGATAATCTATATATCGTACAGGACGATGTTTGCCAATATACTTGATTTTCCTAAATCGTCCAAGACGGAATACCATAATTTTTTCTTCTAATCATCCCGGACGATCCATATTATTGTCCTGGATGATTTGTACAAATTTGCACTGATCATCCTGGACTATCCTAATATCGCCCAGGACTATCAGATCAAATTGTGCACATCGTACTGGACGATCCTACGATCATCCAGAATGATTTTTTGCGTCGAAATTGAGTTTTTTGGGTTTTTTAAAGCCCACTTTTTAAGCGCATCGTACGGAATGATCCTGTGATCATCCTAGACGATAATGTCCATTTTATACAATTAAGAGCCTATTTGGAGCTCTTCTTTTTAAGCTTTGTCAAAGATTTTGAAAGTGTCTTTGACAGCCATTGAAGCTTCATTTTTCTGAAGGAAATTTGAAGAGAAAACTTGAAAGGGAGAAAGAGGAAAGGGTGGAGTTTGAGAGAGGGAGAAGATTCTTGGAGGTGGTTTCAAGGGAGTGTGGAGGGGGGTTCATATAGTTACTCTGACAAGCTTGCAGCTTAGTACCATCGGATTCAAGTTTCGTTTTGGGGGAAGTTTTGGGAAGAAGAAGATCTTTTGGTGTCAAAGGACCCAGCTACTCCGCTGCATCGAGGAAGGTGAAAGTGATTTTGTAAGAGCTTATCCGCCTAGCTGTGGGAGCTAAAGAAGAGACAGAGTTTAGTGTAATACTTGGAGGGTGCCTCCGAGGAGTGGACGTAGGTCAAGGTTTGACCGAACCACTATAAATCTGGTGTGCTCTTTTCTTTATTATTTTCGCACTTTATTTTTGTTATGATTATCTGCTTGGGTGAACTCTCTGATTAATCTTTTTATTATTGATTCAATTCGTTTCTGCTACAAGATATAAAAAGATTTTTCTTTTATTTAAAAAAGTTTTTCACCCCTCCCCTTTTGGTTAGCATCGGGACTAGTTCATTGGGGCTCAACATCCCTAACGAACTTCATCCTTTAGTTCCTATTTCATCTTCAAAAGAAACTTGTGAGCTCTTTGGTGGCATCTTAATTGGCATTCAAAATTTATGTAATGTACATTCTCTTAAGCTCAGAGAAGGATGCGATAACACCTTATGGTAGGCATGAAAAGCACCAAAGCGTAGACTCTTTAATAGTGGAGAGGAATAGTCAACGCTTATTCCTCACTACTTTAGTGTGTCATTGATTTTCATCAATGACATTGCCGACTTAAAATATGCAAGTGGACTCTCATTCATAATCTCCCTAACTTCCTCCTCCTTAGTCGCCTATGGCAAGGGATGCATGCTTCTTCACTAGTATGGGGTGGCAGTGGATAACAACTAGTGTTGAAGTTAGCACCCTTGTGTCAAGTCATCTTCAATGGGTTGACAAGTTAGAAGAACTTTTGAGGGTAATCTCTCTCTCTCTCTCTCTAAAACTTTATTTGTGGGGTTATATGGGCTATAAGGAATACTAAGTCTAGAAAAAAATGAAATAATAATCACATGGATTGAACTTAGTGGTGCAAACTTAGCCCTCCATCTCTAATATGGCCTTTTGTCTCTGATGTGCTAACATGGCTCTCTGGGCTAAACCTCGAGTCCTTTAGGTGAACATGATTGTGCATAGGGGAAAATCATTGTCGACAAAGTCATGATCATGATTTTTGTAGGTGTATGTTCCCTCTAGCCACATCTTTCAGACAAGCATATAAGTAGATACCTGTAAGCTACCTATGTGGACATGTATAAACATACAAAAACTATTTTGAAAATTAATAATAGTAATGTATATTTAGTATATTAAGGCTATTTGGTTAAAAAAATAGTCCTAACAAGGTGTCAGATGGAAGAAAAAAATAAAGTTATTAATTAATTAATTGCAAAAAAAAAAATTACTGAGCTCAAATCCTACCGATATTTATTTGTGTTTGTGCATTCACCATTAAAAAAAAAAACTGGGTTAAAGCAGCTACTTATGAGGATAAATTTGCAGTACACCGGGTTTCTTTTTTAGCACAAAAGCTTTTGACTAGAGCATTATTTTTCTTAAAAGGAATGACTTTTTGTGATATATATTATATCGAAGAATATACTACAATTAAATAACTATACTTTTATTTATTTTTTATTGAAACTAAAGTATATTTATAGAGAGTATTGTCAATAAGGCTACAATTTATGATCCAAAGTAAAGTGGAATGGCTACAATAAGGCTACAATTTATTGATTTATAAGATAAAAAAAGAATGAACTAATATCTATGACAAAACAACTTAGTAGAAAATATGTATTACCTTGCCACTTCATTGGAATTAGTTTCACATATTTTCACATATTGTTTCTATTCATATGTGCCTATCTTCTAGCTCAATCCATCTTTATGGAACCATAAAAGATATTGTATCCAAATTTGTTTATGGGTAACACCTGACTCTATTATCACGCTCAACAAGCTATAGTGAGACAACCAAGTGAGAGAATTAATGAGAATGGAGAGTAGTTGAGAAGTTAAAAGATATTTATGAACAATA
Organism: Dendrobium nobile; assembly: GCA_022539455.1. Lineage (NCBI taxonomy): Eukaryota > Viridiplantae > Streptophyta > Magnoliopsida > Asparagales > Orchidaceae > Dendrobium > Dendrobium nobile. The sequence continues at coordinate 29,005,658 of CM039723.1, read as the reverse complement.
TAAATGGCATGAAGCCCTAAAAATATCTCCCTAAAACTTTATTTGTAGGGTTATATGGGCTATAAGGAATACTAAGTCTAGAAAAAGATGAAATAATAATCACATGGATTGAACTTAGCAGTGCAAACTTAGCCCTCCATCTCTAATATGGCCCTTTGTCTCTGATGTGCTAACATGGCTCTTTGGGCTAAACCTCGAGTCCTTTAGGTGAACATGATCGTGCATAGGGGAAAATCATTGTCGACAAAGTCATGATCATGATTTTTGTAGGTGTATGTTCCCTCTAGCCACATCTTTTAGACAAGTATATAATTAGATACTTGTAAGCTACCTATGTGGACATGTATAAACATACAAAGACTATTTTGAAAATTAATAATAATAATGTATATTTAGTATATTAAGGCTATTTGGTTAAAAAAATAGTCATAACAAGTTGTCAGATGGAAGCAAAGAATAAAGTTATGAATTAATTAATTGCAAAAAAAAAAAAATTATAAAATTACTAAGCTCAAATCCTACTGATAATTATTTGTGTTTGTGCATTCACCATTAAAAAAATTCGGATTAAAGCAGCTACTTATGAGGATAAATTTGCAGTACATCGGACTTCTTTTTTAGCACAAAAGCTTCTGACTAGAGCATTATTTTTCTTAAAAGGAATGCCTTTTAGTGATATATATTATATCGAAGAATATCCTACAATTAAATAACAATACTTTTATTTATTTTTTATTGAAACTAAAGTATATTTATAGAGAGTAATGTCAATAAGGCTACAATTTATGATCCGTGGAATAGGACAAATTACTTTTATAATTCTATTTCAACCTTTGGATGGAATTAAAAGCTCAAACAATTGAATAAAATATAAATGATTCCATAAAAAAAATATGAAATATTTATAAATTTGACTTTTTTATTTCTATTTATAAAAAATCCTTTGTGAAAGGTGGCTACAAAAATTTTTACCAACTTTGTTCAATCCCCCACTTGCCAAATCAGCTCTCAAGCCAACTCTTTTGTAGCTAACAATTCCTTGAGAAATTATTAGGTGTGAGCAATGTACCTTTCTTTACATTTAGAGCCAATAACAAGTGGGAAAATTGGAGTCAAAGTCTCTCAAAACCCAATTTGAAAATTTGCCCAAGCTTGCTTGATAAGTAATTGAATCATGGAGGAGTATTGATGCAAGTGGTAGTTCCTAGAAATTTCCCAATAATTTTCTAAAACATTCTAGTCAAGTGATCCTTCATTTGCCTCAATTGGAAAGTAGTGATGAATTATTATATCTCTACTAACTGAGATACTTCACTTCCTTGTGACATAGCTTGGCTTCTTATCCTAGGCTACCACACTCATCACACCTTAAAATATTTAAGATCCAAAATTATTTATGGGTGATATTGAAACTTTATCACCATGCACATATCAAGCTAAGAAAGAAAAAAAAAGAGAAATAAGAGAGAGAGAGAGAGAGAGAGAGAGAGAGAGAGAGAGAGAGAGAGAGAGAGAGAGAGGCTTTAGAATTTTAATTAAATTATTGTTAAAGAGTATAAGATTGATGTGTCAAGCTCATCCTCTAACCCCCTATTTATAGAATTAATTCAAAGCTCATCATTATTGGAATTAATATTATTGAGTAAACAAGCAATATTCCTCACCAATAACTAATTCATTATCGTCATCAAACTCATCATCTATTTTTTCTATTAACTAATCATTAGCATCATTTATATCTCATTTAAGATATATGATCAATAATATCATGATGGTTGTATCTTAAAATAAATAATCTATTATACTTCACATAAATCAAATCTTTGACATTACATAAAAATGTTAATTTTTGGAGGAATTAAATCCATCAGAAATTACGGATTTTTTATAGGATTTCTCAGGGATTTATTTCAGGCGAATTTTTGAAGGATTTAAAATTTTTTGAAAAATATTTATAATTATTTTTTGTTAAATTAAAATAAATAGATAATTTTAAAATTATTGTTATGCTAAATTAACTAACTTAAATTAATTAATTAACTAATCTAATAAATATTGTTAAATTATTTTAAAAATAAATATTATTAAATTAAATTAACTAATTTAATAATTTATATTCAAATTAAATTAAGTTAAACTAGATTAAATAAATAGTTTTCATAATTATTGTTCTGATATTTAAATTAAATAATTTTTCACTACAAATTTTCTTAAACTAAAACTTTTTGTACTAAAAAATTACTTTATAAAGTCTTAATCAGCAAACATCATACTATGTCTTAATTTACTGAAGAAAAATGACTCACAGCACTACCTCAAAAGTATTAAATATGTGGATAGAACCCATCATAAAAAATAAACAAATCAGAAGAGCATCTGAATAAATAAAGTACAAACTTTATGCCCAAAGCTTGCTAACCAAGACTTAGAAACGCTAGAAGCTTCATGCATCAAAGATTCAAAGGCAGAGCGACAAGAACATCATAGCTTTCAATCCTTTCATGCGAAGTGAGAGCGACAACAAGTTCGTGAAGTTTATGGCACAACCAAGAGCATGAGGGTGGTATATTGATGCTTCTAGAAAAATTACATAGTTTAGCAACGCTTTAAATGAGTGAAAATTTTAAAAACTTTATTTACAAGAGACAACAAGTAGATGTAAATTTAAAAAAGAAAGTACAAAAGAGAAAATTAGCAATAGATAGGATCCACAAAATTTTATGAGATATGGCATCATCTATTCCCACATTTAAACCTCCACCTTGTAGGAATCCGCTATTCCAATCTAACTATTGGAAGAGCTCTTACCATCTATGCCCTTTCTTATCGGGCAAGAGAAACTCAAAAATTAAGGTTTATTTTGAGAAAAAAAAAATTACTTTTATTTAAAGCAGCTTTTTAATATAAAATTTTTATTTTAAATTTTTTTTTACTGCGAAGCTAATTTAAAAAGCAATAAAAAAGCTGTCCCAAACGAAGCCTAAGTTTGCAAATATTTTGTAGCTTGCTTATAAAATTTTCTAAAACTTTGCAAGAAGGAAAAGGAAAAATCTAAGAGATAATAGCTTTTATCTAACCAAAATATTTAAATAAAATAAAAAATTATTTTAGCGATCTTACATATTTGTGATCACTCGGACAAATTTCAAATGTTGGCAAAAAATGCTGATTTATATGAACTCCATCTGCAGAGAAATTTCAATCAGCACTCATAAATAATTTTATTTTAAAGAGTTCCCTTCTCGCTCATTTATACTCGTTTGAATGAACTGAATTATCATTTAGTTTAATTGTTCATGTTTAATTTTAGGGTCTAGCTACCTCTTGTCCGTTTTGTAAATTCTGTTCCCTGACATTCTATTGCAATCAATTCCCCTATCAGTCTGAATTTGGTTAGCACCCTGGCATCTCTTCTATTTAGGAGAAATTTGAGGAGTTTTAGCCTTTCCTCCACATTAAGAAATGTGCATGGTCGGCGTCAGATGACACTAAGGCCATACTCTTCAATCTCACCATGCCAAGAGAGATGTACTTTGGTCTTCAGTGGTACTTATTTAAAAATGCATAATTCTTTCCCTGCAGACATTGTGACAAAAAACACTGGTAAGTTTTTCACTCCAATCTAAAAAAGTGCACAAGGCTTACATGCCTCACCGCAAGCACCGTGACAATTTCCCTTTGCCGCGTTAAGAAAACTGTGTAAAGAGGGTTTCTTGCGATGATACAATCATTGAGAACAAAGTTTGGGGATTATACCTTTGCGATCGGGTTAGGGATATTAGAACCTCTTCATAGCTAACAACTGAAAGTTTGTTAGGAATGTTAAGCCCTTATAAACTAGCCCAAGACTAACCAAGAAGGGAGGTGAATTTATAGTTTAAAAAATTCTTTAAAAAAATTACAATCTTTTGAAATATTTTAAAACATCAAAGCATATGATCACCCACATAACATAAAGTACAGAAATTAAAAATGCAAGAATGTAATAAGAAATTGCACACCAAATTTTATAATGGATTGGTCAACTTGAGCTACGTCCACTCCTCGAAGCCTTTCCTCTGGGTATTGAACTAAACTCAGAGACTCTCCTTTTGCTCCCATAGTAAGGAGGAGAGGTCTGTACAAAACTCTATTCCACTGACTCCAGTGTGGAAATGAACCTGATCTCCTTTCGCTTCCTCCTGAAGTAGGCATCGAACCTCGTCCTCCTTTTTCTTTCTCTCGAAGCAGGCAGAGAACCTCGATCGATCGTTGAAGTAGAACTCTCTAGAACCTCCAAAGAACGAGGGATGATGACTAGAGAAAACTACTCAGATCCTTGCTTGGAGCAACCTTTGTGAACTCTTCATAAACTCCCCCTCACAAGATCATCTCTCTCTCTCTCCTATGCTTTCCCTCTCCTCCTCTTGGCTCTCTCATGTCAGGACAAAAGCAAAAGATACAATCTTGAGTAAACAAGAGATCTTATATAGAAGAGCTTCAAATTTTCCCTAAATTGCAACAAACTGACAAAGATCATCAAGGACGATCGATAGGTCATCTTATACGATCAGTTCATTTTTTAGCTCTTTTGGCCAGGATGATCTGGAAGGGGCTGGACGATTAGAAGATTTATTTTCTCTGATCCTCCAAGATGATAAGTACATCATCCTGTAAGATTAGTTCAAAGTATTAAGTATCTTCCAGAACATTGTTCTATTTGGCCAGACTTTATATATTGGACGATGAAAAAATAACTTATCGTCCAGGCCGATTCTTGGATCGTCCTGTACCATTAGTTCAAATCAATAAATATCATCCAGATTATCATTTTGTTCATCCAGGATGATTCATGAAGAAACTAAGGTTTGTTTAACTGATCATCTAGGACGATCCTAAGATCATCTAAGATAATATGATTAATCAATCAAACTTAATTGCTTTATTTAATCATTAGATTAATATAGGCATAATTATAATGTATCATTCTGGATGATGACTTGTACAATATATAAAATAATAACATGCCTAAAAAAGTTAGCGGCTTAATCTATCTAATTTGAGCCTATCGTCCAGAGCGATGTGAATATCGTCTAGGACGGTTTTCTTAATTCAGCTGTCTTAACAAGAATGTCCTAATTAGGATTTCTATTTTTAACTGATCTTCCAAAATGATTTTGGATCGTCTTATATGATGTGATCAAAAATAAAAAAAACTCTCAAGCCTACAGAATTTCTTCCCCTAAGTGTGTTTGTACAAGGTTACTTAGTATCAGGATCAACATTATTATATTTGACTCAAGAAATTGTAAAACTATTAGAAATACACTTATAGACTGACTTAGTCTTAATCTACCCAATCTTAAGCTAACTTGATTTATAATTGACCTTATGGACCTGAAACGTTAGTAGGAAGGACAATAATAAAAAAATAAAAATGCTAGAAATAATTACTATCATCAAAATTATAATCCTTGAATCCATGTTTGCAACAATAACTTCCTCTTTAATAGTAGCCGTAAGATTCTTCACTCACTCGTCCCAATCTGCTATAGTAAGAGGCTCCTCATCCCATTATATTTTGTGGTAGATTTTTAGAAGGCAGATTAGGTTTATAGATAAGTCACTACCTAGAGATTTTGTCTATTTTGCAAGGACTTTAAGATCAGAGTTCTTGTTTCCTATTGAAGCAAGCCCAATAGTTAATTACCCCTTTTGATCACAAGAGAGAACATTTGATTTAGGCTAGTCATCAAATGAATATATTGTACTAATAGATATGCAATATCCAGTATATAGTAGGGGCATGAGTTTGGTATTTAAAAGTTTAATATTTAAAATTAAAAATTTCATCATCTTGCACTTAAAGAAGATCATGGGGGGAGTGAATGATGGACCGGATTAAGATCTCATGGTTTTTTCATCCCGTGCCATTTTGGACCTTGGTATTGTTGCAGATCTATTTTCATGATTTATGATTTTAATGATAAAAAACACTCTTATTTCTCTATGACTGCCTTATCTACAGATATTTCACAGTCCACAAGATCAGAATGCAATTTAAAATCAGCTCAAGATTGGGTAAACTAGGTTTGAGTCAGTTTGTACCCTTTTTTCCTTTCTTGAGTCTTTTGTAATTGGTGTGGCTCCTGATGCTATGTAACTTTGCACACACACACCTTGGAAGAATTTTTTACTATTCCCTAAAGTTTACTATTTTTGGTAACACTGTCCGGGATGATATTTATATCGGCCTGGATAATTGGTTCAAAAGCAAAAATACTAATTATGGCATCCTCATTAAGGCAGTCATCATTAAGCCAATCGACCTGGATAATACTTGTATCGGTAGGGTCGATAGGCTCAATTAAGAAAGAATCAACCGCCATGATCAATTAAGGTATTCTTATTTTATGGAATCGGCCAGGACGATATACACGTTGTTTGAAACGATATAACTCAAGTATGCCTAAATTAATCTGGTAACTATAGAAAGCATTAAAGGCTGATCGATTTGATCACATCGGCCGGGCCGATCACAGGATAGGCCGGGATGATGGCCTGGACGATTAACATCGGCCAGCATCTATTTAGGGCGATGTTTAGGATGATTGTGCTCGGTTTTAAACTAATCGTCCAGGACGATATTTCATCGGCCTAGACAATGTAACCAGTTTTCTTCTGATCGTCCCAAATTATTCTGGGCTGATTGAGCTTAATTTGTGCTGATCGACCAAGCTAATATTTATATCGGTCTAGATGATAAAATTGGCAAGTTGCATTAATGAGCTCGTTTTGAGATCTTCTATTTAAGCTTTTGACTAGGCACTTTTGTAAGTATCTTTAACAACCATTGTAGCTTCATTCTTTTGGGGGAAACTTGAAGAGAGAGCTTGAAAGGGAGTGAGGAACGGGTGAAGCTTGAGAGAGGGAGAAGATCCTGTGAGGGGGGACTTAAGGGAGTGTGGAGGGGGTTTCCACACGGTTGCTCCGACAGACTTGCACCATAATATCGTTGGATTCAAGGGTTGTCATGAGGGAAGTTAACAAAAGAAGAAGATCTCTTTGGTGTCAAGGGACCCGGCGACTCCGCCGCACCGGGGAAGGTGGAAGTGATTTTGTAAGGGCTTCTTCGCCTAGCTGTGGGGGATAAAAGAGAGACATTTAGTTAGTGCAATTCTTGGAGGGTGCTTGAAAGGAGTGGACGTAGGTCAAGCTTTGACCGAACCACTATAAATCTGGTGTGTTCTTTCCTGTATTACTTTCGCATTAAATTTTTGCATTCTATTTTCTCTGTGGTCATTTTGCTTTGATTGTTAGAAGATTTTTTAAATACCGATTTACCTCTCTCTTTTAATTAGCCTTGGGCCGCTTCATAGGGCTTAACATCCCTAATGAACTTTTTAGTGCCATCAGAGCATTTTCAAGTGGTATCAGAGTAGTATTCATAAAATAAGTTTTTAAAAGCTTTTGAATTTCAATCCATGGCTGATTTTTCTAATCTTAATATTACGGAAAGTTATTCAATACAAGACCATCTTTATTTAAAAATATTACATTTGATTTTTGGAAAATTCGCATGTCTATATTTTTGCAATCAATTGATTTTCATATGTGGCATATGATTTTAACTGGTTATTTTGTATCGTCTCGTATTTTAGATGGAATTAAAACTGATATTGCATTTAATCAATGGAGTAGAGAAGAGAAAATCAATGCTCAATTGAATACAAAATTTTTAAACTATTTTTTCTGTGCTTTAAAATCTGAAGATTGTATGTTAGTTTCCACGTGCACTACTGGTAAGGAAATTTGAGATAAATTACATACCATATACGAAGGCACTAGTGAAATCAAGCAATCTAAGTTGAATATTTTAATGTTTGATTATGAAATATTTTCCATGAAACCTTATGAAATGATCTTAGACATGTATACTAGGTTTATTCAAATTGTGACATCATTGCATGCTTTAGGTAAAGAATTTTCAAATTTTAAAAAAGTCAATAAAATTCTCTGTTGTCTACTAAATTAGTTTGATGCTAAAGTTATTGCCATTTGTGAATCAAAAGATTTGAATGAATATTCCATAGATAACTTGATTGGCTCACTCATTGCCTACGAGCAAAGTTTAGGTCAAAGACTTTTGGATGCAGGTGAAACGATAGTTCTAAAAGCTGAAGATGCGGAAAAGGTAGCTTAGTTGGTGATGAAAGAAATGACTTGACAAGCAAATTAAAAAGCTTACCAAATCATAAGCATTAAAAAAAGTGGAATAAAGGTAAAAATTGTAAGAATGTTAATATTTCTTCTAACGTTATTTGCTTTGGATGTAGGAAGCCTGGACATATGAAAAATCAGTGCCCTAATTTGAGAATTCTTCCTACAAGAGAAAAGGGCAAAGCAAAGCAAATTATAAACAGGGGAAATAATGAAAAGCAAATAATTTCTTGGGCAGATCTTGCTTCTGAATCATTTGATCAGGAGTAAGATGGTGCTTAAACCTTTGTTTGTATATTTTGTTTGTTCTTTTATTTTTTTGATTTTCTATTTTTTTTCTTTTCTTTTTTCGTTAAATTTTTATGTGCCTTTTCTGTTTTAACACACAAGTTCACCTTTCTAAAAATAAAAAACCTACCTCATATTTTTTCTTAAATTCTTATGAAAATTGTGTTTGACTTCTCTAAAAACAGTCAAAGGAAGGAAACTCATGTTTTTGGCTCTCAATCTATGTTTTCTAAAAGAGGTTATTCTACTTTTGTTTTAAAATCTTTTTTATAATTTAAATTAGTTTTTGAAACTAAAATTTTTTATCTCGATACATTTTATTTATCGCATAGGAATCTTTTGCAAGTTGTTGAATCTAACTCATAATTTTCTTAATCAAGAAATTTGCTTTGTTAATAGGATGAGTTTACTTTTATTTTTAAGATTTTAGAAATGTAGCATATTAAAAAAAATTATCCAATGATGCCAATAATAAAGATGCACAAAGATGCCAAATTAAAATAAAAGGAATACACAAAGTGTATCAAAAATAAAAAAAAATGTGCAGTGCGCCAACCAATTGTCAAGAGGCATAAAATGAGCCCACAAAATTTAATGCTTACCATTCTTGTACTTCTTAAAGCTTAAAAAAATCCTTGATACTTTCGATACTTAAGTTTAAAAATCATGATTACTGATTCAACAATTCGTATATTAATCTTTTATTGGATATATTTTATGGAAGGAGTTATGAAAAATGATTGTTCCTTTTTCTAATTTATTTCTTAATTTAGATAGTAAGTTAAAAAGTTTTTGAGCCTTTTTAAAGAATTTGAGTTTGGATTATCAAATTCAGAATTTCTAATCTTTTCTGGGCTATGCGTTATCAATACAATTCTACTAAGTTTTTGATTAAAATCAAGAGGTAACTTTCTCATTTTAAGAATATTTGTTTTGTTCACTAGATCAGGGATCATTTTTGTCTTTTAATCATTTTGTTCTTATTGTTTGTGCCCTTACTCTTTTTGATAATGTCAAAGGGGGAGAACGTACAATTAAATTTGTATCCTTTTTCTTGTATTTTTTTTCTTGTATTTTTTTTTCTTTAAAAAAAATATTAAAAACAAAAAAAAAATTTTTATCTTCCCTATTTTTAAAAGTTTTATTCTAGTGAGGGGGAGATTAGGAGAAAATGTTATCGTCCTTACAAATTCAAATAACAATGTTTGTCATCATCAAAAAATGAGAGATTGTTGCAGATCTATTTTCATGATTTATGATTTTGATGATAGCAAGCACTCTTATTTCTCTACGACCGCCTTATTTGCTGTCATTTCAGGTCCATAAGATCATAGTGCAATTTGGAATTAGCTCAAGATTGGGTAGACTAGGTCTGAGTCAATTTTTATTCTTTTTCCTTTTTTGAGTCTTTTGTAATTGGTGTAGCTCCTGGTGCTATTTAACTTTGCATACACACACCTTAAAAGATTTTGTAAGTGTTCCCTAGAGTTTACTATTTTGGTAACATCGTTTGGGATGATATTTATATCGGCCTGGACGATCAGATCAAAAGTAGAAATCCTAATTAGGGCATCCTCATTAAGGCAACCGTCATTGAGCCGATTGGCCTGGACGATACTTGTATCAGCTAGGACGATAGGCTCAATTAAGAAATAATCAGCCTCCATGATCAATTAACATATTCTCTATTTTAGGGAATCAGCTAGGACGATATCCACATCATCCGGGATGATCTAACTCAATTTTGCCTAAATTAATCTGGTATCTATGAAAAGCATTAAAGATTGATTAATTCGATCACATGGGCCAGGACGATCGCAGGATCGGTCGGGATGATGGCCTTGACGATTAACATCGGCCAGCATCTATTCAGGGCAATGTTTAGGACAATTATGCTTGGTTTTAAATTAATCGGTCAGGATAATATTTCATCGGCCTGGATGATGTAACCAATTTTCTTTTGATCATCCAAAATCGTCCCGAGCTGATTGAGCTTAATTTGTGTAGATCGGCCAAGATGATATTTATATCGGCCTGGACGATAAAGTCGACAAGTTGCATTAATGAGCTCGTTTTGAGATCTTACATTTAAGGTTTTGACTAGGCACTTTGTAAGTGTCTTTGACAGTCATTGTAGCTTCATTCTTTTATGAGAAACTTAAAGAGAGAGCTTGAAAGGGAGTGAAGAAAGGGTGAAGCTTGAGAGAGGGAGAATATCCTATGAGGGGGGACTCAAAGGAGTGTGGAGGGGAGTTCCACAAAGTTGCTCCGGCAGACTTGCACTTTAATACCATCAGATTCAAGGCTTGTCTTGAGGGAAGTTCACCAAAGAAGAAGATCTCTTTGGTGTCAAGGAACCCAACAACTCTGTCGCATCGGGGAAGGTGGAAGTGATTTTGTAAGGGCTTCACCACCTAGCTGTGTGGCTAAAGGAGATACACTTAGTTAGTGTAATACTTAGAGGGTGCCTCCAAAGAGTGGATGTAGGTCAAGGTTTGACCGAACCACTATAAATCTGGTGTGTTATTTCCTGTATTACTTTAGCATTAAATTTTTGAATTGTGGTTTCTCTGTGGTGATTGTCCTTTGATTGTTAGAAGATTTTTTAAATATCGATTCACCTCTCTCTTCTGATTAGCCTTAGCCCTGTTCATAGGGCTTAACATCCCTAATGAACTTTCTATTTCCATCAGAGCACTTTCAAGTGGTATCAGAGCGGTATTCATAAATTAAGTTTTTAAAAGCTTTTGAATTTTCAATCAATGGCTAATTTTTCTAATCGTAATATTGCGAAAGGTTATTCAATCACAATACCACCTTTATTTAAAATTATTATATTTGATTTTTGGAAAATTTGCATGTATATGTTTTTGCAATCAATTGATTTTTGTATGTGGCATATGATTTTAACTAGTTATTCTATACCGTCTCGTATTTTAGATGGACTTAAAATTGATATTCCTTTTTATCAATGGAGTACAGATGAGAAAATCAATGCTCAATTGAATGTAAAATCTTTAAACAAATTTTTTCTATGCTTTAAATTTTGAAGATTGTATGTTAGTTTCCACCTGCACTACTGGTAAGAAAATTTGGGATAAATTAAACATCATATATGAAGGTACTAGTACAATCAAGCAATCCAAGTTGAATATTTTAATGCATGATTATGAAATGTTTTCCATGAAACCTTATGAAATTATCTTATACTAGGTTTATTCAAACTGTGACATCATTGCATGCTTTAGGTAAAGAATTTTAAAAATTTTGAAAACATCAATAAAATTCTTTGTTGTCTACTAAATAAGTTTGATGCTAAAGTTATTGCCATTTGTGAATTAAAAGATTTGAATGAATATTATATTGATAACTTGATTGGCTCACTCATTGCCTACGAGCAAAGTTTGGGTTAAAGACTTTTTGACGCAGGTGAAACGATAGTGCTAAAAGCTGAAGATACGGAAAAAGGTAGCTTAGTTGGTGATGAAAGCAATGACTTGACAAGTAAATCAAAAAGCTCACCAAAGCATAAGCATCAACAAAAGTGGAATAAAGGTAAAAATGGTAAGAATTTTAATATTTCTTCTGACGTTATTTGCTTTGGATGTAGGAAGCCTGGACATATGAAAAATCAGTACCCTAATTTGAGAATTCTTTCTACATGAGAAAATGGTAAAGCAAAGCAAATTATAAACTGGGGAAATAATGAAAAGCCAAAAATTTTTTGGGCAGATCTTGCTTCTGAATCATTTGATCAGGAACAAGATGGTGCTTAAACCTTTGTTTGTTATTTTTATGTTTTTATATTTTGTTTGTTCTTTTATTTTTATGATTTTCCATTTTTTTTCTTTTTTCGTTAAATTTTTATGTGTCTTTTCTGATCTAACACACACGTTCACCTTTCTAAAAATAAAAAACCTATCTCCTATTTTTTCTTAAATTCTATGAAAATTGTGTTTGACTTCTCTAAAAACAGTCAAAGTAAGGAAACTCATATTTTTTACTCTCAATCTCTGTTTCATAAAAGAGGTTATTCTATTTTTTATTTAAAATCTTTTTCATATTTTAAATTAGTGTTTTGAAACTAAAATTTTTTATCTCCCTATATTTTATTTATTGTATAGGGATCTTTTGTAAGTTGTTGAATCTAAACTCATAATTTTCTTAATCAAGAAATTCGCTTTGTCAATAGGATGTGTTTTTTTTTGTTTTTAAGATTTCTGAAAGATAGCATATTCAAAAAAATTGTCCAATGATGCCAAAAATAAAAGATGCACAAAGATGCCAAATTAAAAAAAAATGAATACACAAAGTGTATCAAAAATCAAAAGATGCTCAGTGCGCCAATCAATTGTCAAGAGGTATAAAATGAGCACACAAAATTTAATGCTTACCATTCTTGTACTTCTTAAAGCTTAAGAAAACCCTTGATACTTTCAATACTTGATTTTGAAAATCATGATTCCTGATTCAACAATCATGCATTAATCTTCTATTAGATATATTTTATGAAAGCAGTTTTGAAAAATGACTGTTCCTTTCTCTAATTTATTCCTTGATTTAGATAGTAAGTTAAAAAGTTTTTAAGTCTTTTTAAAGAACTTGCATTTGGATTATCAAATTCTGAATTTCTAACCTTTTCTGGGCTATGCGTTGTCAATGCAATTCTACTAAGTTTTTTATTAAAACCAAGAGGTAACTTTCTCATTTTAAGAATATTTATTTTGTTCAGTAGATCAGGGATCATTTTTGTCTTTTAATCATTTTATTCTTATTTTTATTGCCCTTTCTCTTTTTGATAATGTCAAAGGGGGAGAACGTACAGTTTAATATGTATCATTTTTCTTGTATTTTTTTTCTTTTTTCTTTCAAAAAAAATATTAAAAACAACAAAAAGCTTTTTTTATCCTCCCTATTTTTAAAAGTTTTATTCTAATGAGGGGAAGATTAGGAGAAAATATTATCTTCCTTACAAATTCAAATAGCAATATTTATCATCATCAAAAAAAGGGAGATTATTGCGGTTCTGTTTTCATGGTTTATAATTTTGATGATATCAAACACTCTTATTTCTCTACGATTGCCTTATCTACTGATATTTCAGGTCCACAAGATCAGACTATAATTTAGAATCAGCTTAAGATTAGGTAGACTAGACCTGAGTCAGTTTGTACCCTTTTTCCTTTCTTGAGTCTTTTGTAATTGGTGTGGCTCCTGATGCTATGTAACTTTGCACACACGTACCTTGGAAGATTTTTAACTGTTCCTAGAGTTTACTTTTTTTGGTAACATCGTCCGGGATGATATTCAAATCAGGCTGGACGATTGGTTCAAAAGCATAAACCCTAATTAAGGCATCCTCATTAATGCAGTCGTTATTAAGCTGATCAGCCTGGACAGTACTTGTATCGGCCAGGATGATAGGCTCAATTAAGAAAGAATCAGCCGCCATGATCAATTAAGGTATTCTTTATTTTAAGGAATCGGCCAGGACGATATTCACGTCGTTTGAAACGATATAACTCAAGTATGCCTAAATTTATCTGGTATTATTTGTTTTAGGGAATCGGCCAAGATGATATCCACATCGTCCGGGATGATCTAACTCAATTGTGCCTAAATTTATCTGGTATCTATGGAAAGCATTAAAGGTTGATTGATTTGATCACATTGACCAGACCAATCGCAGGATTGGCCATGTCGATGTCTTGGACGATTAACATCGGTTAGCATCTATTCAGGGTGATGTTTAGGATGATTGTTCTCAATTTTAAACTAATTGGCCAGGATGAAATTTCATCAGCCTAGACGATGTAACCAATTTTCTTCTGATCATCCCAAATCATGCCGCGCTGATTGAGCTTAATTTGTGCTGATCAGCCAAGCCAATATTTATATCGGCCTGGATGATAAAGTCGACAAGTTGCATTAATGAGCTCGTTTTGAGATCTTCTATTTAAGCTTTTGACTAAGCACTTTTGTAAGTGTCTTTGGCATCCTTTGTAGCTTCATTCTTTTGGGGGACACTTGAAGAGAGAGCTTGAAAGGGTGTGGGGAACGGGTGAAGCTTGAGAGAGGCAGAAGATCCTATGAGGGGGGACTCAAGGGAGTGCGGTGGGGGGTTGTACACAGTTGCTCTGGAAGTCTTGCACCTTAATACCACACCGGGGAAGGTGGAAGTGATTTTGTAAGGGCTTCTCCGCTTAGCTGTGGGGGATAAAGAAGAGACACTTAATTAGTACAATACTTGGAGGGTGCCTCCAAGGAGTGGACGTAGGTCAAGGTTTGATCAAACCACTATAAATCTGGTGTGTTCTTTCCTGTATTACTTTCGCATTAAATTTTTGCATTGTGTTTTCTCTATGGTGATTATTCATTAATTGTTAGAAGATTTTTTAAATGCCGATTCACCTCTCTCTTTTAATTAGTCTTGGGTCGGTTCATAGGGCTTAACATCCCTAATGAACTTTCTATTGTCATATGAGCACTTTAAGGTATACTTACTTATAGGAGGTTGTTGACCCAACCTAATAGAAGGATCCTTGTTGGCAGCCATTGGTTTCATCATCCAAGGGTACCTCAAAGATTTAGGGTAAATATGTTTTTAAGGGGATAAAATTGAATCCACCATAGCTGAAAGAGAACTTATGGCCTATCAATTATATTTTATTGATTCATATCTCAAGAATTTAGTGCCACTAGGGATCTTATGGGCTTTGGCCATAACCATAATTTAGTGGTGCCATCTGGAGGCAAACCACTCAGTTCAAAGGGCCTTAGTCATAATTGTTTACTTGCATTACCAATTTGGAACAAAACTATCAGTTAGATGACATGTGCCATGCCTTTACTGGCAATAGATTATTTTAAAATGAATCCTAGTGATATTCATAACAAGAATTTAGCTCTTTTTTAGCTGAAGTAATTTTTAATTTGCCACCCTGACGATGTATTAAAAAGGGTGAATGTGTATTGCTATAAGTGTATTGATGGTTGAATTTCTATTTTAAATATTGAATTTGGGTTAATTCTTATTGTTTTTTTATATTTTGAGTTTTATATATGTTTGGGTGACATTTGAAATATTTAAGGACCCCTTTTGTTGACATTTTTTGAACATGACCATCACGGGATTTTATTGTAGTCATTTGTATTTTTGTATTTTATGGGAATTTAGGAGCATTTCAAAAGGTAGGTTCTGTTTTAGTTTAGATAAATATTCAACACAGCCATCATAGGGGTATTTATAGAGAGTTTTATTTTTTGCTTGAACCTTATCGGCTCTATTAACTTGGTGACACAGGATCGAGTTTATTGTAAGCTTTAGGTCTTTATCAATGAAGTTTCTTGGTTACAAGCCTTAAAGGCTTATCATGAATGTATTAAAATAAATATCTTGATCGACATCTTGAAAATATATTTATTTGGTGGTTCAAGCCATGTCAACTTCTATCTACTTGCATATAAGGATCGAGTTCAAACTTAAATTCACTTTTTGACCTGCAAAACATCCCTAGACTCTACGTGTGTATCAATAATACTCTCGTTAGGGCCCATGTGAGTTTATGATTTTACATGTACACAGGTTAATATGTCTGTGTATACACTTCTATATTTATTTATACATATTATGGTGTACATGTGGGGGGCATTTTTGGACGTATGATGGGTCTTATACAACAGCTCATAGAGGTTTATACTTGTTGCAATTTTCTTATAGATAGCACCTTGGGTGTATATCATATTCACAAGACTCATCACACACTTTCACCTATATCTGAAAAGGTCCTTTCACCTTCACCATATGTCGATCGTTACTACTTACAAGGGTACAAAGTACTTATTTATTTATTAGTTGACAATTATTGTAAGGATGTCATACATTACTTGTGTACATCTATATTTTATTTGCAAGCATATTCTTGTATGTCTTCTGCTTGCAGTCAACGGGTCTCTTGTAGCAACTCATAGAACATTGTGCTTGTTGTATATCACTTTCTTCCTCTTTCAACACATTAATATATTTGATCACCATTGTATAGTTATTGACTATAAGGGTGTTGTAACATTTACTACTTATCTCCAATCATCACTTGCATGTGTATCATCATGCAAACGAAACACCTCCCATTGCCTTTAGTAGGCATTAGTATTTACAACATGTTATACTATACATTTTTACATGGAGTTCACATGCTATGGTGTTTCATGTCATCTTCATAATGTTTTTCACATGTGGGTTCTTCATTCTTGCTTGCATATGGACTACAATGGTATTAATTTCATGTAAACTACACTCACTTTGAATTCTTGAAACACCCTTAATTGACCATTTATTACATGGTCGATCGTTGCTTCTTGTATGGATGAATGTATTTGTATGAGGTTGTGTTATAAAATTAATGTTAGAGACATTATTGCATCTGTTTGTATGCCAATCATCAATGCTTACAAGTGAATGAATGGGCCCATTTATAAACTCGTATTGATTGTTGGGTGGGTTGTATCAATCATCTTTATTTGTGGATGTCGCATTGCATTAATCACACCTTCTCCCCGCTTTGATTATGAGCATATCACTACATATTTCTATCTACCATTTATGAATATTTCATTAACTGCATTGATATTGACATGCTCATAGCTCTTGCTCATAAACGATTCACTCATCATTTATTGTATACAATGAGTCTTTTGTTAGCACATTGATGTTTTTATCTTAGTTGACATGGTAACCTCTTGATATTAACTGAAAACATTGTATCATTGATTGTAAGAATGCCATTATATTTTTATCTGATTATTACTTATGAGTGAGTCAAATCAAAGATTATTTATCACAGGCTTCATATTTGCTTATTTTTATTTGATTATTTATCTATTTACAAATCATAGATTCATTTTTATGCATTAATTGAAGTATAATTTATTTATTTAAGTTCAGTTTCATGTGGTTCAAATTGAGTTCAAGTTCTCATTATTTCAATTGAGTTCTACTCCCTTTTTATATTATTTGAGTTAAGTTCAAATCAATTCAAATTCTTGTCAACTCTCATTTATATTCAAGTTCACTTTTGTTTGTTCAATATCAACTTCAAATTCCTTGTAGTCAAATTTGATTCAAGCCCTTTATTTTCAATTCATTATCATTTATTCAATGTTAGGGCCCCTATCACTATAAAATTTGGAAGCCTCCTAGCATCTCGCTCGTTTAGGGGAAATTTAGGGAGACACAACCTTCCCCTCTATGAGACCAAATATTTTCAATCCTAATTATGCTAAGTGAGCCCTTAAGGGTCTTTGCATACCTGTTTAAAAGATGGCATAATTTTCTTTTCCCCGCTATGCTATATAAGCACTTAATAGTACTTAGTTTTTATCCTCATCATGCTACATAAACACTTCAAGGCTTACCCGCCTCTTCCGAACGTCGCACTAGGTTCCTTCCCACTGTGCTTTGTGAGCTCGTAGGGAGGTCTGCCGTCTTTCCACAAGAATCGAGTTTAGGTTTTTAAAGTTTGAAACTTTATACCTATGTGATGAGTGGTGATGATGGTAATAAAAAATGCATGTAAATGCACATATTACAAAAATCTCCTTTCTTTTTTCCTCTTTTTTATTTCATCATCATCATCATCATTTTTGAAACATACTTTCTCTTTTTTGATCTTGGTACACACATATGAATATATACATGCACAAACACCTGCAAACATGCATATGGGATTGATAATAACAATAATACTAAATCGCTGCTAAGATGTTTATAAAAATCACACACATCAATTAACAATAATGATTAATAATCTAAAGGGAAAATAATAAAAATATGTGATAAAAAGAAAACAAGAAGCTCACTATTTGGTTGAGTTGGGTTGATTTTAGAGGTGGAAATTGTTTGGGTTGGTTTTACTATTGATTTACTATTTGTAGACAAAACGAGATCAGTGGACCTTTTGAAAACATGATGAATATAAGTTTTGGTGGCCTCTTATATATTGAATTTTGCAATATGTTGTTGGGTCAATGTTTAGCAGGGAGGTGTATAGGTCGTATATGTAGGTGTGCTTTAAGAGACAGATCTTAGATTGGGTTTACATGACTGTTTAGATAGATGGGATGAATAGTTGCAAAAGGAATTTAGGCTCTGTACATATCATGTGGGTAACGAAAAAGGGGATGGCTAATTTTATGTTGGCTAAGGAATCAAATGGCCATTGTTGGAAAAGAGAAAAAAAAGACCAAGAGGGGCTCATAACTTTTGTCTTCCTTTTCTATTACATGAGGGTTAGGTGGGAGCTACATGTTACTAGTGAGAAGTATATTAACATGTGTAAGAGGTGGAAAATAGTTGGAGGAAGATATATAAGGAGCTAGATGCTTGATTCTTCATTCTTCTTGCGTGAGTTTAAGAATTTGGGAGTCAATTTAGATAGGAATTTGCATTTGTTGGTGGATTTCGGCACTGTGGATAGTAAGTAGGTAAGGGACAGCTCAGTTTAACTTGAAGAGGTGAGGAAATTGATGTTTATAGATTTAATAAAGGGTTGTATGGTATGGACAGATGAGGTCTAGTTGTTGGATTGAGGGAGGAAGAGGGTGAACCGACATGAATGAGTTAGATAGGTTCGGTGGTGGGTTCTGCCATTTAAAGGATCATGAATTTCTTTTCAAGGACGGACAGAGGAGTTTGGAACTTTTGAGGTATAAAAAAAAGCTTTGTTAACATGGAAAATAATGAAGAGAATTGAATGAGTTGTTGAGAGAGTTGCTACTTAGCTTTGAATGTTTTACATTCTTGCAACTTGTATGTTTTTGATGATCCCAAACATTATTATTTTGATTGTTATTTTCTCCTAACACATGTTGGAATAATTGTTTTTGCTCTTGTGTGTACTAACATTTCAGGGAAATCATGCTCCAGATTGTTGAAGACTTCAAATCAATATCAGCTTAAAATATTTTATAAATTGATGTTAATATTTTTAATTTTATTGAGTCTGAGAGAGTGTGATTGTAATTTAGTAACTAAGCACACACACACACACACACACCTAGGGGAGAGTTTTAAAATTCACAATTTTTATACTGATCATACAGTACGAACCATGTTCGTACAGGACGATATGGTCAGTTAACATTCCCAAACGAGCAACAGAACGAATATAGAGGGAAAAACTTTTTCCTAAGTATAGATCATGCAGAAAAAATGTTTAGTTCATCCCAGGATAATCTGCTCTGGATTTGGCAAATATAATGTTCGTTCAGATGAAGTGTTAAGTTCCTCCTAGAATGATCTGCTCTAGATTGGCAAATACACTATTCGTCCAGATGAAATGTTAAGTTCATCCCAAGACGATCTGCTATGGATTTGGCAAATACACTATTCATCCACACAAGTTGTTAAGTTCATCCTAAGACAATCAGCTCTAGATTTGGCAAATACATTATTCGTCTAGATGAAATATTTAATTCCTTCCAGGATGATGTGCTTTGGATTCATCAATTTCTCTATTCGTCCAGACGATAATTTACATTCATTCCAGGACGATGTGCTCTGGATTCACCAAATATGAAGTTTGTTCAGATGTTCATTTCCACTCTTCCTAGGATAATGTGGTCTGTTCTGTAAACTCATAGTTCGTCCTGCTTTTTCGTACCAACTAACTTTGAAAATAACTGTTCGTATCAAATGAACTATGTTCATACGGGACGAAGTTATGAAGGCAGTTCGTACCAATTTACAATGAGTTCATATGCAATAGTTTTTATACTGATCGTACGTACAAAATACAATCATATGGGACGATCGTGGACGCGCAGATTTAAAAAATGCATTTTTCTGGATAGTTTTTCATGTCTTTTCTATAAAAGGGAAACTTAAGACTATCATTTAATCTTTTTGACTACTAATCTTCGTGAATGGTAAAGAGCAATTGAAGGAGAGAGTGTTTGAGAGAGATTTCTTCCTATTGGAGCGTGAAGGGTTCACTAAGTTACTCAACGGTAAGGATCTCTGTGTATGATTTATGTTTCTTCACTCTTTCTCTTATCTTTTTAGATTGCTCATGTGAAGTTTATTCATAAGGATAAGGTTCTTTACCAACACTCGAGGAGTGTGAATAGCAAAAGGTTTTCTGCCTACACTTGGAGAGTGTGAACAGCGAAAGGTCTATGCCTACACTTGGAGAGTGTGAACAGCGAAAGGTTCTCTTCCTACACCTGGAGAGTGTGAACAGCAGAAGGTTCTCTACCTATACTTGGAGAGTGTGAACATCAGAAAGTTCTTTACTTACATTTGGAGAGTGTGAATAGCGGAAGGTTCTCTGCCAACACTTGGAGGGTATAAAAAGATGACTGTTCTCTACCGCACTGGGTAGTGATGGAAGAGATTTTTTGTGAAGGCTTCTCCACCTTACTGTGGGGGAAAAAGGAGAGACACTAGTGGTAATAGTGTAATACCTGAAGTGGGAGACTTCAGGGAGTGGATGTAGGTCATGTTTAATCGAACCACTATAAACCTTTGTGTCTTTTTTATTTCTGCTACTTTTAATTTTTGTCATTTATTTTTTTGTAGTTGAAAAATTTGTTTTAAAACTTACTACAAAAATCCATCGATTTCAAACCTTTTTAAGAGATCAAAAAGAGGCAAATTTTTTAAAGTACCAATTCACCCCCCCCCCTCTTGGTTAGCCTTTGGGACATAAGCTTAGATCTTACAACCTAGCTAATATTCTACAAGTTTCAACACGAGTTACTTCACCTCTCATTTTAAAGTAAGTGGATGATGACACTCGAGGCGAAGGAAGAGACGAGAAGCAAATTTTAGTGAGATTTATAGAATTTTTGATGACAGGTTCAACTAAAATGAGGTAATAAAATTAATTATGTTTTAAAATTTCATTTGACTTCTGATTTTCCTTTTTTTAATTAAAAGTAACATTGATGTTATGTTATTATTTTTTGCCAAACTGAAATGATGGCAACGCATCAGTTGATTAAAATTATTTTGATTTGCTTGTAATTTGCATGAAATCTCCTCAAAATTCATGTCGATTGACATGCATAATTTTTTTATTTTTTGAATTGACATTGCTTTTTAGTATTTATGGTGTTTTGAACTCAACAAGTAAATTTTTTTTTAATTAGACATTATTTGGGCAATGTCGCGCATCATTCTCCTTAATTTATGTGTTGCCTTGAGATGTGTGTAGACCTCCTCATTTGTCTTTAAATGCTCCAATTGGATATCATTCTTGGGTATTGATGATGTTTAGAATGCAAGGGTGAAGTTTATTTTGTGATCAAATGTTGTTTGGAAGGAGTTACATTCTAGTTTCCTTAGTTTGCATGTCATCGCCTTGGGATTCATGCTGCTTCATTGAGCATTCCTAATTAAACAATTTAAATTTTTTTTTTTTGACGATATTCCAAATGTAATGTCAAAATCTCTTTTACGATCGGATGTCATTTGGGCAATGTTACACATTAATTTTTTTAGTTTTAGATGTCCCTTTGGACCGATATCATCTGATTCAACTATGAGGGGTCTCGACTTAGGTGAATTCTATGTCCTTGTTGTAACTAGAATATTGATTCTCCAGTTAATTAGGAAATCTTATGGACTACAATTTCTTGAACTTGTCAAGTCGAATTAGTCTTCATACTTCTAATAGTCCCTACTAACAGGTTGATGAAGTGGGTCCTCTACAACTACAACTTTTCTGTTGGCGAGTTGATAGACATAGTTACCAATGATCCTGCCATATTTGGGATTATTGAACTCAGCCTCTTACAACCAATCAAACCTTAAGCTTCAGGCTTTTAAAAAACTTTAAGTTTCTCTGGCTAGACTTGTTGGAGTTTGCAGTCATAGAAGTCCATTTCTTGAATTTTAAAATCTTGGTATATTGGAGAAGGTGGTGCCTCTAACATTCAAAAAATCACATGCATATGCGTTGATGGTGAAAATTGTTGTATCCTTCTTTAAAGGAATGTTGAGCATAGTGATTTTAAATATTTTTTTGAGGATCTTAGCACGTAGCACGATTTTTACCCAAATAAATATTTAAAATTCTCCCTATCATACATGGAGATTTTAAAATGAAATAAATTTAAAAATTTGAGATTTTAATCATTTATTTGGCTATGTTGGTGTGTAGCATGATTCCACCTAAGAAATATTGAAAGTTTCCTCTATCTTAAAGGAAGAGTTTATATAAACTTTTTATTTTTAGGTTTTAAATATTTATTCAAGGATTTTAGCATGTGGTGCGATGTTGACATTTATAAATATTTAAAATGACCCTAGTCTTATGTGGGGGATTTTGAAATGCATTCTTGGGTTGCAAGATAACTTCAAAATCTATAAAAATGTATATGTGTTGACAAGTATATATATAACACTTTCATCATTGCATAGTACATTGCACATAAAATTTTCTCAAATAATTTTCATGCATGATACTTCTTTAAATATTGGTCATTGATCGGTGGCATAAGGTTTTGACCATTCAAATTAATCAACTGATAAGCTCCTCCTTGGTACACCTTCTCGATGATGATGGGGTCCTCCTGATTTTTTTGTGTGGCATGATTGGCCTTCTTAGTACCATGACCAATTCCCCTTCTTGAAATGCTCGATGACACACCATCCAACCCAAGGACTTTGTCATCCTTGCCGACTTTGTCATCCTTTCCTGATAGATTTCTAAGTTCTGTTAAGCTTATAGTTTGACTTCATTGAGTGCGTCAAGTTCTTTCATTCTATAGTGAGCATTTTTTTCTTGAGTGAGATCATACTAAATTTCTACTTCAAGTGATGACAGTTTGATCTCTAGTAGTAGCACTACTTTAATTATAAACACTAGTGTGTAATGAATGGCTTTGATCAACATCTTGTAAGTAGTATGGTACTCCCATATTTCATCTGCTATCTTGGTATGCTATTCTCTTTATTTCTTGGTGAGGATTTTCTTCTACAGCTTCGGGAGCATTTTATTGAAGGTCTCTGTCAAGCCATTTTCTCTTAAGTTATTTATACATGAGTATCACCAATTAATTATATATTGATCAACAAACTTATAAGTTATATCCATTTAAATGTTGTGCCATTGTATGAAATTATATGGTGCGACACACCAAATCTATTGACAACATTATGGGTGAAGAAGTTGATCATGTGCTCGAGCATAACTTTTTTTAACGGAGCCATTTCTGCCCACTTTGAAAAGTAATCGGTTGCTTCCAAGATAAATTGATGTCCTACTAATGACAATAGATCTATCATCCTAAAAATATTTTTGCCCCAACACTCAAATGGTTAGGATGCTACTATTGGGTGCAGTAGATTTGGCGGTTTATATATAATGTCACCATGAATTTGATACTTGTGGCACCTCTTAGTGTGGTCAATGCAATCCTTTATCATTGACGGCTAGTAAAATCCCATCCTCATTATTTTAATGGCCACCTTGGGACCTAATTGATTTGTGTCATGAAGTCCTTCGTGGACTTTTTCTACCACTCTATTAGCTTCCTTGATTCTTAGGCATCTTAACCATATTTGATTAAAGGCTCCGATACGGTATGGCATTGATAAATGCGTATCGCACTGCTCTCTTTCGAATTTGTGCAACAATAAATTTGTCTGCTAGGAGTTTATTTTCTTTGAAGTGGTCGTCGAGTGGTATCCTCAAATCATCTTCTACTTCAACATCTAAGTAATGCAACCATGAATCTGAGCATTTAATGGATTTATATCTCTTGACTACATGATGTTCTTCTGGTTTATTGTCAATAATGATCTCTTGGGGAGGTTAAGTATCACCCGGAGTTGTATCCTGCTGGCTTGAATTGGTTATACCCTCTACATGTGAGAATTATAGTAGTGCTGACTCTAGGACTCGACTAGTGTAAACCTCAATCAACATAGGCTACTCATTATTGGTATTCACCATCTCCTTAGTTAATTAAACCAGGTAATTTGTTGTGCTATTTTTATCTTGAGGAACTTGAGCTATCTTAATATTTGGCACTTATTTCAGAAGCTAGAGGGCTTTCTAGAAGTATTAGGCTAATTAAAATTTGCAAATCTTATAGATGCTGTGAAATTGATTTATCATAAGCTAAAAGTCATTGTAGATTTAAAGATTTTCAATTTTGACATAAATTACAATCTCCAGACCCACTATCGGGGCTTCATATTCAGCTTCATTATTTGTTTGAGGTTCAATTAAACAAAATGAAAATCTTATTGTTCTTCCCTAGGCCCTATGAAAATGCAGCAGATGCCGGCTTAGACTTTTATAAGATTTGGAAGTTAGGCATGTTTAATCAATGATGCTCCATTAAAATACATCTCCAAGAATTGTAACTTATCCTTTTCCTCTATCTGCATGATTTTTTCATTGGGAAAATCATTATTGAGCAAGAACCTATAGGGATAGGATTTGCGGCGAGAAAATATGCCAAGGCTTGTCGCTTTACTATCTTCTGTGGCATATACGGGATATCAAACTATAGTAGTATCAATGTCCACCTAGCTAAACAACCTATCAAAATTGGTCTTTTCATCAAGAACTTTAGTGGATCGATCTTCGATATTAATGTAATCTTATGAGAAAGCATGTAATGGCAGAGTTTTTTAACCGTGAAAATCAACACTATACAATGCTTCTAAGTTGGCGAATAATGTATTTTTCTCCAATCAACCTCCAAATGATCTAGTAGAGCATATTCACTTTTCCCTCTTCATTATGTTGGGCTAATAATGCTCCAAGTAACTCTTACAAAATGTCAGCATATAGCATAAGAGACTTTTCCGAAATTAACACTTTGAGAATAGGAGGATTTAATATATATCTCTTGATACTATAAAAAGCTTCCTCATATTTTGACTCCCATTTAAAGTGGACATCTTTTTTTATTAGTTTGGACAATTATTGGCACCTACCTTTATATTCAATATGAATCACTAAATGAAAACTAACTGCCCCTACAACGAAAGGAATTTTCAAATGTTCTTGGGAGGCAACATCACTATGATCTCTTTAATTTTATTGGGGTCAATTTTGATGCCTTGATGTTGAACAACATACACCAAAAATTTCCCCATATGAGACAATGAAGGCACATTTGAGAGGTTTCATTTTCAGATCAAATTTCCTAATCCTCTTAAATACGATCCATAGAATATTTAAGTGGTATTTTTTTCATATACTTTTGACAATGAGGTAATCCACATAGCACTCAGCCTTTTGATGTAATAACTCATCAAAAATGAATAAGATCATACACTGGTAGGTAGCACCAGCATTTTCAAGTTGATGGGCATAATGATGTAGCAGAATATAATAATGGGTGTTCTGAATGACATGTGCTTTTAATCTTCAAGCACCATCTTGATTTCATTTTAGCTTGATGATCCATCCATAAATGAGAACATGTCATATTTGGATGTGTTATCCACTAAGAGTTTAGACACATGGAGCGAAAAACCACCTTTTGGGCAGGCCTTAGTGAGGTCTCAAAATCGATACAGATGCCGATTTGGCCATTATTTTTCATGATAGGAATGATATTGGTGATCCAATCGATATATTTTTCTTCAAGAATGAAGCCTACATCTATAAGAAATCTTCATTTATATACTCTATTTTTCTTCAATCTCTAAACTTATTCTCCTTGGAGCTTGTTTGAGGTGCATTGAAAGTTCGTTAGGGATGTTAAGCCCTATAGAACTGGCCCAAGCTAACCAAGAGGGGGGGGGGGTGAATTGGTATTTTAAAAATTTCTTTTTATAAAGAACAAAAATCACATAAACCAAAATTACACCACGAGAAAAATAAATGCGGAAATTAAAAGTGCGGAAGCAAGAAACAAGAACACAGAAATTTATAGTGGTTCGGTCAACTCGACCTACGTCCACTCCCCGGAGGCGCCCTCCAAGTATTGCACTACAAACGTGACTCTCCTTTAGCCCCCACAGCTAGGCAGAGAAGCCTTTACAATGAACCTCCTTTTGCCACCCCAGCAAGGCAGAGAACCTATCTCCTTTTGCTTCCTCCTGAAGCTGGCAGAGAACCACAACCAGATGCTGACTCCTTACCTCTACCGACCCTTCTATGGACGAGAAACTCTAGACGAAGAAGAAGTAGAGCGATCCTTGAAGTAACCCTTTTGAATCCCCTCACAAGCTCCCCCTCACAAGATCCTCTCTCTCTCTCCCTCTCTCTCTTTCTCTCCTCATGGCCTTCTCAGGTCAAGGCAGCAGCACACAGGGTGTTCAAAATGTTGAACAAGAGCTCTTAAATAGAAGAGCTTCAAAGGAGCTCATTAATTGCAAGTTGCCGATAATATCGTCAAGGCCGATATGGACATCGGCCTAGCCGATCAGTATAAATCTCAGAAGATCGGCCAGAGCATCGCCCTGAATGCAAACTGGACGATTTAAAATTAGCTTGATCGTCCAGGCCGATCTCACGATCGTCCCGGCTGATCGATTCAAATCAGAGGAAAATCATCCAGAGCATCGCCCTGAATTCGAGCTGGCCGATATTTATCATCCTGAAGTAACTAAGGTTTTTGAATAGATCGTTTTGGTAGATCCTGCGATCGTCCAGGACGATATGATCATATCAATCATCCTTAATTACTCCCTTGATTTCCTAATTAATTAAGGCATAATTTGTGAATATTGTCTAGGCCGATCAATGATCGTCCTGGCCGATTATTTAAAAATACAGTATATCTTAATTGTCTATGGCGGCAACTTCTTTCTGTTTTAAGCTTATCGTCCTGGCCGATACACGTATCATCCAGGCTGATCTGTTAATGATGGCTGCCTTAATTAAGAATCCTTAATTAGACTTTCTATTTTAAGCCTGATCGTCCAGGACGATGTAAATATCGTCCTGGCCGATATGAGTAAAAACAGAATTTCTAAGTCTATCAAGTGTGTGTGTAGGGTTACTTAGCATCAGTCTCTTTAACCATTACAAATAGACTCAAGAAGAGAAAAAACAAAGTACAGGCTGACTCAACCCTAGACCTACGCAATCTTGAACTGGCTTCGTTTGTCCGTCCGATCTTCAATTCCTAAAAAGTTAGAAGTAACAAGCAGTCCAAGAGAATCAATAGTGTTTGTCAATCATCAAAACATAAGTCACGAAAATAGATTTGTAACAATCTCCCCCTTTTTGATGATGGCAAAATACTATGAAGATAATTAGCAGTAAAATTTCAAGTTTGGCAATGACAAGTGTAAAAGCATCATAAACTTCTCCCCCTTTTGACATATCAAAAAGGAAGAGGGAACACAAAAGAACAATAGCACATCACAACAATTTTTTTTTTTAACCAAGGCATGAAGATGATGTAGTATTCCATGTGATTGATTTAAAACCTTGTAGGTTAATGAGTTTAATAATCTCAACAATCCATAGAGTAGTAGAATATCTGGTCATGGTTACCCTTAGCTCAGATGTTTTCTTAGGGTAGAATCGTCTTTTGAAATCAATGACCTAACTCAAAGAATTAATTGAATATGAGAAAAAAAGATCCATCCATTACTTGGTTTAAGAAAAAACTATCTTTACAAAATAATGAACCAAAGTAAATTTGTCATGATCGCAAAACAATCGAAATCAAGTCTTTGAGAACCAAAACTTCTAAGTTCTAAAAAGATTTAAAAAGAGAGAATAGCTTGCTTTTGAGTGGGCTCATTTTATGCCTCTTGTCAATTTGAGTGGCACTTTGTGCATCTTTTTTTTATTTTTTTATTTTCGATACACTTTTGTGTATATTTTTCAATTTGGCGTCATTGCGCTTCTTTTGTTGGCATCATTGGCCATTTTTTTTTGCAAGCTACATTCTCTTTTATAACCTCTTAAAAATTCTTAGTTGTGAATATATCTTCTCAGATATTAGAGAATAAGAGTTCTCTCTCTAACATAGGGAAGAATTACCACAAATAGAATCAATAATCAAAGACAAGGATAACGAAGGGTCTTGGTGTGACAAAAAGACTTTAAACATTATAAATACAAGATAGATTTGCTTAAGTAAGCTTAAGAAAATATCTTAATTTCATACATAATCTTTAATTTAAAAAATATTTTTGATTAGAAAAAAAAACTATGCCACTAAAATAGGTTAGAGAAAGAGACACAATCACAAAATATTTTTACTATCTAAGAAATTGAGAGATGAAAAATACATTGACTACAAATTTTCAAAAACATGGGCATGGAATATGTTATCATTTCAGCGATGATTTTAAAAGTTAAGGAAAGTAAAACACACTAAAAAACTAAACATAAAAACAAAAGCAAAAGAAAGTAACTAAAAGATCAAGTTTCATGCATTTATGTCAATCACACCCAATCTGGTCCTTAAAGAACTGAAAGTGTCGAAGGCCAGTGGTTTAGTAAAGATATCAGCCAATTGATTTTCAGTTGTCACATGGTGTAACTCAATGTCTCCCTTAGTAACATGATCTCTAATGAAGTGATGCCTAATATCAATGTGCTTAGTCCTTGAATGTTGGATAGGATTCTTAGAGATGCATATGGCACTTGTGTTGTCACAAAAGATTGAGATGGTGCCTACCGATAATCCTAAATCCAATACCTGTTGTTTTAACCAAAAGACTTGGGCCACACAACTTCCAAGAGCGATGTATTCAGCTTCAGTAGTGGAAAGTGCAACAGAGTTTTGCTTCCTACTAGACCAAGAGACCAAAGACTGTCCAATGAATTGACAAGTTTCTGAAGTGCTTTTTCTATCCACCTTGCATCCTGCAAAATCAGAGTCAAAAAATCCAATAATCTCAAAAGAAGTGTTGTGTCTACGGTACCAAATCCCTAAGCCTTGTGTCCCCAAAAGGTATCTAAAAATTCTCTTAACAGCAGTCATGTGGGACTCCTTAGGGTCAGCTTGAAATCTAACACAAAGTCAAACACTAAACATAATATCAGGTCGGGTCGCAGTCAAGTAAAGTAAAGATCCAATCATGCCTCTATACTTCTTCTGATCAACAGATTTACCACTTGGGTCCTTTTCTAATAGAGCACTAGAAGTCATGAGAGTGTTAATTGGCTTGGCTTTGTCCATCTCATATTTCTTCAAAATGTCCTTTATGTATTTTATTTGATTTAAAAAGGTTTCATCCTCCAATTGTTTTATGCTAAACCCCAAAAAGTAGGACAACTCTCCCATCAAACTCATCTCAAACTCTCTACTCATTGTTTTAAAAAAATTATCACATAATTTCTTATTAGAAGATTCAAAGAGTATATCATCCACATAAATCTAAATAATGAGTAAATCATCTCCAACTCTCCTAAGAAAAAAGGTGGTGTCTACGCTCTCCTTGACAAACTCCCTCTCTAGTAAGAATGTGCTAACCCTCTCATACCAAGCTCTTGGTGCCTGTTTTAAACCATACAAAGCCTTTTTTAATTTAAAAACATGATTTAGAATTTGGGAACTCTCAAAACCTGGGGGTTGTTCTACAAACAAATCTTCTTTTATTTCCCCATTTAAAAAGGCACTCTTGACATCCATTTGAAAAAGTTTAAATCCTTTATAACATGCAAAGGCTAATAGCACTTTAATGGCTTCCAATCTAGCTACAGGGACAAAAGTATCCTCAAATTCTATCCCTTATATTTGGTTATACCCCTTAGCCACTAATCTTGCTTTATTCCTAACCACCACTCTTGAATCATTCACCTTGTTCTTAAAGAACCACTTTGTCCTAACTACACTTTGTCCCTTAGGTCTTTCTACAAGCTCCCAAACATCATTCCTAACAAATTGATTCAATTCTTCTTGCATTGCTAGAATTCAAAACTCATCAGTAAGGGCTTGGTTAATGGAGGTGGGTTCAGTCATTGAGATAAAGGCATAGTGGTTTACCTCCTTCCTAAGTCCATGTCTAGTCTTAACTCCACTAGAAGGGTCTCCTAAGATCAAATCCTTGGGGAGACTTGTAGAGTATCTCCAATCTCTAGGCAAAGTGTGTGAAGGTCCAACCCTTTCATCCAAATCAAAATTTTCTACTCCTTGGGTGACTTCTCCTACTCCTTCATTATTTTGGTGTTCTATCCCCTTCCCCAAATTTTCTACTCCACTTATAATCTCTCCAACATCATCATCTTCTACTCCATGTTTCTTAGGATCAGACTCATCAAATACTCCATGGGTTGTCTCTTCCACCATCAAAGTTCTCTTGTTAAACACCCTAAAAGACTTTCCAACACTAGAATATCCCAAGAATACTCCTTCATCAGATTTAGGATCAAATTTTTCCAAGTAAGACTTCCCGTTATTGTGAATAAAAATCTTACAACCAAAGACATGAAGGTGGTAAAGATTGGGTGTCCTACCCCTAAGGATCTCATAGGGTGTCTTTTCTAATTTGGCTCTAGCATTCACCCTATTCAACACATAATAAGTTGTGTTAACCGCTTCAGCCCAAAAGAATTTTGAAAGTAAATACTCAGTAAGCATGGCTCTAGCGGCTTCCACCAAGGTCCGGTTCTTCCTTTCAGCTACCCCATTCTGCTGAGGGGTCCTAGGAGCTAAAAAATTGTGGCTAATCCCCTTGTCCTCACAAAAATCTCCAAATCTTTCATTCTCAAACTCTCCCCTATGGTCAAAATCTCACACCCTAGCTTTTTCTGAATCCAAGTATAAAATGTTTTAAACTCCTCAAAAGACTAATTTTTATGTGAAAGAAATCTAGTCCAAGTGAACCTCGAGTAGTCATCAACAATCACAAATCCATAGACTTTCCCTCCCAAGCTGGCAGTGCTAATGGGTCCAAACAAATCCATGTGAAGGACTTCTAAAGGTCTAGAGGTGCTAATGTCCTTAATGGGGTGAAAGATGGAGTGGACTTGCTTTCCTAGTTGACAGGCATCACAAAGGTGGTCTTTTGAAAACTTGAGTTTGGGGACACCTCTAACTAGGTCTTTTTGGGTCACTTTCCTAAGGGTTTTCATACTTGCATGACAAAGTCTCCAGTGCCACAACTAAGAATCATCAATCACAATTTTTAAGCAAAATGAAGCAGCACATTCAATGTTATTTAAATCAAGCATGTAGACGTTGTTGATCCTCTTTCCCTGCAAAATAATGTTGTTACTTAAACTTACAATGCATGAATTTGCAAAGAATTGCATGATAAAGCCTTTATCACAGAATTGGCTGAGCAAGTTGTGCTTTAATCCATCTACAAGCAAAACATTTTTAATCATAAGGTTCTTGGAATTACCAATTATACCTACCACCTTCTTGGTGGTGTTCTCCAAGAGTAACCTTGCCTCCAGTCCTGGACTCTAGTACCACAAACTGATTGACATCACCAATCATATGTCGAGAGCATCCATTGTCTAGGTACCATATACTCTCACGAGGCCTTTAGTGAGAGCCCTCCTGCAAAATTACTAAATGTTAGATTTAGGAACCCAAGCAGGTTTGGGTTCCTTCTTATGAAGAGTAGAATGCAATGCATGTGTGATATGCTGTGGATCATGCACCTTAGGTCTCCACACCCAATGTGTACTATGGTGAATTGTGCAAGTGTGTGAGATGTGTCCTAGCATGCCACATGAAAAACATCTAACTCCAGGAAAGGGATTTCTTAAGTGGTTTGAGTTATAATGCCTCTTCCTAGGTTTTAGCAATTGATCAAAAGTGGGTGTCATCCTAGTTTTCTTACATGCTTCTAATTCATTTTGAATCTTCAAACTAGTGCTCTTTAAGACTTCATTTTCAATCCTCAAATTTTCCTCCTTCTCCTTAAACTTCTTAAAATCAGATTCAAGTGATGTGTGTGAAACTTTTAATGCATCATGCTTTTCAATTAATTCATAATGATTTTTATTTAACTCATCAAATTCATCAAGTAAAGTCATACAATTTGAATCAATCGTTTGATGGTCTTTAATCAAAATTTCATGCTCTTTTTGTAGATTTAAAAATTCTAATTTCATGCTAGCATGTGTTTTCTTTAATTTCCTATATGATGCATGAATTTTTTCTGAAACTTCAAGAAGTTGATCATAGGAAAGTTCACATACCTCTTCTTGATCAGGATTGTCGTCTGCCATCAAGCACAATTTTGATGTCTCATCTTCTGGTTCCGTCTTCGATGAGTCCGATGCCGAATCCGCCCAAAATGCTTTTTGCACTCTCATCTTGTCCTTCCTTAGCTTAGGTTTCTCCTCACCCTTTCCTTTGCTTGAATGATCTTTAAGTGTAGGGAAATCAGTTCTCACGTGTCCTGGTTTCCTGCATTCATAGCAAACAACATCAGAAGAACCTTTAGAATTTTTATGATCCCTACCTTTTCTCCAATGATGCTTTTGTTTGTTCCTTAGAAAGCTTTTGAATTGCCTTGTGATGAAGGCAACTTCATCGCTTTCAAACCCGAAAGTTTCAGAATCTGATTTGTGCGCCTTCAATGCAACTGTTTTCTTCTTCTTCTTCTCACCTGCATCAAGATTTTTTTGATTCACCCCTTGCTCATAAGCAATGAGTGAGCCAAGTAAGTTATCAATAGAATAAGTGTCCAAATTCTTAGATTCAGAGATTGCAATGATTTTATATCATAAGACGAAGGCAAGTATCTCAAAATCTTGTTTACTTTTTCATAGTTTGAAAGTTCTTTTCCTAGTGCATGCAGTGAAGTAACTATCTGAGTAAACCTAGTATACATGTCAGAAATCGATTCATGAGGTTTCACACGAAAAAGTTCATAGTCATGCAAGAGAATGTTCAAACGGGATTGTTTAACCTCATTAGTGCCTTCATAGGTGATACACAATTTATCCCAAATTTCTTTACCAGTTTTGCAAGTGGAGAAATGTATGTAATCCTCAGATTTTAAAGCACAGAAAAAACAGTTCAAATATTTTGCATTCAATTGAGCTAAATCTCGTTCATCGAAAGTCCATTCAGTAAAAGCAACTTCAGTTTTAACACCATTAATTTCACGAGAAGGCGGAGAATAACCTTCTTTGATAAGCATCCACATGCGATAATCAGTATATTGTAAAAACATTGACATGCGGGTTTTCCAAAAATCAAAAGGTAAGTTGTCAAACAAGGGAGGTCGTGTAATTGAATAACCTTCCGTAGTGTTACGATTCCTAAGATTAGCCATGGATCAAAATTCAAAATGTTTTCAAACTCAGTTTTTATGAATCCCGCTCTGATACCACTTAAATGTTCATTAGGGATGTTAAGCCCTATAGAACTGGCCCAAGCTAACCAAGAGGGGAGGGGGTGAATTGGTATTTTAAAAATTTCTTTTTATAAAGAACAAAAATCACATAAACCAAAATCACACCACGAGAAAAATAAATACGGAAATTAAAAGTGTGGAAGTAAGAAATAAGAACACAGAAATTTATAGTGGTTCGGTCAACTCAACCTACGTCCACTCCCCGGAGGTGCCCTCCGAGTATTGCACTACAAATGTGACTCTCCTTTAGCCCCCACAGCTAGGCGGAGAAGCCTTTACAATGAACCTCCTTTTTGCCACCCCGGCAAGGCAGAGAACCTATCTCCTTTTGCTTCCTCCTGAAGCTGGTAGAGAACCACAACCAGATGCTGACTCCTTACCTCTACCGACCCTTCCACGGAAGAGAAACTTTAGACGAAGAAGAAGCAGAGCGATCCTTGAAGCAACCCTTGTGAATCCCCTTACAAGCTCCCCCTCATAAGATCCTCTCTCTCTCCCACTCTCTCTTTCTCTCCTCAAGGCCTTCTCAGGTCAAGGCAGCAGCACACAGGGTGTTCAAAACTTTGAACAAGAGCTCTTAAATAAAAGATCTTTGAAGGAGCTCATTAATTGCAAGTTGCCGACAATATCATCCAGGCCGATATGGACATCGGCCTGGCCGATCAGTACAAATCTCAGAAGATCGGCCAGAGCATCTCCCTGAATGCAAACTGGACGATTTAAAATTAGCTTGATCGTCCAGGCCGATCTCACGATCGTCCCGGCTGATCAGTTCAAATCAGAGGAAAATCGTCCAGAGCTCACCCTGAATTCGAGCTGGCCGATATTTATCGTCCTGAAGTAACTAAGGTTTTTGAATAGATCGTCCAGGATGATATGATCGTATCAATCATCCTTAATTACTCCCTTGATTTCCTGATTAATTAAGGCATAATTTGTGAATATCGTCCAGGCCGATCAATGATCGTCTTGGCCTATTATTTAAAAATACAGTATACCTTAATTGTCTATGGCGACAACTTCTTTCTATTTTTGGCTTATCGTCCTGGCTGATACATGTATCGTCCAAGATGATCTGTTAATGACGGCTGCCTTAATTAAGAATCCTTAATTAGACTTTCTATTTTAAGCCTGATCGTCCAGGACGATGTAAATATCGGCCTGGCTGATATGAGTAAAATCATAATTTCTAAATCTCTCAAGTGTGTGTGTAGGGTTACTTAGCATTAGTCTCTTTGACCATTACAAATAGACTCAAGAAGAGAAAAAACAAAGTACAGACTGACTCAACCCTAGACCTATGCAATCTTGAACTAGCTTCGTTTGTTCGTTCGATCTTCGATTCCTGAAAAGTTAGAAGTAATAAGCAGTCCAAGAGAATCAATAGTGTTTGTAAATCATCAAAATATAAGTCACAAAAATAGATTTGAAACATGCATTACATCTGGTTTATTTGCCAATGTGTGAACCACTATATTAGGGGATAAGTCAGGCATCTCAACATGTGTCAAGGAAAAATAGCTCCTTAATTCACAAAGGAGCTCCTTTTTTCTTCACGTGGTCTTCTGATAGAAGGGAACTAATGAAGGTTAAGCGAGGGTCATCTTCATTCCCCAAGTTGACTTCTTTCACCTGGTCCATAGTAGCTATTTGTCCACCATCTTCAAGCTCTTCTAGCATAGGTTTGGATTTTACGGAATGATAATTGTAAATATCAACTTCATGGATTCCCTCTTTGTGATATGATTATATTCAACTTTCATGTATGTATATATATATATATATATATATATATATATATATATATATATATATATATATATATATATATATATATATATATATATATATATATATATATATATATATATATATATATATAAACCCACGGAGGGGCCTATGCATTAATTAAAGGAAAATAATACAAAGTCCTTAAAAGGACCTCGCACTCTCTACTGCTCATAAGAGTTACAAAAATAAAAGATAAAAAAACCTACAAGCATAAGGTTTTTACTACACAAAAATACATAACAACTTAGGTACATTCTACGGTGCTTAAGAACGAGCACCCAAAAAGAGGGAAAAAAAGGAAAACGAGCTTGCACGAACTGCTTCCCAGCAAAAATCCTGAATTTCTTGCTACCTGCACAGAAAACCTGCAAAAGCAACAGAAAGCCCACAAAATAGAAACAAAAAGTACTACAATAGAAAACATTAAAAGCACTAAAAGCCCAACGGTACCACCAACAAACCATACTAAGACAGCAGTAATACAGCTTCCACGAAAAGAAATACAACCTCCCTTCTGAGAGGAGAATAGTGTAATTCTGGACAGCCACACCCAACCAACTAACTGAAAGCCAATTCCCACACAGATTACCCAAGTAAATCCCCCCACCACCATGTAATACACCAGAGAATGCCATCTCCACACCCGCACCAACTGCAGGCCACAATACAGAAAATCCACTCCAACCTCACCAGAATAGAGACTACCAGGCTCCAGCAACAACACCAACCAACAGAACTCAGCATAAAGCACAGCCCAACACAGACAAAGCACAAAGAAAATAATAGTAAACCTGAGAACAACCGAAACAGATTGAACCAGTAGAACCAGGAAAAGGATAACTGGTTCACAACATAAGCCCTCACATAAGAAGAGAAATAAAGCATCCAGAACAAAACAAAACCACCCGAAAAACAACCCGAAATTAAGGGCAGACATAAGATAAACCACTTTAATCTAATTTGATAAGGCCTTCAACATAGACAGGCAACTGATAAAGAGGAAGATCATTATAATCCTTAAGCACAGTACCCAAAATAGCCAAGGCCTACGCAACAGCATTCCCATCCACCTTAATGAAAGAATATGAGTAAGAATAAGACTTCAACTCATCTTTAATATTTCTCCTGATGTAAAATAGATCAGGGGCACACCTACTATCATCTTTATCAAGATACAAGAGGCTGTGAAAATATGAAGCAGCGTCCAAAATAATGTTCTTAAGAAACAAAAACATTACAAAGATTTAACCCATGCAGAACACCAATAAAAAAAGTCATGTGACTATCCTTAACAAAAGCCGGCCCAGCAAAGCCAGAAATATAAATACCAAGATGATTTCTGATGATATCAGCATAGCTATAATTACTACCAGCTTTAGCTCAAGCCACATTCAACTTGAAATAATTAGGAATAGGCTTACACTAATTCACGCAAATAGATCTAATTTGATCCTTATCTAACTCCCCATTAATACCAAAAAATGAAAGGGTATAATAAAATTTTTTAAAATTCTTTATAGAAAGCAAATTGGTAGAGAAAAGAGCAATCACCTTGTCTTTAATTTTGTGAATAATTCTCTGGTGATTCATATCAACCCCATTAAAATGAGAGTCATTTCTTTCCAACCAGAGAAGCCAACAAATAAGAGAAGAAATCACTTTTCTAATATGACCTTTGCACTTCACAAACCAAAGGTCAAGAAATTGAGATATAGAAATAGAAGCAATATATAAATTCAGTCGAAACAAATCCTCAAAAAAAATCCAAACCTTGACCGCAATAGGACCAGTTATAAAAATGTGATGCATATTGTCAACATGGAAACAACATTGGCATTTAGAGGTAATAATGAAACCTCTCTTCCTCAAATTATCATCAGTAGGAATGAAGCTATGAAAAATTCTCCACATAAAAATAGAAATAGTAGAGGGGATAGTGTTATGCCAAATCATTTTAAACAGTTTAGAAGCATCCTTTTTTGTTCTGAAAGAGTACCAAGCATACTTAATATTGAAATAGCCATCTTTAGAACCCGGGTAAAGTAACACATCCTTCACATTGCCATTAATAGGGACCTTACGAATAAGTTGAATAATACAATCCAGGAGAAAAGCAGCCAATTTCTCCAAATCCCACCCATTAGAAGAAAGGAAATATATAACCTCCCTTTTAGAGATAGAGACAGAGTTAAGTAAAGAATCAATGGAGTCACCATTAAGCCACCTATCTTGCCAAAAGAAAATGTTCCCATTACCAAGGCCCCAAACTAAAGAAGACTCCACTTTCCATTTTACCGAACAAATCCAATGCCAAACCTTAGAGTGACCTATAGAAAAATAACACAAGGAAGGGTGTCTCCCTCCACAATATTTGGCCCTCATAAAATTGGCCCATAGACTGACATTAAACCTAAAATTAAACCACAACAGATTCAAAATGATCAAAGAATCTCAAAATTTTACTAATCTTATTCTTAGAAGCATTAGTAAAGACAATGAAATCAGCAGCAAAACATAAATGGGAGATATGAAAGCCACCTAAAGTTTTGAAATAAAAACTAAGGCAATTATAGAAAAGATTAGCCAAGCCCATAGAGAGATAATCAGTAGCAATAATAAAGATAGCTGGAGACAAAGGGTCACCTTGCCTCAGACCATGAGAAGCTTGAAAGTAACCTTGAGTTTTACCATTCACAATAATAGAGAAAAAAGGACTTTCAATATAAGATTTTATGAGATTTATGAATTTCAAATCAAAACCAAAAAGTCACAACATCTTATAAATAAAACTCCAATTAATATTATCATAAGCCTTAGCAATATCCAATTTCATAATCATGTTACCACCTCTCACCTTGATATCTAAATCCTGACAAAATTCTTGAGCTAAAAGGATATTGTCAACACTAGCACAGCCTTTGACAAAGCCCATTTGATAAGGAGATATAATCTTATGCAAAAAATCAAATAATCTCCTCATCAGAAGTTTAGACATAAGTATATAAAACACGGTACACAAACTGATGGGTCTAAAATCATTCCACGAATTAACAGCAGTGTTCTTAGGAATTAAAATAATAGAAGTTGACGTAAAAAAATTAGGAATATGAAAGCCATTAAAAAAATCCGTGACAGCAGAGAGAACATCATTAAAAATAATAGGCCAAGTATTTTGGAAGAACTTAGTGGTAAAACCATCTAGCTCTGCAATAGAATCAGCATTCATATTAAATAAGATATCTTTAATCTCCTCAAGAAGAGGTGACTTAGATAAGGAGCCATTATCCTCTTGAGAGATAACATTACAAATGAAAGAAGGGTCCACACTAGAAACAAGATTAAAAGACTTATTAAGGTGCTTATGAAAATAACTATCAGCCAAGCTAGCAATCTCATCTCTATCCTCAGTAGTAGAGCCATCCTCGTCGGAGATTTTATGAATATTGTTAATAGTGCATTTCTTATTAACCAAAGCATGGAAATATTTAGTGTTAATTTTGCCTTCCACTAAATGCTTGGAAGCAGCTTTTCGTTTCCAAAAAGTTTCTTCCTGAACCTGAAGCTTAGACAGCTCTACTTTAGCCTCATTAAGAATACACAGATTAGCCTCAAAGGAATCCGTCTGACAAAGATCCTCAAGGGAGTTAATTTTATTTTCAACAAGTAAAATGTTGGTAAACAAATCTTTAAAAATATTATGGTTCCACCAATTCAACACAAGCTTAAGTCTTTTCAATTTTAGCCACAATCTTTTCATGCCAGAAATAGAATTATTAGGATAAATAGAAGCATTCCAATTCTTCTGAACAACCTCAAGAAAATATTCATGATAAGCCACATATTATAGAATCTAAACTAAGTAGGGAAACTCTTAGGATTATTCTTAATGTTAATAAGCAAGGGGGAATGATCAGAGAGAGTACGACTCAGGTGTTCAACCTTGGTCAAATTAAAAGTGTTCAACCAAGAATTATTAAAAAGAACTCTATCCAACCTCTGCCAGAAATGCCTACATGCCAAGTATACTTATTACCAGAAAATCCAATATCGATGAGACTACAAGCCAATATCATATCATTGAATTCCTCCATAGACTGATGTATAGGAAGAGACCCCCTTATACGTTCATCTGGGCTAGTAATCGTATTAAAGTCACCACCCACAAGCCAAGTAAGATTACAGACATTATGAAACTGTAAGATTTGCTCCCATAAGATCCTCCTATTATAACTAGAAGAAGTGGCATACACAAAGGGCGCACAACATTGCACATTAGAACTTTCAATATTGTGGTGTAAAACTTGAGTGAAATCACCAATAAAATCAATTCTAACAAAATCTTTCCAAAAAATCCAAATTTTACTAGCAACATTAAACTTAGCATTATTAAAACCCAAAAACATAGCATTTCTAGTTAATTTATCCACAAAAATAAGAGGTTCAAGTAAAACAAGAATATTAATGTTATGAATGCGACATAAGTTTTTAACCCTAAGTTTAGAAGAGGGGCAATCAATTCCCCGCACATTCCAAATAATGGTATTAAACATAAAAAGCATAATGAATGAGAAGTATGTGATCGGGTGCTTCTAGGTGATTGTAAAATAACATTTCTGTGTTTCCTACCACGTTTACCATGACCCTTAGAAAAACTAAGGTCATTTTCTTCTCTAGCATAGCACTTAGCCAAAATGTCTATTTTCATATCAATATAAGCATCATAGTCATAAATATCACATAAAAGAATAGTTTTATTGTTAAAGTTACCGGATGGCCCCTTAGGAAAAGGCTGCTCACCATCAAAAAAGAACATGCCATCTTCTAAAGTAGTTAAAAACCTCTCATTACCTTCAAAAGAGCAGTTATCTTTCTCGGGAAGGGCCAAGGGAATATTACCCTTTGGAGGCACTGCCTCCTCTTCCATCAATAAAAAAATCCCTTTCTCGGGTATGGCCAAGGGTTGATTAACCTAAGAAGGCATGGCCTTCTCCTCCATCAAAGTCTCCACAATATCATTTCTTAAGTTGGTTCTACTAACAATTTGGGCCATAGGAGAATTCACCAGCAAAGACAACTACTCCCCTTGAATAGAAATAACCTGATCATTCTTAGCAATAATGTTGGTATTAACGTCAATAATATTATTATCCTCCACCACAAAAACCTAAGTAACATTTTGTAAAGATTCATAAGTAGTTGAAGATGATGAAGGGTCAGACACTTTAATCACATCATTAGGAAAAGTTTCTCCTTCTCCCACATCACAAATAAGATTCACATTAAGTTCATTACCAGAAGACGAAGGAACAACCTGAATAATAGGCTGATCCACCACGTCCTTAGCGTGGATCGAAATACCATTACCTTCCACCAAATTATCAATAACATCAGCTTTCATGTTGCACTCTTGCAATTTAGTAGGATTGACAATTTCTTTATCTTTCTTAAGGTGGGGATGCAATTTAAAACATTCACTCTGACCATGAAGGTGCATCTTACAATGAGAAAAAAAAAATGGGAAAGTTTTCAAATTCAACCTTTTGAAAATAACCATTGACTTCAGTCCCAAACCAAATCTCATTAGGATACTTTTTAGAGATATCAACCTCAACCAAAACCCTAGCCACCGACGGACGAGAAACTGAAGCCGTAGCTTGGTTCATTTGCAAAGGTCGGACAAGGATAGAAGCCTTGACAAAATGGATTTGAGAGTTGAAAAAATGCAGCCTAAGGTTAGGAAAAGACACCCAAATAGGAACAATCGGCGATTCATAACTTTCATGTATATGATTGTTTGGTAAATCTCTTTTTGGTTGTATTTTATATGAAGAATTCAAGACCTTTTCTTGTGAGAAAATTCTTCCTTCATAAAGAATGTGGATTTCTTTGATACCAGAGGCTCAAGAAGAAGTAAGCTTGTCATTTAGTGGTACAAATATTAGCTCACTTTCCCAACATTCTTTGTATATTCTTGGAACAATATATAGGCATTCTTATAGGTATTATGTCGCCAGAATCAATTAGCCAGCTAAATTAGTCTAAATAAGCTTCTTTTTTGTTCAACAAATTTGTAAAATAAACTACCTAGTTTAGTCCCCTTATTTAGAGGAGGCGCAAAAAGGTGTTAAGAGCTATTTAATAATATGTACTTCTCAGGGGATGATTTCGTTGAAATATTTTGTGAAATGATTTGTGACTACTAATATATTGTCTGAGATTGATAGACTACCTATTCTTCTTGAGAATACACACTACACCTTATTCATGTTGGTAGACTCATAGTCATAGTTAGAATCTGAGTATTCAGCCTTCTTGTTCCTTTTGATAATTGATTGGAATACTTTCTGAGATTTAGCAGGGATGATATCATCCTCATCATTGTCACTCCCTAGGTTGTTTTAGGAAAAGCCAGTGTTGTCTTCTCCCCCCACCCCCCGCCACACCTACTTTTTCTTGCCTTCATATTTGGGCCACTTTGAAGACTTTAAATTGTATGTCTTGGCCACAAGGGAGCTTGACAACTTTAGCTCTTTTGGAATGAATTATTTGACATCTTCATAGATTTTTACTTCATAAACTATAAAGGGTTGGATGTCACCATATATCCTAAACTCTTCTCCATCATTGAGGTACTTCATGCACTTATATAGTGTTGACAGGATAATGTCGTATTCATGCAGATAGGGGGGGGACCCAGTAGAGCCTTAAATGAAATGTCCACATTAATTACATGGAATTTGGCCTCTATATGGAATTTTCTAAATACAAGGGAGAGCATAAATGATCACAGAATTTTCTATCCCTTCTCATTAAAGCCATATACTAGTAATTTATCTTACCCAAGCTGCTTCATATCGAGGCATAGTGATCTTAGTGCTTTTAGACTTATAAGATTGATGGAGGGCCCAAGATTGATCAAGATTCAACTTATCATCATGTCGTCGCTCTTCATAGTGACATATAGATGACAATTATTATCTATTATTCTGAGCATCATGTCCTCTTCGTGAAGGTGATAATCAGATCATTACATGATTATAGAACCATTATCATGATACGCTTAGCGAGATATGCCTAATAACTTTTGTGGTCTTTGAGAGCCTAAATCAAAGTCTCCCAAAGGTCTTTTGGCATTATAAGAGCATCGTATATGATGAGTTGTGTTGGGTTTTTCCTTAAATGGGAATAAATAATGTAATCTAACCCTTTTGTTGAAGTGTCCTTTTTCTTAAGGTCTTTTTAGATAATATCTTTCTTGATAATTATCTCCTTTCCCTTGTCTTTATTAGGTATTCCTTTCTTTGGTGGCAGAGATGACATTATTTTGGCACTTCTCATTTGCACTTATGCTATCTCATCTAGCTTAGACTCATTTAACAGAGAGTTTTTCTCATAGTCGGCCATCATAGCATCCAAAGGATCATTTTTGGGTCCAGAATCACCCTCTAGTCTCAAATTCTTCATTTGCATTATTATATCATAATTAGACTTGGCTTTATTTGACAAGTACAAATCTTCCTATGAACTATAATCCATCGATGATATTTTCAGACAAGTTTTAGTAACTATTTCTTTGATATATATTTCTTTTCTTAGGGTTTCTAGTGTCATCAAAATGACTCAGTGGGTTTCCATAGGAGGGGAGTTTTCATCCACTTCTTCTACTTCCTCAATTTTGAGCTTTATCATAAAATCAGTGAGCTTAATGGGACACCTCGCAGTCTGATAATATTCATCCAAACCATTGTAGCCCTTTATGTATTGTCTTTTTCTCCTTAGGCTTCTTCCGTTAGGTCTTTCTTTTGGAAGACTTCACCATTCTAGATTTTGATGAGCCAGCTTGGTTAGGACATTATTTGGAGATAGATGCTTGTGCTGTAGGCAGTGCCTTTAATTCTTGCACTGGCTTAGTGGGAGATTTACATTTCACACTTGGAACTCCTAATTGCTTTAGCATTTTTATAATCTTCTTGGATATCATAGTCTCATACTGCTCTTCTTGAGTTTTGTTATTTTCATTTCTTCTTTCTTCAAACAGGGGTATGGAAGATGATGTGACCACCCGAGTTGATTCTTTTCTAGAATGAATCAAAAAATTGCTTGATAATATGAGTTCTCTCGTTAGAATTTTTTTCAAACCAGTCATTGAAGATGTAAAAATTTTCAATATGATGGTCGAGTATCCGATGGTATGGGCAATAATTTGGGTCACTAGTATGTTTTGACTCATCAGAACTTTTATACTCTGGCAATTCTAAGCATGCTTTTAACTTCTGTTGAAATAACTTTGTGATATTATCCCTCTTAAATAAATATTCTTTATTTATCTTATATTTGAGGGATAGGAATGTTTGATCACCAATTCTCATTATCTTCCTTAGGTGTTCTCCTCCACCTTAAAAAGTTTGTGGCTTATCATTCCCTTGAGTATCATCTTCGATTGTAGGTTAGGTTGTAGGCATGTTTTGGTTTGTCTTTATATTACATTGACTACTTTCCATTATCTATATTGTAAACCACATGTTTTCCCTTACTTGGCCTGAGAGATTATGTAGAGTAGGTTTCACCCTTTTTAGTATATGAGGTCTTAACTTTCTTTAGCTGATCAGAGTGGCCTTATAATCTTAAAAAATTAGTTTCTCAAAATTCACCACCTTGTCCAGCAAGTCCTAAAATGTGTTGATTGTAGCTAAGCATAAGAATGTTTGCATATTATCATCTATTTTTTCCATCAGTAACTGTACAACATGTTCTTCTTCAAACTGCAATACATTTCATACTTAAATTACATGAGCGAGTAATATACATGGTTAATATATCTTCCCTTTTTCCCTTATCCAAGGCCAGGCCAACGATGGTTATCTTCTCGATCACGTTGGCAAACCTCTTCATTAATATTGCTTGTAACTCTATGAATTTCTTCACAAATTCATTTGGCAACTCATCATACCATTCAAAAGTAGCCGCCATTAAACTACTAATAAATTATCAGAAGAGTAATGCCTCATTTCCTCCTTTATTTCAACAATTGGTTTTAAATTATTCTAAGTGCTTCCTGGGATTGTTATTACCGTTGAAGGTACTAAATTTTGGGATAGAATACCCTTTTGGGTATGTCACTTTGTTGTATTCAGCAGGATACAGATGACCTTTTCCCAATTATTTCTTCCCCTAATCAATAACTATGATAGCCTTGATGCTCTTGATGATTATTCCCTCTAGTTGTACAGTCATCACAAGCTCAGAGGTAC
Organism: Dendrobium nobile; assembly: GCA_022539455.1. Classification (NCBI taxonomy): domain Eukaryota; kingdom Viridiplantae; phylum Streptophyta; class Magnoliopsida; order Asparagales; family Orchidaceae; genus Dendrobium; species Dendrobium nobile. The sequence goes on along the minus strand of CM039723.1, from coordinate 28,960,874 downwards.
TTATTATATTATGTGGAGTAGGTTGGTGGATGACGTTATTAATCTCATTACCACCTTCAGGGATATTTCTAGAAGTTTAAGGAGGTTATAAGACCTTAATGAAGTAGCCTGTGGTGCACCAAGAGGCTGGTGAACTAGTGAATCTAAAAACTAATTGCTTAATTAAAAAAATATAAACAATATTTTGGATTTTTAAATATTTGAAAAAAAAAACTTGCAGCAATTTTTACTTAGTATGAAAGCAAGACAAATATATCAAAATATTAAAATAATGATGATAAAATTTTAGTTAATAGAGCTAATCATTGAGTATGATTTTCACTAAGAAGTTATAACAAATTTAAAGTGCAAAAATTAAAATACAAAAAATATAATTAGAATAAATACACTAGAGATTTATAGTATTTCGGTTAAATAATTACCTACATCCACTCCCTATAGTCCTTCACTCTGAGTATTTCCCTATCACTATAGTGTCTCTCCTTTTTTCCCTATATTAATGTCAAGAATCCCTTTAAAAAATCCCTTTCACCAAACCTAGTGCGGCAGAAAGCCAAAAGCTTTATCATTCCCCATGTGACGACACAAGACCTATAATCTTTTTCTCCCACCTCGAGAAGGTAGAGTACCTTGAACTCCTTTCTCACACTCCTGGTGATGGTAGAGAAACATGTTCTTGAGCTAAAGAATTTCTCCCTCGAGCCACACAAGAAACCTAGATAGACACTTGGAGGAACAAGGCAAGACACTTGCTTGGAGCAACCGTGGGATCCCCTCACACTATTTCTCCCTTACACACATGCTCTCCATCTTCTTCCCAAAGCTCTCCAAGAACTTCTTCCCAAAGCTCCCTCTTAAGAACACTCAGCAACCAACAACCTTTTTTAAAACAAGTCAATAAGAGAGATTAAATATAAGGCCTCACAAAAAGTCCTAAATACAATTCTAGTGACTCAGATCATATAGTATGATCATGGATCATCATGTATGTTTAGTTCAAAATACTCCTATTAGTACTGTATGAAGAGCTAAGTGTTGTATGATCAATTTAAGGAATTGAGCTAATTATTCAAGATAATTCAAACCATTATCTAGTACTATTAGTTCAAATGATATTTATTATCATCTAGTATGATTGGCAATGATTTAGTTATCATCCCATGTAGGAATTGGGTTGTACAGTACGATTGGCCAAATCATCCAGTACGTTCTAACTGGATCAATTTACACAAATTTATTCCTTAATCACAAGATTAATTTAAGAAAGATTTAAACATATAGTATAGTATGATACCTATCATATAATATGATGAACACAAAATTTAAATTTCAAATTATTGCCTAAGTTGTGATTGGCGACTAGGATCTTAATTTTAAACTAATCGTGCAGTATGATATACATCGTATAGTATGATTAGTTCATCTTACATTCATTATCACAATCAGCCGTTTTGATCTCTTTTTTTTATTAGCTGATTGTACAATATGATATGGATCATATAATATGATTAGTTTATAAAATCTAACTTATGATATTATCAGTAACTCACTTTCTTGAGTGTATGCGTGTCTGTGTGCATGGATTTTAAGCTTAGTATTCACCAAATATATGATTTGACTCAAGGAAGATAAAAATATATAAGAATTGAATATATAGACTCTTCAAGATATACTTAACCCTAGTATACCCAATCTTGAGCTGATCAACCTTGCAAGTGTATGGTTGACCTGAAATGTTAGTGCATAAAAAAACTATATATACAATAATAACAATTAATATGTGATAGCATAGTAAGAAATCTAATAATATTTTTATCATCAAAATTTTAGGACTTGGACACATATTTACTACAATCTTACCCTTTTGTATGATGATAAATATTATTGATAAATAATATCAATTGTATTTTTGTTATTTCCTAAACACCCCCTTATTAGGTGAATATTTAAAAAAGGGAGCTTTTTATAGAAAAAATAATGCATAAGTAAAGAGCACACAAACAGTAGAAAAATAGAAGATTCATAATTCCAATCATAAAGTATAACCTACCAAGAACAAACTACTCTCCCTTTTGACATCACAAAAAGGAGGAAATAAGTAAACAAAGACACTAAAGAAAAACACACATACACCACAAAACACAGAAGTAAAAAAAAAAAAAACACACACACACACACACACACATTCAAAAACACAAAGCAAGCTAAAAGTATGAAGGATCCTAATTCGGTGGAAGTGGTTGTGGTGGTTGGAAGAATTGGTGGATTGAAGAAAATTTCTCCCTGAACCAAGCTATGCCATTATTGTGATATTGTTGATGTTGTGCTAAGTAGTTATCAAAATGAGGCATATCATCATCTTGTTGCTTTTATTGCTTTGCTACATAGGTGTCAAACTAAGCCTCCCACTGGTCAAACCTCTAAACCAGCATACCTTATTGAGACTATTAGTGGACATGTGCTAGGGTTGGACCTCCCTCTACTTCCATTGGCTCATCAGCCACATAATGATGTAATAGGTTGTTAGATCTAAAACAATTATCCCAAGGCTAACCAAGAGGGGGGTGAATTGATAATTTAAAATTTCTTGGTAGATTAGAAAAACTATTTTTATGATTTTATAAGCACAATGAAAATTGATCAAAATAAAATTTTCAACCACAAATTATCTTACAGAAAATAAAAATAATAAAAAGTAAAGACAGAAAAACACATAAATATATAGTGGTCTACATCCACTCCCTGAAGACTCCCTCTTCAAGTATTACACTATACCAAAGTGACTCTCCTTTTGCTCCCATAGTAAGGCGGAGAAGCCCTTAAAATTAACCTCTCTTCCACCAATCCCCGGTTCAGTAGAGTACCATCATCCTTTCACACCCTCATAGTGTCGGTAAAGAATCGTCATCCTTTCATACACTCCTAGTGTTAGCAAAGAACCATAATCCTTTCACACCCTCTTGGTGTCAGCAGAGTACCGTCATCCTATCACACCCTCCTGGTGTTAGAAGAGTATTGTTGTTCCTTTAAAAAATCTTCTTCCAAGAAACTTCAAGAGAGAAGAGAAGCTTTAAAGAACAAATAAGAGATACTGACTATATTATGAATCCCCTCATAATTATCTCTCAAGAAATCTCTCTATCCAATTATAAAAACTCTCCCAAACACTCTCCAAGTGTAGTCTCAAAAGAATTTTGCAATATAAAATTTGTAGGAGTTCTTAGACATTTAGTTTTAAGAACTCTTATATATGAATGACATGAAAACTCGTCTAAAAAACTAAAAATTTCAATTTATTTGTCAAGGATCGTACAGAACGATCGCATATCATATTTACAATATGTTCAAAATTTGATCGAATTATTTTGTATTAACTGATTTTGTACTCTTGTTCACGTATGTTCGAATTGATATCTTACAGTATATGATAATTCAAAATTGAACCAATACTTTTGGTATGACTCTATATGAACCAATTTCATACTCTAGATAGTGTACTATATGAAATTAATATCATATAGTACAATCTATTTAACCAAAATCATGCTTAGTTTGGTACGAAAATGGATAAGTCCATTTCATACTCTGGATGTCATCTGTACAAAGCTATGATCGTATAGTACAAACAGTTCAAAAAAGTTACTTGTTTATATGGATAAATTGATACGCACCCATTTTGTACTCTAGACATCATATTGATGAGCTTATAATCATACAGTATATACGATCAGTTCATAAAAATTTTGAATTCATTCAGACGAACTTGTACGTATTCATTTCATACTATGGACGTTAACTGTATGAATGTAACTTCATCCAGTACGAACATAACATAAAAAATTTTTCATGGCATTATTTGATCAACTCCATTATGGAGGAACACTCAGGTCAAATCATTCCATATGATTCATAATCATACAGTATGATTAGTTTTAAAAATATAAGTTTTTATACTTCTCCAGTGTGTGTGTGTGCATGATTACCTAATTATAATAATACTTTCTCAGAATCAAGAAAAATATAAAAAGTACATACTTCAATTATAATAAACCCTAATCTAATCTATCTTAAAGTTTTCAACAGTCTGGAGTATGATATCCCTTAAATGTTAGTACACACAAGCAACAAAGACAATATTTCCAATATATGTTAGGCAAAAAAGTAATCAATACAATAAGATTTTGGAATTATCAAAAACACACATGATATAAAAATATAATTATGAAAACTAAGTTGTAACAAATGAAACTGCAGCGGTGAGCACTATGAAGGATGTGGAAGGAGCTATTGGAATAGAAAATAAGATGGTGATCTAGGGGTGCAAGAAATTGAAAGCTATATTTGGATTTAAGGATGAAAGAAATTATATGGCCTAAGGCAAGATTTGTCTTTCTTTTGTGTCTAATTTCTCTACTTTGGGTTAGATGCTCAAGAAATCAAATGATTAGATCAGCTGCATTGAAATATATATCAACCATTATGTTGTAGGTAGTCATGGATAGAAGTGGTGTGGTGTTAATTAGATCCCCAACTTTTGGAATGATTTAGTTGAGAAGGATATGCTGGATGATTCTATCATCTTTCACTAAAGTATTGGTATGGGCGATGTGTTATCGAAGATTTGTTTATCTAAGTGTAGTATTTTAAAAGGGTCCAATTATAATAAAGATTTGAAGCTAAAAGGTTTTTTTTTTTGCCAATTTTGGAAAGGTGGAGGAATTAAAAAAAATCTTGGTTGGTGATTTTGACAGGCCTCCTATTTATGTAAGAGTGGAGGGTAGTACCCTCACTATTGATTCAGATACTAGAAAAAAGGTTGATAAGAAGTTCTGAATTAAATATGTAGGCAATTGTGAGAATAAATTGAAGGGTGGTGCAAGGAAAGAGATAAAGTACTTGAAAGTTTAAAACTTTTTGGTTTATGATCTTATAAGGCATGATTCCAACAGTTTTGTGCTGATTGTAAGCTTCTTCATTAGTAGCTTCGACAAAATGAGGATCCATGGGGAATCTAGAAGAACTTTCTACTAGAGCTCGTGAATGCTTTCCTCTGTTCATTTCACATAACAAGATCTTTAAGGAGAAGGGAAGAATAGTGGAATAGGAATTGAGCTAAAAAAGCTTTAAATTTCTTCCCTTTTTATAGAATGGCCAAATCATGTAGTACGATAGAGACATCATACAATACGATTGAGTGCATTCAATTTCATTTAGTACAATCAATCAAAAAAGGTGGTATTATAGTATAGTACGATGAGAATTGTACTAGTCGATTAGATAGAAGACATTCTTCCTGAGGCATTAACCTAGATAATCAATGATTGGTCAGATTATCTTATACGAACAAGTGTTTATATAGTATGATATTATATTAAATATCATACCAACCGAGTTCAATTTATCTAACATTCATTTCCACATTTATCGTATAGTATGAATTCATATTTGGAATAATACGATCATAATTAATTGATGAATATTAGTCGTTGGATGTGCTTTGATCAGTGATTTAGTGTTTTTGTGAAGATTGTATAGTATGATGTGAAATTATACAGTGTGGTGTGAACAAAACTCAGAAGGTGGTGTGTGATGATCAGAAAAGCTCCATAAAAAGAATAGAAAATAAATCACAGGAAAACAAATAAACCATCTTAAAACAAAGTTTAAAGAAAGAAACACAATAACATAATTCTTTTTTTAACTTTATTTTACATAAACAAAAGCAACACAAATTCAAAAGACACACCAAGAAAATATTTTTTAATATTTTCAAATGATCCTTATTCAAGCATGAATATCTATAACACCTAGTATAATCCTTAAGGTGCTAAAGGTTTCAAAGGCTAGGGCTTTTTTAAATATATATGCCAATTAATTTTAAGTAGCTACAAGATGAAGCTTTATATCTCCTTTTGTCGCATGGTCTCTAATAAAATGGTGCCTAATGTCTATGTGTTTAATTCTTGAATGTTAGATTAGATTCTTTGATATGTAAATGGCACTAGTGCTATCACACATGATTTGAATAGTCCCTACAGGTATTCAAGATCTAAGATTTGTTATTTAAGTCATAGAACTTGTGCAACACAACTCGCTATATCTATATATTTTGCTTAAGTAGTAGATATGGCTACAGGGTTCTATTTTCTACTGGACTAGGAAATTAAAGATTGTCATATGAATTAGCATGTTCCGCAGGTGCTTTTCCAATAAACCCTATAATCTACAAAGTCTAAATCAAAATATTTTATGATCTCAAAGGAAATATTATGTCTAAGATACTAGATTCCTAAGTTTTGGGTTCTAAGAAGGTATCTAAGAATTCTATTAACAATAATAATATGAAATTCTTTGGGATCTACCTAATATCTAGCATAGAGAAAAATACTAAACATGATATCAGGTCAATAAACAATCAAGTAAAGGAGTAATCCAATTATCCCTCTATACTTCTTCTGATCAACAAATTTTCCATTTGGGTCTTTGTCTAACTGAATAGTAAAGCTCATGGCAGTTTTTATTGCCTTAACATTATCCATTTTATATTTCTTAAGGATGTCCATGACGTATTTTAATTGATTAAGGAAAGTTCCATCATCCTTCTACTTCTCACTAATTTCTAGAAAGTAGTTTAGCTCTCCCATCATGCTCATCTCAAACTGCTCACTCGTAGTTTTTAAGAATTTATTACAAAGATTTTTATTTATAAATCCAAATAGTATATCATCAAAATAAATTTGCACTATGAGTAGGTATTCTCCTCCTTTCTTTAGGAAGAGGGTGGGCTCTACAATACCAATAACAAGAAATTTATCTAGAAAAAATGTGCCCAGCCTTACATACTAGGCTCAAGGTGCATGCTTTAATCCATACACAGCCTTCTTTAGTTTTAATACATTATTAGGGAATTTTGAGTTCACAAAACCTAGGGATTGCTCAACATATACATCCTTTTTGATAACTTCATTTTAAAAAGCACTTTTAACATCCATTTGATATAACTTAATTCCTATTAAGCAAGCAAAAGCTAAAAGAACACAAATGGCTTATAGTCTAGCTACTGAGTTAAAAGTTTCTTCAAAATCAATCCCTTCAATCTTATTGTACTTGCAACTAATCTAGCCTTACTTCATACTACTATGCCAGAGTCATTCATTTTAGTCTTAAAACCCATTTTTTCTTATAAAACTTTAGTCTTTAGGTCTACTCATCAACTCCCAAACATCATTCCTAATAAATTGATTAAATTATTCTTGTATTGCTAGGATCCAAAATTCATCAGCTAGGGCTTGATCAATGTTGGTGGGTTCTAACATAGAGATAAATGTAGAATGATAACCTCCTTCTTAAGTCAATGCCTAGTTATAACACCTTCAGATGGGTTTCCTAAGATCAGATCTTTGGATGATTAGAAGAATATCTTCATTCTTTAGGTAGTGGCTCCTGAGTTTCGACTCTATCTCTTATGATAATAGATTCTACCCCTTGCATGCTCTCTACATTTTCTTCTTCTTCTTCTTCTTCTTCTTCTTCTTCTTCTTCTTCTTCTTCTTTTTCTTCTTCTTCAGGTTTAGATTTAAAGGCCCTATCTTTTTCATCAAATATCACATTGGTGAAATCTTCTCCTACCAGGGTCCTCTTATTAAAGATTTTATAACCTCTTCCTACATATAAGTAACCTAAGAAGACACCTTCATCAAACATGGGATCAAAATTTCCTAAGGGTAATTTTTTATTGATTAGAATGGAGCACCTACACCCAAAGATATGTAAATGAGAAAGATTGTGTCCTATCATTAAGAAGTTTGTAGGGTGTTTTATTTAATTTAGATCTAACATTCACCCTATTTAAAATATAACAAGAAGTATTCACTACTTCTTCCTAAAAGTATCTAGGGAGTGAATATTCAACTAGTATGGCCCTAACAACTTCTACCAAGGTTCTATTTTTTCTCTCACCTATTCCATTTTAATAAGGGGTCTTAGGGGTAGAGAAGTTATGTTTTATTCCAATCTCTTGAAAGAAGGATTCAAACTTATGATTTTCAAACTCTTCACCATGATCACTATGAATAGCTCAAATTTCACATCATAATTTCCTTTGAATCCATGTGGACAAAGTTCTAAATTCCTCAAATGACTCACTCTTATGTGCTAGAACTCTAGCTCAAGTAAATCTAGAGAAGTCAACTATTATTACAAATCCATTTATCTTTCCTCCTAGCTTGATGTACTAACTGGCTGAAATAGGTTAATATGAAGGTTTTCTAGTTTCCTAGAAGTATTGATGTCTTTGAATAAGTGAAATGAAGACCTAACTTATTTCCATAGTTGGTAGGCATCACCTAGGTGGTCCTTAATAAACTCTAGCTTAGGTATACCTCTAACAAAATTTTTTATGAGTAATATTTCAAAGGGTCTTCAGACTTGCATGACATAGCTTCCTATGTCATAGCCAGGAATTATCAATAATAGTTTTCAAACAAAAGGAATTAGAATAGTCTATGCAATTCAAGTCAAGCATTTAGTCATTATTTAGTCATTTTCCTTCTAAAACTAGTTTTACATTTAAATTGATCATGCATTTTGCATAAAGAAATTAATTATCAAAGCCCTTGTCACATAATTGACTGATGCTCAGTAAGTTATGCTTTAGACCATCGACTAATAAATTATTTTCAATTATAAAATTTCTTGAGTTTCTAATTATATTTGAGCCAACCACTTTCCTGGTAGTGTTGCCTCTCACTGCTACCTTACCTCTAGACTTAGCCTCCATTGTGATGAACTATTTTAAATCACTAATCATATGCATCGAGCATCCACTTTCTAGGTAACATATTGTCTCACTAGGTCTTTTGTGATAGCACTCATATAAAGTCACTTAGACATTAGATTTAGGAACCCAAGTGAGTTTGGGTTCCACCTTATGTTTGAATAAATAATATGAATGCATGTTATATTGTGATGCATATAATTTTGGCCTCCACAATAAATGTGGCCTATGGTGGATAGTGCAAGTGCGAGCTATTTGTCATAAGATACCAGAAAAATAACACCTAATACCAGGAAATGGATTTACTAATCTAAGTGGGTTATGGCACCTTTTCCTAGGGATATATAATACATGCTATGATGAAGGGTTAAGAAGCTGTGTCAAGGTAGGTGATGGTTTATTACTTTGACTTGCGTTAATTTTTTCTTCTAAAAACTTATTTATACTTTCTATAACAGATCTATTTTTAATTCATGCTCACTTTCTTCTATTTCAAATGCACATGCTTCAAATTCTTTGAATGATTTTTCTAGTTCAATATCCAAGATTTTTAAGGAATCATATGCATTAGATTGAACAGTATGCTTCTTATTTAATGCATCATATTTATCAAGTAAAGTCATATAATTTTTATCTAAAGTAGAATACTCATTTACCAAATTAGTATGCTCTTTTTTCAAAGTAATAAAATTAGTGTTTATATTTGCATACATCATATTTTAATTTCTTATACGAATCATGAATTTTTTTGACATAATAAATAATTCTTCATAGGAAAATTGACATATCTCATCTTAATCTAATTGATCAAGATCATTGTTAGCCATAAGGCATAGGTTACATCCTATTCTTCCTCTAGTTTCAATAACACTGAGGTAGAGTCAGCCTAAAATTCTTTCTACATCCTGTTCATTCCATTCCTGAATTTTACCTTTTCTTGTTTTGCTTTTTCTTTACCCTTTTCCTTCAATAGGTGAGTCTTCAGGTTGAGGCAGTCTATTCAAAGATGACCTAGTTTCCTGCATTCAAATAGATCATGTAAAATGAAACTTTAAAATTTTTATTATTCTTACCTTTGTTCAAATGTTGTTGATGAGACCTCTGCTTTCTTTTAAGAAAACTTTTGAATTGTTGTATCATCAATGGGATATATCATCTTACTCTGCTATAGAATTGTTACTATCTGAATCATTTGCCTTCATTCCCACAGTTCTCTCCTTCTTATTTTCACTCGCATTATTTTTCCTTTGACTTATTCCTTACTTGTAGGCAATGAGTGACCCAAGTAAATTATCAATAAAGTAAACGTTCAAATCTTTTGATTCAATAATTGCAGTTATTTTATCATCATAAGAGCTAGGTAGGCATCATAAATCTTATTAACTTTTTTTTTTCAGAATTTGATAGTTCACTACCAAGTGCATGTAAGGATGTCACTATTTTAGTGAACCTAGTGTATATTTCAGATAGAATCTCACTAGATTTCATGCAAAAATATTCATAGTCATGAAGTAGAAAGTTTAGTCTGGATGGTTTAACTTCACTAGTTCCATCATAAGTGATGCATAACCTATCCTAAATTTCCTTCTTAGTAGCGCATGTAGAAACTCACATATAATCCTCTAATTTTAAAGCACAGAAGAAATAATTCAAATAATTAGCATTTAATTATATGAGTTCCCTATTCTCATAACTCCATTCATTAAAGGGGATGTCAGTTTTAACACTATTAACTATATGAGATGGTATTGACTATCTAGTTTGAATCATATGTCAAATTCAATAGTCAATGGATTGAAAAATGTAGATATGCAAATTTTCTAGAAATTGAATGGGATATTTTTAAAGAAAGGTGGACAGGTATTGGAATAACCCTCAGCATTATTCCTATTACCAAAATACAACATTAGATCTATACTTGAAGATTTTAAAATCAAAATTTCAAGAATCACTCTAATACAACTTGAAAGTTCATCGAAGTTGTGAGACCTCAATGAACTAGCCCGAGCAAGAAGGGGGTGAATTGGTAAATTTAAAAACTAATTTCTTAAGACAGAGAAGCCCTTACATAAATCCCTTCCACCAAACCTAGTGTGATGGAGAGCCAGAAGCTTTATCACCCTCCAAGCGTTGGCAGCAGACCTTCAAACTTTTTCTCCCTCCTGAACAAGGCAGAGTACACTAAACTTCTTTCTCACAGTCTTGGAGATGGCAGAGAACCACGTTTTTTAGCTTAAAAATTTCTCCTCGGAGCAAAAAAAAATATACGGACACTTGGAGGAACAAGGAAAGGCACTTACTCAGAGCAATAGTGTGGTCCCCTCACGCTACTTCTCCCTCATACATAAGCTCCCCTCTTCTTCCCAACAATCTCCTAGAACTTCTTCTTAAAGCTCCCTCTCAAGAACACTCAATAAGAAAGAACTTTTTTTCAAACAAGTCAATGAGAGAAATTAAATATAAGGCCTCTCAAAAAGCCCTAAATTTAATTCTAGAAATTTTGTTTATTCGATATGATCATGGATCATCCTGTATGATTAGTTTAAAGTACTCTTATTAGTACTATATGAAGAGCTAAGTGTTGTAAGATTAGTTCAAAACATTGAGCTAATTTTCTAGGAGGATTCAGAGCATCATCCAATATGATCAATATAAATGACTTGGATTATCATCCAGTATGATTCGGGACAATTTAATTATCATCCCATATAGGAATCAGGTCGTGCAATACAATTGGTCAAATCTTCCTGTACAATCTAACTTGATCAATTAATTCAAATTCATTCCCTAATCACAAGATTAATTTTGACAAGATTTAAATACATCATACGGTGTGATACCTATTGTATAATAAGATGAGCACAAGATTTGAATATAAAAATATTTCCTAAATTATGATTGGTGGCTGGGATCCTAATTTTTAATTGATCATGCTCTATGATATACATCATACAATATGATTAGTTTGTCTTGCATAAATTATCATAATTAGCTATTTTCGTTATTTTTTGATTAGCTCATCATACAATATGATATGGATCATATAGTATGATTAGTTTAGAAAATCCAACTTTTGATATTTTCATTAACTCACCCTCTTGAGTGTGTGTGTGCATGATTTTTAAGCTTTGCATCCACCAAATACATGATTTGACTCAAGAAAGATAAAAATATATCAAAATTGAGAATATATACTCTTCAAGAAAAACTTAACCCTAGTCTACTCAATCTTGAGCTGATCAACCTTTCCAGTATAAGGTGAACCTAAAATCATAGTGCATGAAAAAAAACCAAATATGCATTAATCATAATTAATAGGAGATAACATAGTAACAAATCCAATAATGTTTGTTTCAATCAAAATCACTAGACTTGGTCCAAATTTATAAAAACTTGAGGTATTTGGAGGTTTGGAGGGTCGGCCGTAGGAGTGGGTGAAAGGCCTGTTACAGTAGTTCTCTACATCATCTATATCATATGCAACATTACTACCATCTGGGTCATCATCTAAGATATTTTATCATTTAGATGAGTGATTTCCCTATCTTTGGTTCTTATTTTGCATCTCATTTCTACCACATATCGTTAAGCATGGTGTATTCGGTATTGAGGTGATTCTCCTTTACCTTTTCTTCTTCTCCTTCTTTTAAAGAGCGGCCACCTCTATAGGAAATGGACTCAACCTCATAGTGACGTTGGTGTACTTGACTAGGTGGTGGAGACCAATTATCACCATCCTCATAAAAGGCCCAATCATAGAAATTAGTATTCCTCGCCATATAGATTACTTTGCATTCATGGCATCTTTTTTTTCTTAATCCTACTCTTCTTATATTTAGATCTTTTAGCAGAAACCCCAATGAATTTTTTGCTCTTGATTCAGAATAAATATTTTTCTTGATTCATGAACTGTAGTCGAGGTTGGCCACTTCCTTGGACTGAGTCGGTTAGTGACGAGATCCCTTGAAGGATTCTCTTGGGTGTCGATTGTTGAGGTTATCATGATTTTGTTCCTTTTTATTGGTACCCAATTCTATCACTTCTTGCTGGTGGGGGTAGATCTCTAGGAAGTTATATCAGATGTCACACTAATATTTATTATTCTTTTACTTCTTTCTTCTTTCTCTTCTCTATAAGTCTTCAGCCTCCAGAATTCTTTCTCTTTCACCAGGACCTTTCGATGATGGATCCCTGAACCCGTGGTTTAGGTGATGTGCCTTGATGTACCACATGGGACTTATCTTTTTTCTCTCCTCTATGCTACTATAAAAGATGGTGGATCCTTTGGCAGTGTACTTCTAGTCTAAATCATTAATGGTTGTTTGACTTTTTTTTCTTTAACCACTTCTCATTCATAACTTTTAGGATCCTATATAGGTCTCATGCTCCTTCTTTTGAGAGATTGGGGATGAAAGTTCATGAGGGTGGTTAAATCCTAAAGAACTAGCCTGAGGCTAACCAAGAGGGGGGGGGGGGGGGTTGAAATGGTAGTTTAAGAAATTTCTTAATCAAACAAGAACTTTAAACCTTTTGATACGAAAATACAACTAATTTTAGATATTTTGACCACGGATCATATCTCATAAATGTGTGGAAATAAAATATGGTAAAAGTAATAAGAAAGAACACACAAAATTTTATTGTGGTTCGATCAAATCTAACCTGCATGCACTCGGAGACTCCGTCTCCAAGTATTGCACTAAATAGAAGTGACTATCCTTTGCTCCTATAGTAAGGCGGAGAAGCCTATACAAATGTTGTTTCACCTCCCAATGAGGTAGAGAACCATGACACTTTTATAGTCAAAGAACCTTAACTTTATTTTGACCCTCCTAGTCATGGTAAGAGAACCACAGATCTATTTTCACCCTCCATGTGATGGTTAGAGAACCATGATCTTTTCCGAAGAACTTCTTCTCTAGAGCCATAAAGATTCCAGGTATATGCTTTTAGGTACTAGGAAAGATTCTTACTTGGAGCAACCTTGTGAATACCCTCACAACTTCTCTCTCACAAAATTTCCCTCTCTTCTCTTACCAAGCTCTCCTTCTTCTCTCCCTCAAGCTCCCTCTCAAGAAGACTAAGTTTCCAAAGATATCTAACAAGAGTATTAGAGATCCTTAAATATCCTTAAATAAAAGGCTTCAAAAAACCCTAATTTCCGAGCCATCTGTATTCTATTTGTACAGTACAATAGACATATCATATGTTATGATCAGTTTAATTCAGAGTCATCCAGCAAGACCGTTCAGATAAACTATTGAAATTTTATAATACATCATATAGTATAATCCAAAATTATCTTATACGATAGGTAGAAAATACTTCTATTTGTTTGGTACAATCCTTGGGATGACCAACTTCGTATATGGGCGATCATCCAGCACTGTGGACATCTTACGATATGATTAGTATAAAAATTATAAATTTTGTTTGGTATGATTAAGGGTTCAAACAGTTTCAAACACAGGTAATCGTATAATACGAACAAATTCATATAGTGCAATCAATCACAATAATAATCCATTATTTAATTATCTGATATCACAAGATTAATTTAGAAAATTATTAATTAGTGAGTATAATACGATTCAAATCATACTATATGATCAATATATAATTAAAATCCTCCTTAACTTTGGCCGCTAGGGTTTAGAGAGCATAATAAATAGTATGGTACAAATTAAAAGAGTACAGTATGATACACGTATTGAATAATACAAAGAAAAATTGCATAGTATGAATTACTTAAAAAATAGACTCTCTCAAAAAACATTTTTATCTCCCCTTGTGTGTATGCAAGGTTGCTTACCAAAGATATCCACCCAAATATATGATTTGACTCAAGAAATGAAAAAATGCATAATAATTTGAAAATAACAAACCTAGTCTTGAGTTGATCAAAATTGCAAGTGAATGATGGACTGAATTCCTGAAATGTTAGTATACATAGAATAAAACATAATATCATAGAAATAATCGATAGCAGCACTAGAAACAATAATGTTTGCTATCATCAAAACACAAACATTGTGTTTTAGATCAGATTTGTAATAATCTCTCCCTTGTTTAAAATGGTGAACATTGTGTTTAGGTTTTTTCAAAAAATTACCTTCCTCTAAAATTCCCCCGTATAAAAGATAATAATATGAAATAAAGAGAAAATCAATAAGCACAAGTTTCCCCCTTCTATAAAAATCAATTTAACTGAGAGGAGTGTAAAAAAGAAATAATAATAAAAAGAGAACAACAATAATAATAATAAACAATAAAATACTACTACCTCTTTTAACATCACAAAAAGAGGGAAACATAGGAACAAAGAAAAAAATCGAAACAGACATAGGAACAACAACAAAAACAAAAACATAACTAGGAAACAAACAGATGCAAATAGATTAACAACTACAAATATCACACCTCTATTAGCTTGCATGGGCATTTTCAGAATGTAATAAACTTACTCTACACACAAAATGGACAAATAAGAGAAACCTTGAAAATCAAAAGAGGTGCAGGAACGGATGTAGGAGTAGCTTCCCCCTCAGCTCCCTCAACATCCTCATGCTCCAAATGGAGATGAGTGCTATGAAGAACATGAAAGGAGCTGTTAGTGTAGAAGACAGGTTGAAAATCAGGTGGGGTAGGATATTAGAGGTTGTATTTGGTTTCTAGGACATAGGCTATGATGTGCCCTAAGGCATGGTTAGGCTTTCTTCTGTGTCATGGATCCCTAATACTTGTCAAATGCTCATTGTATTAGAAAAGAAGATCAGTAGCATTGAACTCTCTATGGGACATTATATAGAAGGTGGTGATTGAAAGGAGAGGAGTGATGTCGACATGATCACCAGCCTTAGGGATTACTGAGGTGCAAAGTACATGTTGGACTATCCTAGCATGTTTGACTATGGGGCTTGATGTCCCATCATGATAGGAGACATGAGTGTTCCTTAGAAGGTGTGAGAAAAAAGATTTAGGATTGAGTAATTGAGTGTACAAGGGTTGACGATTCTGGATAGTGTGATCCCAATAATCTTATAGTGAAGATAGGAGACTTGGTCAGATACCTCAGTGAAATAAGGGTTGATAGAGGCCCTTAACGAACTACTGGTTGCCATTCTAGATCATTTTCCACCTGCCATTGACAAGAATACTTGAGTATGAGTGAGAGCTAAGAGGAATAGAAAGATTTGGGGTGACAAAATTGTTTGAGGCTGGTTATTTATAAAGAATTGTCCATATCGTCTAGGACGATCACATGATCGTGCATGATGATTAGGCAAATTTATGATGTCCGAGATGATTGGTCAAAAAAGTGATTATATTGTCCAAGATGATCATATTACTTTCAGGATGATTAGACATAAGTGATTGTCCTGAGGAGTCATGCCAGATGATTATTAAAAAGTAGATCATCCAGGATGATTAGGTGGATCGTATTGGATAATCGATAATAATGGATTGTACCGGCCGAATTTAAAACGTGTAACATTTTTGGCCATGTGGATCATCCAGGATGAACATGTGAATTATCAAGTATGATTACAAATTATTGAAGCAGAATTTGATCATAACATCCAGGATGATGGGGATCGTCTAAGACGATCTCAAATGATTGATCCAATTCAATTATTAGATGAAAGATGAAGGATGGATTGATGATATCGTCTAGGATGATAGGAATATCATCCAGGATGATGTGAAGAAAAAAAAATAAATTTTAATGATGGAGGGAGGTTATCATAAGGTGCCCTAAAACATAAAAACCAGTAAAAATAAAATGTAAAATAATTAAAATATGATAAAAATGACAAAAATAATGAAAAATAAAGTTTTTTTTTTAATGATCAAAGTAATAATTTTATAAATCTTCCATGTGATTAAATTATAAATTTGTAAGAAAATGAGTTAACATCATCAAAATCTGAAAAATAATAAAATAATTGATCCTATTAACCCTAGCTCAGACTTCTTACAGGGCAACCCATCTTTTGAAAATAGAGATCTAACTCAGAAAAAAAATTGGATAAGAAAAAGTGATCCGTTCAAAACTTAGTTCCAGAAAAATCTTATAGAATATATACCAAGGTAATTAGTCACAATCATGAATTTCAACATAAAGTCTTTGAAAATATCAGTGACATGAATTTTTAATGATTTAAAGGTTTGAAAGGGAAGGAAGCTTGCTTTCTTGTGAGCTCATTTTGTGTCTATTGTCAATTGGTTGGCGCACTTTACGCATCTTTTGATTTTTGATATACATTGTGTATCTTTCAATTTTTTTGGCGATCATTGCTCATCTTTGCAATTTTTCTTCTTTTTGGGCTCAATTTATGCCTCTTGTCATTTTTTCAAACTAGCTCCCTTTCTAAACTTTTAAATACTCTCAGTTGTGAAAATATCTTCTAGATATTAGAGAAGAAAAACTCACTCTCTAATATAAGGAATATTAAATCACAAAGTAGAATCAAATTCATATGATAAATATAACGACAAGATTACAAAAGGTTGAAAGTAATTTAATGACTTTAAACATTATTTAAATAAGATAGATTAATCTAACAAGAAATAAAAGATCTTAACCGCAAAGTCCAGTTGTTAATTTGAGATAAACTTTTGTTTAAAAAAAGAAAATTACACTACTAAAAGAAGTTAGAGGAAGGGAAACAATCAATGATGTTTTTCCCTTTAACTAATTTAGGGATGTCAAACATTATTTACAAATTTTCAAAAACAAAATAAGGCATAAAATATCATTTCAGATGTGGCAAAAAAAAAACTAAAAGAAAATTAAGAACATCATAAATGAAAACACTAAAAAATAGTAGCAAATAAAAATCAATACTTAAAACTAAAAACAAAAGAAAGAACAGAAAATTGTTACAAACCTATTTTTTGGATTATGATTTTGATGATAGCAAACAAATCTTATTTCACTACGACTACCTTTATTACTGACATTTTTCATGATTCAAAGATCGGACGGAAATCAAATCAGCTCAAGACTGGGTAGATTAGGGTTGAGTAAGTCTGTAATTTTCCTTTTTCTTTCTTGAGTCAATTGTAATTATTTGAAGTGACTGATGTTACGTAACCCTACACACACACTTAAGAGATTTAGAACTTGTGTTTTTACTCACATCTTCCCGGACGATATTTATATCGTCCTGGATAATCGAGTTCAAAATAGAAGATCTAATCAGGAATTCTTAATTAAGGCAGCCGTAATTAACTAATCAGCCTGGACGATACCTGTATCGTTCAGGACGATATGCTCAATACAGAAAGAAATTGCTGCCATGATCAATTTAGGTATTCTGTATTTTTGGAAATCGTCCAGGACGATTCTTTGATCGGCCTGGACAATATTGTATAATTATGCCTAAATTGATCCAGCAATCATGGGAGTAATTAAGGATGATTGATACGATCACGTCGTCCTGGACGATCACAAGATCAGCCTGGACGATACATTTAAAAACCCTTGGTTTCTCCTGGACAATAAATATTGGCCAGCACAAATTCAGGGCGATGCTCTGGACGATTTTTCTCTGATTTGAACTGATCGGCCAGGATGATCTTGAGATCGTCTAGGACGATCAAGCAAATTTTTAATCATCCCGTTTGCATTCAGGGCGATGCTCTAGCCGATCTTATAAGATTTATACTGATCGTCTAGGATGATTTCCATATCGTCCTGGACGATAAAGTCGGCAACTTGCAATTAATGAGCTCCTTTGAAGCACTTCTATTTAAGAGCTCATGTTTAACATTTTTGAACATCCTTGGTTGTTGTCTTGACCTGAGAAAACCTAAAGGAGAGAGAGAGAGAGAGAGGATCTTGTGAGGGGGAGCTTGTGAAGGAGGTTCACAAGGGTTGCTCCAAGCATTGTTCCACTTCTTCTTCCCTAGAGTATCTTATCCTTAGAAGGGTTGGGAGAGGTAAGTTTTAGCAAGTGATCATGGTTCTCTGCCTGCTTCAGGAGGAAGCAAAAGGAGTTGGGTTCTCTGCCTTGCCGGGTGTGGCAAAAAGGATGTGTTTTTGTAAGGGCTTCTCCGCCTAGTTGTGGGGGCTAAAGGAGAGTCACGTTGGTAGTGCAATACTCGGAGGGCGCCTCCAAGGAGTGGACGTAGGTCAAGTTGACCAAACCACTATAAACCCTTGTGTTCTTTTTACTGCTTTCGCACTTTAATTTTTTGTACTTATTTTTTCGTGGTGATTTTGGTTTGTGATAATCGTTCTTTTGTTTTTAAATTTTTTTTAAAAATACCAATTCACCCCCCCCCCTCTTGGTTAGCCTCAGAACTAATTCATAGGGCCTAACATCTCTAATGAACTTTCAAATGGTATCAGAGCGGGATTCATAAAAACTAAGTTTGAAAACTTTTTGAATTTTTATTCATGGCTAACTTTGAGAAGCGTAATATAACTGAAGGATATTCTATTACACGACCTCCCTTATTTGACAACCTTCCTTTTGATTTTTGGAAAACTCGCATGGCTACTTTTTTGCAATCAACTGACTATCGCATGTGGATGCTTATTAAAGAAGGATATTCTCCACCTACTCATCAAATTAATGGAATTAAAACTAAAGTTGCTTTTACTGAATGGACTACCGATGAAAGAGATTTAGCTCAATTGAATACGAAGTGTTTGAACTATTTTTTCTGTGCTTTAAAGTCTGAGGATTACATGCGTGTTTCTACTTGCTCTACTGGAAAAGAGATTTGGGATAAGTTGTGCATTACTAATGAAGGAACCAATGAAGTAAAATAATCTCGTTTGAATATTCTCTTGCATGACTATGAACTTTTTCGTATGAAACCTTCTGAATTAATTTCTGATCTGTATACACGGTTTACTCAAATTATAACTTCTTTGCATGCCTTAGGAAGAGAACTTTCAAACTATAAAAAAGTAAACAAAATCTTAAGATTCTTGCCTTCCTCTTTTGATGCTAAAATCACTGCTATAACTGAATCTAAGGATTTCAATACCAATTCAATTGATAACTTACTTGGCTCACTCATTACTTACGAGCAAGGGGTGAATGAAAGAAATCTTGATGCACGTGAGAAAAAGAAAGAGAAAATAGTGGCATTGAAAGCACATAAATCATACTCTGACTCTTTCGGGTTTGAAAGCGATGACTTTTCCTTAATCACAAGGCAATTAAAAAAAATTCTAAGGAAGAAACACAAGCATCATCAAAGTTGGAGAAAATGTAAGGATGATAAATATTCTAAAAGATCTTCTGATGTTATTTTCTTTGAATGCAGAAAGCCTGGACTTGTCAGAGCGGATTGCCCTACACTTTAAGATCACACAAGCAAAGAAAAGGGTGAGGAAAAACCCAAGCTCAAGAAGGACAAAAAGAGACTTCAAAAGGTGTTTTGGGTGGATTCTGCAACTAATTCATCAGAGACTAAACCTGAAGATGAAACAATAAACTTGTGCTTAATGGCAGAAGATCATATTGATCAAAGTGATGAAGAAGAGGTATGTAAACCAACTTATGATTAATTGTTCGAAATTTGTGAGAAAATTCATGCATCATACAAAAAACTTAAGAAAACTCATGCTAGTTTGAAGTTGGAACTTTTAAATTTACAAAAAGAGCATGAAATTATTCTCAAAGATCATTCTACAATTGATTCAAATCACATGGCTCTACTTGATTAATTTGATGATTTAAACAAAAAGTATTCGGAATTAATTAATGAGCATGATGCATTAAAAGTTTCACACACCTCACTTAAATCTGATTTAAAGAAATCTAAAGAAATAGAGCGCAACTTGAGGATTGATAATATAGATAAAGCCCAATTGATTCTAGACTATATATATAAGCTTATTGACATTGAACTTCCTCATAATAAGAGAAAGAAAAATGTGGCTCTAGAACATTTGGTGGCATATATTCTAGAAAAGAAGTATAATTTGATTTATCCAAAACCACCTTTTGATCTTCCAATCTATTTCACCGATGCTTCTTTCCATTCTCTATTTAACTGGGACTAA
The DNA here is from genome assembly GCA_022539455.1 of Dendrobium nobile. Classification (NCBI taxonomy): domain Eukaryota; kingdom Viridiplantae; phylum Streptophyta; class Magnoliopsida; order Asparagales; family Orchidaceae; genus Dendrobium; species Dendrobium nobile. The sequence goes on along the minus strand of CM039723.1, from coordinate 28,940,070 downwards.
GGGGATGAGGGAGAAGAATCTGATGAAGAAGGAAGACCTACATATGCTCCTGCACCAGCACCTCCTCTTGGACCTTATCAACATTTCTATCAAGAAAGGGTCCATAAATTTGATAGACTTGAATCTCATTTTGATTAATGATTTAATCAAATTGAGATTCACATAAACCAATAGGATACAAGGTATAATGAAGACATAGGGTGGATTAGAGGACAGTTTGACTCGATAAATACTTAAGTAGCAGTCATTAATAGCTACTTTACGATGTTCACACCTCCTCAGCCATCTCCATGTCAGGATCCTTTAAGATATTAGTTGTTATTTCCTATTGTACTTGGTGATTGTGATGTTTCTTTATGTAATCTTATGATGGCTTAGTATTTTTTTTTTTTAAATCATGTATTGGGTGTATATGTTTCATATGTTTAATGAAATTTTATTTTATCTTCTTGAATTTTTTAAGTTTATATAGACTAATCAATTGTAGTTTATCTATGAAATAAAATTTTAAAATACTTTACTCTAGAAATTAATTTCCTTGCAAAATTTAATTTCTCGATTTTTTTAAATTAAATTATGTTTAGATGTAGATTAGAAGATTATCTTCATGTTCATATAGATAAATATTATTTAGTTATAGTTGTTGTAAACATGATGTCTTTTTTTTATTTCTTATTTAATGTGTTTATTTTTGTTAATTATTAGATTTTGTCTTAAGATTTATTGATAATGAAAAGACCAAAAATTTAAAAAGATGCACAAAGTATGCTAGGTTTGAAAAGATACATAAAATGTACCACAAGTTTAAAAAGATGCACAAAGTTAGCCAAAAATAAAAGGAGCAAAAAATTAGCCCAAGCTGAAAAGATACACAAAGCATGCCAAAAATTGAAAAGATACGAAATGTCACCAATTGAGAGTTTCATATAGTTATTTCCTTTATCTTTCTATTTCTTACACAAATCCATTTAATCAACAATAAATCTCCACTATTGAATTAGAAACTGATTAATCTTTATTTCATTATTTTTCAAATAATTATTTTTTATTTGATATGTCTAGAACAAATAGTGAACCTAGTTGACTTTTTTTTATCTTAATTGTTCTTTGATTTAAAATATGAGACTTTTCTTTTCGCATTAGTATGTTAATATTGTCTTGTAAATAGTACAATCTTCTTTTTCATCTTTTATTAGATTTATCAATAGAAACTTACCTTTTTTCAAGAGGCATTTCCCTTTTTGATGTTATCAAAAAGGGGAGTCATTGTTTATTATTTGGTGTATATGTGTTTTGTTGTTGTTGCTGTTCAGTGTGTATGTGGTCTATATGTGTTTTGTTTTTTGTTTTGTTTTTTAAATTAATGATGTATGTTTTGTTTTTGAATTTGGTTATATTTTGTTTATTTTTTTTTTAAGTTTATTTTTTTTATTTATATTGTATATTTTGTTTTTGAATTTGGTTATGTTCTATTTGTTTTGTTTTTTTTATTTATTGAAATATCTTAGTTTTCATTAGAAAATTCATTGAGGGGGAGCTTATGAGGAAAAAAGGCATTTAATGTTAATTCAAATAATAATTATTTTTCCAACATAAAAAAGGGGGAGATTGTTGCAACTTAGAATTCAAGATTGAGTTTGATATAATGTGATTTTTTATGATAACAAAAAATTATCGTTATGATTACTATTTCTCCAAACATACATTGGATATATTTTCTTATTATTATTTGTGTTTACTAATATTTTAAGGAAATTACACTCCAGACTGTTAAAGACTTCAAGATAGAGTTGATTAGGGTTTCATATAATTAAGTCTAAAACTTTTTCATTTTTCTTGAGTCTAAGAAAATGTGATTGTAATTGGCTAACCGTGCACACATAGACTAAGGGAGTGAGTCATAACTTAAAATTTTAAAACTAATCATACTATACAATTTCCTTCTCCCTCACAATTTAAAATAGTGTAATCTCCCTCACAAACTTACATTCTCCCTCCTCTCACAAACCCAAAATCTTCTCAAGAGCTCTCTCTCAAGGAATCCCCTTCTAGTCACATTCCTCTCTCGCACATTATCTCAAAAAGATAGAAGTTTAGATATTTAAATCAGGCTCTAAGAAACCCTAAATTTTTAATATAGACATTTCTGTTCGTACAATATAATTCAAGATCGTACATTACGATTAGTTTAAAATAGCCTTCGTAATGGTACGAAGGAGTACGAACTGGCAATTTTTTTTAACAATATCATACAGTACGATATAACATCGTCTAGTATGATATAACATCGTCCAGTATGATATGTTAAATTCCATTTGTTCGTATAGGTCTATTACTGGGACGACTAAAACTCATCACTGTATGTCGTATGGTACGATCCACTTCATACAATATGATATGTTAAAAGCTTCAGGTCGTCTGGTACGATGTACACATCATCCAATACGATTAGTACAAAAATCAAGGGATCATCCGATATGATGTTTGAGACGATCAAAAATTGCCTCGGTATATCATATTGCACTACATGTTGCACTGTACGATTACCAATCAGTAATTAATTCTTAATTTAATTGACTAATCACAGGGTTAATTTAAGTAAGTATTTAAAAACTCATACTATATGATATTATCATAGAGTGCGATCAGTTCAAAATTTATGAATTAAAAATTTACTTAAATCAATCTGGCGACCAGGGTTTTTAATTAGAAACACATCGTATAGTATGATTTGTTCACAAATGGTCGTTGAGCCAGAGCAAATAGTATAGTATGATTAAAACTCATATAGTACGATTGACAAAAAAAATTCTTTATTTTAAAAAACCTCTCCCCCTGTGTGTGTGCATAGTTGTTTAGTTTTGCATACACTTTATGGCCAGACTCAAGAAAAGAAAAAATAATAAAAAAAATATTACAGGTTATAAACTCCAAATCCTACTCTATCCAGTCTTGAGTCTTCTTGTTGTCCTAAGTAATTTATGATCTCCCTAAAATGCTAGTACTCACAGACAATAGCATAAATTAAAAATATTTAATGAATAATAATTCAATCGATATTATTTATCATCATCAAAATCTCATACTAGGGGTCTTGTACAGTAATATAGAGTGGATCCTAATTGGTCCCTTGACTTATACAGAGTAAAAATTCTTGAATCAGATGTAATTAAAATTTTAGACACTTTTAAATTTATTTTTAATACATTATATACTGATCAAATCGATTAAATGTATAAAATGTATATGTAGCAATTTTAAAAAGGATTAAAAATCATTTTCCCTAGAGATTGTACATCATACATTTGACAAATCTGCACCCTCAAAGGTAGGTGGTCTGCCAAAACACACAGGTAGGGAGGTGCCTAATATGGAGGAGAAAGTAAAAATATGATTATGTTGACTCCCGACGGTCTCGGGCTTACTTCTTAGATCGTTAGAGTTTCTATGTTAGCCTATAAAATTTTATTAGTTTTTAAGTAGAAAAATGTTTAGCGTACTCTCACGAGCTTCCGTGTATCTAGGCTAAAATAAAAATAACATGGAATCACCAAGAAAACTAGAAAAAGAAGGCAACCATAATAGCAATAAAATTAATCAATCACATTAAATAATTAAATTAAGCATAAAATAATGTCCATTGGAAAAATGCCCTATCATTACAACCCAAAATTTTCAAAAATTAAAAGTTGCTTAGCACCACTAACAATAAACCTAAATTCTAATCCTAGAATCAGTGTAAGTTAACTTTGAGTGAGATACTCTTTATCTTCAACTCCTCATTCTCCTCTTCTTTTGGCTCCTTGGGTTCGTCTTATCTAGATACTCAAATGAAAAAGAAAACTCTTCCCCTGAATGGGAGGTTATTCTTTTCACTTTGGGTAGTGAAATGATCCAAATTTGAGCTTCTAAATGGAAAAAGACCCTCCCCTGAGGAATGCCCTTTCCTCTTTGGAATCAAAATTTGGATCTATGTATCCTGACTCAAACATCTAAATTTCATAACTCATAACTTTAAAAAAATTATATAAATTTTAAAATGAAAAATCTAGACTCTCCAACAGGGTAATTCTTAGCATTTAAAAATTAAATACATCACAAGTAGTTTTTATATGTGTATTAAATTGTAAACTCAACCACACTTAACCACACTCTTATTTATTTATGGGATAAGTAGTAGAAGCACCTATAAAAAATTTTATTAGTTTAAATATTTATTAATTTAGCCCCCTTTTATTATCCTATACAAGCATGGCCACGTGTACAAAATCTTATGAGCAACTAGATTGATCTTAACCTAAGGTTAAACTACCGCCAATCACATCACATCAATCAATTTTCAATCATAGCATGAAATAAAAAATCAAAAAACTCGGCACATAATAGTGAAAAGTAAACACAAGCCTAGCCTAGACTAGAGTTGGTAATCCTAGAAACCTATCTAAAGTATGTGCTAAAGGTTGTGTGGCTGGAGTAGATCTTAAGCTAGATAGTTTTTTAAAGTTGTATAATGTTTGGTTTTATTAGAGGTTAAAAGGGGAGAATATAGTTAGAGTTCATACACACACACACACACACACACACACACACACACACACACACACACACACACACATATATATATATATATATATATATATATATATATATAAAGATTTATTTTAAAATATACTTTAAAGATTGACTGATCAAATAAATTTAATTAGTTAGAGAATAAAGGATTGGTGAATTTATTTAATTTGATTGCTTGCTAATTTTAAGGATTAAATTAATTTAGATTTTCCACCAACTAGTTTATGGCGTTGTCATAGTGGGCTCGAGGAACCAAGCATCCTTAAGCCACTTAGCCATGAAGCTCAAGGTAGTCCAGCCTATAAACAAAGTTGATGAAGTTGAATTAATGATTTTAATTTAGTTAAGTAATCAAGAGTCATTTAATTTTAATGTTTTACACTCCATTGAACTTATTTGTGGTGTTGTCAAAATGGGCTCGAGGAACTTGATCTCCTTAATATACTTAGTCCTATAGCTCAAGGTAGTACATACTAAAAAATTTATCTTTGGAGTGATTATTGTGTATTAAAATGTTGGCTAACTGATTTTATTAATCAAGTTATAGTTTTCTAGAATTTTTGGCTAACAATTAAAATTTTTGAATTATTAGAATTATTTAGATGTGTAAATGAATGAGTAAAATGTTGAGTTTTAAAATTAAAGTGATTTCTAGAAATTTAGTATTTTTTTAAATAGTACACCTTAAGATGAGTAATTAAACTCTAAGTTTTCTTAATTTAGAATTTTTTACATTAAGTTCTGATTTTTTAAGTTTTACCTAGTTTTAAACTATGTTTGATCGGAGAGTTGATTTTTTGACTTTGATTTAATTTTGAAAGTTTGATAGTTCTTAGAAAATAATAGATTTTAATTAGAGTTGAAAAACTTTGATTTTGATCAAACTAAATTTTCTCTAATTATTTGTGATTTTTGAAAGTTAGGGTATTTTGGATTTTTTTTAAATTTGCCTAAATAAGGGCATTTTTAGATTTTGATACAAATCAGTCACAAACCACTTGGAATTATTGTCAAAAGTCAGAAATAACCTAAAGGGATGTCTTCAAGTATTTAGTGATTTTTTGGAAATTTTAAAATATTTTTAATTTATTAATCTAATTAATTATTATTTTTCCTTAAAAATTAAATTAATATTAAATTGAAGGTCTGATCATGGGGCTTGTATTTTTCATGGATTAACGGTTCAACTAAGAGCAATTAGATATCTTATTTCAGTTTTTAGCATTTTATATGGATTAATTATGAACTAATTAAGGTTCTAGGTCAAATCTAGGAGGGGATTTTTGTGTTCCTAGTTGGTGGACCACATGGGCCTTGGGTCATAACCTAATCTCAAGGTCCAAATCCACTAAATTTGGGTCAAAATTGAATCCCCTAAGTTGGTTAACCAGACCACCAAATGTAACCACTATGTTACCTTAGAAAATTCCTAAGTCACTACCCTAAGCTTAGAGGGAGATAAAATTAATGGCTCTAAACTCCCTAGACTAAAAATAATCATCATACAAACATTCAATTCCTAATTCCCATTGGAAATATCATAAATCCAATTTGAACTTAGGGATCAAACCAAGACATCTAAGTTTAAATTGACTCAAACATGCCCTTAAACATTTAAATAGTGGAAATAAAATTTGGACGTGTCAGGAACATGCCAAAATTCAATTATCCAAAGTCCCAAGTTGTGGTGAGTTCAATTTCAAAAGAAACACCTAAAATTTCCCTAGGATAACTATTAAAATTCAATAAGTTTCATGAATAATCACAACCTAAGACCATAAGGTTTTTAAAGATCTCTTTAAGATTTTCCAATGAGCTTGAGAACTCCTAATTTGGTCAAGTGGATTGAGAGATATTAATTTTAAAAGTCTCCTTGAATTTTTAGAATTTTTAAATCTAGAATTACGTAATTAGTTGCACTTTTCCATGCAGGCAGCATGTAATTGGGCAGCCAATCATTGGCGGCTAACTAGATAATATGGGATTAACCGGGGTTGTCCAATGCCAAATTGAGCTATTAGAATTAAACCCGCTCTGAGACTGTGGGATCTAATCGAAGTAGTTGATCAAGATCAATGGCTCATATTATATATTCAACTTCCCAAGAGATCCCATAACCGTAGGGCTTCTCAGGCGTGACTAAGAGAAACTGTTGGCGAAACTCCTTCAAATTTCTCAGGGAGCATCAGACAATGAAAACTTTCAATCTAATGATGAAAATTTATTGGGGTCAAGAATTCCTTCACACTTGATAGGACTACCTAAATAAGGAGCTCAAGAGTGGATTCTCACTTTGTAGATGTCCTCAACTGATAAGTTTTTCTATCAGGAAGCTCAAGGGGATGAAGGCGAAGACTTTTCCTTTAGAGACTGAAGCTGGTGGATTGCCAAAGGTAGGGTTCAAGCGGGATGAGGATAGGCCTTACCAGATTTCACTCAAACTAGTGGTCAAAGAGGAATGGGAAGCTGGGGAATGAGAGAGGAAGAGTTGGGGTGCTCTAAGGAATAATTTTGAATTACTAGAATTGAATGAGGTCATCTGGGTGATAGAGCACTACTCAAGCAATGCCCATGACCTTGGATGACTCTGATGGCACTGGTGAACGGTTGGATGGACTCCAAGTTCAAGGAGACATCATCCTAGAGCCTCGTGAGCTCAAGCCCAGCAAAGCTAGGCTCTGGAAGCCTTTGGGTGGAGCTTAATTAAGGATCGAGGGGACCACCAGGACTAGTATTTCATTTATTCTGGTCGCCGCCGGCTAGGAGCTAGGTTGAGCTAAGGTGGAAAGATGTCTGGAGGTCCAGTGAGCTTGAATGAAGGGTTAAATTGGCATGGGGAAGCTTAGACCAATGGGAAGGCTAGGGCTGACCCAAACCTGTACGGTTTGGTTCACCTTGGTTACAACTTAGGTTAAGCCAAGTGGTGGGATTGATGGGGCATAAGCATTGGTTCAAGGGGAACCCAATGCAAGTGTCAATTAGGTCTAGTCTGATCTATGGTGGAAGTTGTCTTAGATCAAAGTGGTTTAGACCACTTTGGGCAAGCCTAGAGGTTGACCCAAGTCAACCTAAGGGGGTCAACCCAAGGGCTAGGTTGACTATGGCAGGTGTGTTGGACCTAGGGCCACCTAATAGATGTGTTGGTTTGGCTTGATGGAACCTAAGTTGAGAAATGGTTCAACCTATATTTGTTTTAACCGCTTTGGTTTAACATAATTCCTAACTAAAGTTGACACAAGGGCTGGGTCAACTAGGGAAAGTGTGTTGGGTCATGGGGGATCCAATGCCACCATTGGTTTGATCTAATTTGGCTAGGGTTGAAATTTGGCTCATAGAGGGCCTCTCTTTGGGCACTTGGGTCAAGCCAAATGGCTAACCCAAGTGGGCCCAAGGCAAGGGCTCTCAAGAGGGGTCTCCTAGGAACCTAAGAGGTTATCCCATGGGTCTTAGGTAGGCTTGGTAAGGCCTTAGTCAAAGGGGTTGAATGGGTAGGAGTGTTTGGGAAGTTTGGTCAAACTTTGTTGACTTGGTCAACTAAGTTGACCTAGGGTCAAGGGTTAGAACCATTGAGTTCAAATTGATCACATGAACTTAATAGAAGTGGTCCCAAGTCAAGAGGAAGTCTTTGGTCAACAATAGTTGACTGGGTCAACCAGGTCAAACCTAGGGCTGCAAACGAACCGAGCTGAGCCGAGTATGTGAGTGTTCATGTTTGTGTTCATTTAATATCATCTTGTTCAAGTTTGGTTCATGTTTGTTCGAGCTTTATTGTTTGTGTTCATGTTTGGTTCATTCAAGTTAATGAGTGTTCATGTTCGGTTCATGTTCAATGTTTATCGAGCTTGTTCGCGAACATATTTAACAATTTTTTTCTAATTATCAAACAAACGCGTTCATGAACATATTTATGAACAAACACATTTATAATAAAAGCAATTGTCTATGTAACAAAGGCAATGATTATTTATATTTATTAAGTGTATAGTCAAATATTAATTATTTGTATCGAGCTTATTCACGAGTTCAAAATCGAACATGAATCGAGCTTCTTATCGAGGTTAATGTCGAGCTTGTTCACGAACTTCAAATGATGTTGTTCACGAACATAAATGAGCTGAACACATTAGTGTTCAAGTTTGTTTATTTAAGAATCGAGTATTTAAAATATTGTTCAAGTTTGTTTATTTAGTTAATTAAACGATCACAAACGAGCTTTAATCGAATCGAACAACGAGTAGCTCGTCGAACGTTTGGTTCGCTTGCAGCCCTAGTCAAACCAAAGGGTGGGTTTGATTCCAATATATTTCAAATGATATTTAGGATCCATTGAAATAAATTTTGAAGGTTGATATGGCCTAAGCCATGTTGAATTTTTGGGGAAAGATCAAAAACTCCTTAAAAGGACATTTTGGTCAATTTAACCCCTGGTCAACCATGGGTAGAACTAGATCCAACAAAATGTAGAATACTAGTCAAAAAGTTATGATAAGGGCCATGGGTGTGATTAGAAGGTTTGGAAAGAGTCTCAAGGTCAAATTCTACTGAATGGCAAGTCTAGTGGCATAGGCCATAAATATTTGAAGGTTTTGCAGCCTTTAGAAATCAATTCAGTTTCTAGGGGAAGAGATCTCTGAATGAGCTCAAATTTGGTGGGTTTACTTTGGAGAGATATCTAAATAATATGCAATTAATAGACCCTAAATCATAGGTCATTTTACTAGGTTTCAAGATGACAGAAAATCACTCAAAAAGGCTTTCAAGACCTAGGTCCTAAACCTTGGGATTTAGTTTGGAATGTTGCATTTGGATTGGATTTTGAACTTGAATGATTGAGTTTGAATTATCCACATCAATGACAGTCAAATGAATGATTGAAATTAATTGGATATGATTTGAATTTTGATTGAAAGTTAGTTAGAGGCTAGACTGGAGTTTAGGAGTATAAAAAATGGACTGAAGGTTGGATTGGAGGATGGATTGGGATTTTATTAAGAGTTGGATTGGGATTTGATTGGAACATATATGATTGATAGGTGGGAACCTGTCAATAATTAGGTGACCAAAAGGAAATCCAGGTAGAACCTAGTGATCTCATACAGAAATGAGGTCAACACCTTCTGAAAATTTACCAAGGAACATAATCCATTAAAACTCCCTGAATGACAGGGAGGCTAGGGAGTGAATTTTGGGAGCCTACATCATTTTTCTACTATATGCCAGATATTATTTATCTGTTTGACGACTAGCCTTAATCAAAAGTTCTCTCCCTTTATCAAGAGGAGTAATTAACTATAGGGGCTTGCGTCTATAGGAAACATGAACTCAAATCAACAATTCCACACAAATGAGGGTGAAATCTCTAGGTAATGTCTGATGCAATACCCATTCAGCCTTATGAAAATTTACCTCGCAACTTAAGCTTTAATTCTCTCGTCTAAGACCCAAAAAGAGAAAGGGGCACATAATAGCCGAGGTGTGAATTTTTGGAGCCCACAACAATATTCTAGATAGTTCTAGAGTTTCCCAAAATACTCTCTAAGCATCTACACCAACCTAAAACATTCTAGAGAACTCTAGAAAACTCTAGGAAACTCTTGGTCTATCTAGAGTCTTTCAAAACCTTCCAATGTCGTGTGACTCCATTTAGTAATTGTTCTAGAGGACTCCTTAGCCTCCGTTTGGCATGTCACGCAAAATCCCACAAACCCTTCTTGTACAAGTTATCTTGTAATAGTGAAGCATTCCGCATTTAGTTCCTCTCTCTTTAGCATTCTTTGCTTTCTAGCCAAGCTTTGTGTGAGTTTACGGCTGACTTAGCACAAGGAATGAAAGGTTTTTCGATGACATTATGCTTTCAATCAAGAGATCTTGGATTTGAAGCCTTGTATATGTGGTGAGTGTGCGGTGTGTATGAATTTGAGGTTAAATTCAGTCAAAAGTACCAAAAAAGAAAGTGTGGAGAGAACGCAAAGGTGAAGTTTAAGTTTCAATTTAATGAAAAAATGAAAAAGATTAGTTGTTCAATAAACTTACAAGAAACCCCTTGGGCCACAAATTTAAAAAGAAAAAAGAAGAAAAATCAATGGTTTAGATTGTGCAGTCCTTTTCTTTTAGCTTTCTAATTAAGTCGGGTGGAAATCACCACGAAAAAAAAAATGTAGTGGGAATCTCTCCATTTCTCTCAGAGATTTAGCAAGTCTTCTACTTTTCCTTGGTACATTCTTTCGGTCACCAATGATAGCAAACCACAAACTTGGCTCATTCGTCTTCCATTGTGATTACAAGAATCATGGTCGCCCACTAACTTTATATCAAAATTTTATACATCAAGTTGAGGCCTGGACCCACCACTGTCATTTGCCCTGCATTGAGAGCTACTCAGCACCACCATAATCAGTTTCTACAAAGAGTACTTGAAAGGAACTGATAACTTAAAAAGTAGAAGAAGGGATATTTTGGAAAAGAAAGGAGGAAGGTGGGTTATACAATATAATTTTATTTCCATTATTTTCTTCTTATTGGATTCAACTGCAAGTAATTGGCTTCATCCTTTCTGTCATGATCTCTTTTTCTGGATAAGAATATGCCTATATCATAGCACATGATTTGAGTGCTCCAATTTTATATGGCCACACACAATTCTGATGACAAGGAAGCACACAAATACAGCTTTTATTTTCCAAGTTTTTCCAGTTTCAAAATAATAGCATGTTAACTTAGATTTAGGTAAAAACATTCATATAAACGGCAGCAACTAAACTACACACCACCAGAAGCTACAAAAGATTAACGAAGGAGACATAATTAGGAACATGAAAAAGAAGAACCAGAACTCAGCTATATCTTCACAAGGCAACTGAACAAGAGATGCAGATAGCTAGAAAGACTAAGCAATTGCTATGCTGAGGCATGAAGGCATACCCAAACATACTAAGACTTCTTTTGGTTTATCTTTCTACTTGTTTTTGGTAGGAAAAACAGTAAGTGAATAGAAGAATTTGTTTAGATAAAAAAATGGACAGATCTTCGCAGCTTTTCCCCCTATTTGTTTCAAAACAGCTAATTTTTAGTAGAGCAAATAAAAATTATGACAAGAAGAGAATAGTTGAGCCAAATGAAGACTAAACCAGTTCATTGAAACCCTTGTTCACAACTAAATACCTTCTTCGCTACATCATCGATCAAAATCATCTTAACACCACTGTTACAATCCAAGGTTCATACCCACCCTGCCTATTAATCCTACACATAGATTGCATAAGGCCGGCTGTCATAAACCATGAGATGGTTAATCTCGCCAGCTGACATCGGCAGCTCAGTGGAGACTCGCAACTCATCACCACCAGCCTGACAGAAGCAAGAAACAGCGATAAGAGGTATCCTCAAGACAGCCACCAAAACTGACACTGGAGCTCCATGCCAAGCTTCACCTTCCCTATGATTGTATCCATCAAATTCTCTATTGCCGTTAACCGAGTTCTCATCAGCTACACGAGAACTTTTGCCCGTACCCCTTCGAAGCCGTAGAATTCGCCTGGGTGCTGTGAGGAGCCGCTGCATCGTTGGAGGCAACTGAGTCTGGCTTCTGTTTCTGTTTCTTCTCTTTCTTCTGGGATTCTGCCAGTACTCTGATGAAGATAGTGCGAGAAGGATTGCTTGCTTTTATAAGAGTGATGCATAAGATCTGAACAGCCTCAAAAAAATCTTAAAATATGATTATTGATGTATTTTGAAGTCGAAAATAGAATTTTCTGAAGATGCTCTTAAGCCATAGCTTTCATGCATGGGGTCCGTTTTGTGATAATAAATGGTCACTATTCCACCCAACTTGATTCTTCGTATCTTCTTCTAATTGGCGGCTTTGTTTTTATTGCATTTATGGCTTGTTGGTGTGGTTCTAAAGCATGATATAACATAATAATTTATTTGGAATTGAACTTATAATTAATATGTGGGTATAATTTTTATCAATAAAATTAATTTGAGGATGTTATTTAATGGAAAATCTTGCCCATTATGATATCTCATTTGCCAGTGGGTTGCCAATTTGATATCCTTTTTCTGGCTTTTTCATCCAATTGGCCTTCAGCACTTTAATTTTATTTTGTTAGAATGGAGTATGCCATCATAGATAATTGACTTTGATTTTATGTGTTGTTCTCTTTTTAATATATATATATTCCTATTTATTTTTACTCACAGAAACAAGAATAGAATCAAATAAAAAAAGAAAATAAAAGTTATTATAAATTTAATTAGCATAATTAATATATAATTCATAATTAATCTATGGAATAAATAAGATAGTTGAATCTTATTTGAGGCTTAATTAAACTAAGTTACTAACATGCATTATCACTAATTAATTATTAACTTCTTAGGGTATTTAACTTTTTAACTAATTTATATACATTAATCATTCAAAATAAATATAATTAGTATTTTATGTTATAATATATTAATTAAAAATGTAATTATCTTTTTAATTAAGCATGGCAAAATTTAGCTATAAATTAAATTTTTTAACAAATTGATGATTTAATTATACAGGCTAATTATCATAATTAAATATTTCAATAACTTTAAGGATCATAATTTAACCATAAAAAATTTATGAATAATCTTAATAATTAATTTAAACTTTCACAAGTATAGTAAAATATTAAAAATGTGGGCTCCGAAAATTCGGCCCCAGCCTCCCTGCCGCGTTGTTTTGCTTTTATCTTTGGCGAGGGAGTTTTAACGGAATAAGTTCCGGGGTAAATTTTGGAAGGCAGATGGGTTTGTAGATAAGACACTACCTAGAGATTTCGCCCTCATTTTACGAGGACTTTACGATCTGAGTTCTAGTTTCCTATAGGCGCAAGCCCTTATAGTTAATTACCCCTCCCGATCACGAGAGAGAACTTTCGGTTAAGGCTAGTCATCAATCAGATACGTAGAGAATACGTGTTATCTGGCATATAGTAGCAGCATAGGTATGAAATTCTGAAAATTTGAAGATTTGGATGTTTGGGAAATTGAAGGTTTTATATTTAAAATAGGAATTTCACCATCTAGCACTTAAAGTGGATGGTGGGGGAAATGGATGATAGACCCGATCAAGATCCCATGGTTCCGTCGTCCCAGGCCATCGTGGTCCCTGGTCTACTTAGTCAGAGGAGGTAATTGACCCAACCTGACAGAAGGATCCTTGTCGGCAGCCATGGGTTGCTTCGTCCAAGGGTACCTTGTAGACCTGGGGTCACTACAGGAAAAACGTCATTTTCCGACGTCCATTTTCGTCGGAAAATGGCCAAAATCCGTCAGAAAATTGCATTTCCGACGGATTTCCGGCGGAAAAATTTGCGCCGGTTTCACGCGCATCGGAAAAGAACTTTCGGCGCAGATTAATTCACCGGAAACATTTCCGACGAATTTCCGACGAATTTTCCGCTGGAAAAATATTTCCGTCGAATTTTTAAAGCGTCGGAATGTCAAAAAACAAAAAAAAATTCATTTCCGGCCGACTGCTCCCCCCATCCGGGCCAACCCAGGTCCCCCAGCCAGCCCAAACCGGCCCCGTCCGCGTTCCAGCCGCCCCAACCCGTCCCGCCCGACCTCTCCGCTCACGAACCGCGCGTGGCGCGCCTGCCGCCTTCGGCGGGGTTCGAACCCCGCCCATCTCTCCTCGCGCAAATGCAGCCGCGCCTTCTGCCATATAGTCATAGACCAAAAACTGTTATAGTTGTTACTTTTTATTTATTTAACCTATTACTTATTAATTATTAAATCGGTTAATTTAATTTAACAAACAAAGTTAAAATTATTTAACATAATTTAACAAATTAAATAATTTAAAATTTTTATTATAATTTAAGATTAAATTTAAATCATTTACTTTTTTTTTATTAAATAATTAAATTAAAATTTAATTTATTATAATTTAAGTTATTAAATTCAATAATTTAAGATAGTAAATTCAATAATTTAAGTCATATTTTAAAATAAAAAATATTTAATTTAAATAATTTAATTTGACAATAAGTTATTACAATATAACTTAATTTTTTTAATTTATGTTGGAAATCCGCCGAAAAGTCCGCCGGAAATGTCCTTGGAAAAAAATCCGTCGGAAAACCAGTCAAAAAATTTGTCGGAAAATCGTTGGAAAATTTCCGTCGGAAATCCGCCGGTATTTGCGACGAATTTACTTCCGCCGGAAATTCTGTCGAAAATGAGCTGTTTTCCTGTAGTGGGTAAATGTTCGTCTAAGGGGACAAATTTGAATCCACCTTAGCTAACAGAGGGCTTTGTGCCCTATCGATCATATCCTGTTGATTCATGTCTCAAGGATTTGCTGCCAATAAGGAACATATCGGCGCTAACCATAACCGGTATTTCGTGGTGTCATTTGGTGGCAAAACCACTCGGTTCAGAGGGCCCCAGGTCATAACCGTTTATCCTGTGGTGCCATTTGGCAGAAAAACCGCCTGTTAGAGGACACGTATCACGTCCTTATTGGCAGGAGAATGTTTGAGAATGGATCCTAATGATATTTTCGACTAGGCATTAGCTCTATGAGAGCTAAACTAGTTTTAATTTGTCCACCTCGACAAACTGTTGCCGAGGGTGGATGGATTTTGCTTTAAGTTATTGATGGATTTATTTCAATTTTAAATATTTGGGATTTTGGGATTTTCTAAAGTTTTGGATTTTGAGTGGACTTTTGGTAGGCATTTGGAAATGTCTGAAATTAACCCCTCTAGTTGAGATTTTCGTTCAACACGGCCATCATCGAGGTGTTTGGGGTCATTTCTATTTATAACTTGAACCTTGTCAACTCAGCCGAGCTATTGACTGAGGATCGGGTTTCGTAGGCTTCGTGCCTCTTGTTTAGTGAATTCTTTTGATTGTAGGCCTTGAAGGCCTAATATGAATATATTAAAACGAATACACCAGTCGCCACAACCGTGTATTTGTTTAAAGGTTCGAACCCTGTCAACTCCAATAGATCCGTATAGAAGGATCGGGTTTGAACTTGAATTCACTTATCAACCCGCGCAGCATCCCTAGGCGTCACGTGTGTACTAATAACACGCTCGCCAGGGCCCATGTGGGTGTTTGATGAATCTTCTATAATTGCTCGTAAAAGTTTGCATTTGCCATAGTACTTCAATACTTGTATGTAGAAGGCATGTTGGATGCACCACCATTGTTCATCAAGAGACTTGCAAGCCTCAATGATCTTATACAATTTAATGTTCAGGATCTTGTTAAATTGAGACTCATTCCATCTTCGAAAATAATGATTTGATCTGGATTTCTTTTCTCAAAATTCGTATAGAAATCAATAGGCAACTTCATGATGATGCTTTTCTATGGTCGGTTTAAATAAAGAACCAATCACTTCGATCTTGGATGATTGTGTTTTTACTGATGTCCCGCACCTCAGGCTTAGTGGTCACTACTTTAAATCAACAATTACAATAACTGAATATATATCAGGTTGTCCAAGGGATCCTTGCAAGAAATCAATTCCTAAAATGATTGTTGCAGCCCTCGGTATGATTGGGATAGCTGTTGCGTTTATTATTATTTGTGTCTAAGATGAACTTCTCGTATATATCTCAAGCTTCATCACATATACTGAGTTGTCTTGTATATTGTATGTCTAACTTCTCTCCTTGTGGGGAACATACATGTATTCTTGCCACAATACCATTGACAATGATATGGGTGATTATTATTGACTTCCGCATTTGTCATACTTTGTAGATATATCAGATCTTCAGGCTTCACCTACGATCATATTAGTGCATTTATGTTGTACATTCCTTTCAAATCGGTTGGGGATGTATTGACATTACTTTGCAGTCAGGTATTTGGTCACTTATCCATCACGAATCTTTTGATTAATCATTGATCTTCATACCATCAGTTGTTTTAAGCGAGATGTAGGATTTTTGTCCACCATGGATCATTGCTTGTAAACAAATTACGATTGAACCTCTGCTCATCATAAGTTCCACATGCCTTCGTTTGTCACATATTTTCCACATTCTTCGAAAGGGGATCAAATCTCCGTATGCACATGTAATTAGATCAGTGTGTTCATTACAAGTCTCTTGATATTGAGTGAAAAGCTTGCATTGTTGATTGCAATCATGGTATTGTTCAAAAGAACCCAAGCCTTGATTTTGTAATTGAGTTGTATTTTTAGTAACTTCCTCTTGTAGATAGGTTATGAATGCAAATTCCTTATCTCTATTCATGATTAGTAACATGTGGGAAGACCCTTTGATATTTCAATGAAATTCCTTGTTGTCGACTCTAGACGTATCATTGCATACGAATAGCTATTATTCACAATGAATTTGTCGTTGTGTTCAGTGTATGCCTCTTGAGTGTGCTTGTAGACTAGTCACATGATGAATACAAATGCTATAATTGATCACTATCATTCTCATATGATAGATCAAACATCACTTTTAATTAAAATTTTGTTTTGCATGAGTTTCATACTTATATGTTTAATCACTTCTCATTTTAGAGATTTTAGCATTAGACATTAGATTATGCTCTCTATAATTACAAGTCCAGTTCATGTTCTTTGCTACTCAAATGTCCACAAGTTCGATTTAAGTCCTTGTTCAGCTCAAGTCCAAGTTCAACCATAGTCCCCTACGGCCCAACTCAAGTCTTTGCTTGAGTTCAAATTCACTTTGAATTCACTTCAGTTCAGTTCAAAAAAAAAAAAATTATATTGATTGTTCGAGTTTAAATTAAGTCCATTTGATGTTCCAATTAATGTCCAAATGAAGCCCAAGTCTTGCTCATCTAATGGTCAAATCAAGTCCGAGTATGATCGTATGTTCACCCGAAATTTTGGCAGCCTCCCGACGTCTCCCCTGTTTAGGGGAAAACTACGAAAAAACTGGGCCTCCCGCCACGCTAAAGAACAGCATGTACGGTAGGTAGCCTCTTACAAGGACACCGCGGTTGTGAAATCTTTGTCCCCACCACGCTAGAGAAAGGCGTGTATGGGTCTTCAGTACCTGCTGCAAAAGAGAAGCAATTATTTCCCCGCGAGCGGGTACTTATGAATATTCTGATCCCACCGTAGGCGCCGCACCGGATTCCCATCCTACTACGCTAGAGAAAAGCATGTATATGCGGTTTGCCGGCTCGACACGAACGTCGAGAACAAGATTTGGAACCGAGGGATCGCTCACTTACCTCATCGTAGGTGTCGCACCGGGTTCCCTTCCCACCACGCTATGGAAAAGCGTATATGAGTGGTTTGCTGGCCCGACACAAACATCGAGGCAAGAGAGAGATTTGCATTTCTTTTCTCTTTTTTTTAATAATAAAAAAACTAATAAGAATTAGTTATAATTAAAGATATTTAATTATAATTAAAGATAACAATTAATTATTATTAATGATAATTAATTAGCAATAATAATAATTAATTAGGATTAATTATAATTAATATCAACTAACTGTATATAACTTATAATTAATTATAACTATTTTATAATAAATAATTATAATTAAAATTAATTAATTATGATTAAAATAATTAGTAATAATTAATAATAATTAATTATAGTTAATATTAATAATAATAATTAACTATAATTAATATAAACTAATTATAAAAATTATAACTAATTTATAACTAATTATAATTATTTTATAAATTAATTATAATTAAAAATAATTAATAATAATAATAACAATAATAAACCTCAACTCTCTACTATAGCTTGCGGGATCGAACGACAGAGAGGGAGATCGGACGCTGGAGTCGGCTATAGGTATGTGGATCTCTCTCTCTCTCTCTCTCTCTCTCTCTCTCTCTCTCAGTTTCTCTGGATCGGACGAACCCGAGGGGGCTGCGGGTTGTTGGAGTCGAACGGGAAGAGGAGATGGGGTTGGAGGTGTCGGCTTGGGAGAGTAGCGAACGGGGAAGAGATCCGGGTCGACACCGAGAGGAGGAAGGGATTTTGGTCGGGGGATTCGCGTCTGTGAGAGGAGCCCAAGTGAAGCCTCTCCCTCTTCGTTTTTTAGACGCGAAGAAAGCGATGGTCGAGGCAGTCGTCGCAGGATTCGCGGGGAAGAGACTGGAGCGGTGCCGAACATATACGAAGTTACGGGATTTCTGTTTGAGTTCGGCTGGATTTAGGGATTTGATGGATCATATGTATGATTTTATCTCTGTTTCTTTTAGATATTGTACAAAGGTCAAAAAAAAAAAAAACATTGATAATTTAATTGATGTCTTATTTAATCCATAAGTTGCCTAAAAAAATTTATTAATTACAATTCCTCTAGCAAATTAATTTACTAATTAGTTATCTTATGCTCAATTATCATATTTAACAGTAGTTAAATATTTATAGTATTAACTAAAATATAATTAATCCCTAACAGTATCATTAAAAAATTAATTAATAATTACTTTTTTAAACAATTGATTGATTGCTTAAATTTATTAAAGTTAATTATTATTATTAAATACTAAAAAAATTAATTAACTTTAATAAATAATTAACTTTCGTATATGTTTTCAAATTAAATACTAAAAATTAATTTGCTTAAATTTATTTTTTAATTAAGAAGTAATTCTTATTAATTTTCAATTAAAGTTAATTATTATCATGTCCCTCTTCGTTTTCAATTAAAGTTGATTAAAGTTAACAATTTCAAAAAACAATCCATTATTATGTTTCCAAATATAAAATAATATATTTTTGCTTTACTTAAGAGCATAGTTTTGGTGGGAAAAAAAAAATAAAGAAAAAAAAACAAAATCCAAACAGGACTTCAGCATACCCGTGGTGACAATTTCATTCAGTGATAAAAGAGCTTCCTCGGCAGGATAGATGGCTATAATATTCTTCACTAAGGTAACAATTTCATTCTGGTATTCTTCTGTAACCCTTGCTACATTTAGTAAATATCATCATTAGTAACTGGATCCCAGCAATTTGGAGTCAGATTTATATCTTTATTATTTCTTTCTAGATTTAGTTGACAGCTCCGTTCATTGAAACAAATTCACACACATCATATATATATGTAAAATTTGAATTCAAAATTTCTTGATTGGTAGTCAAAACTCTCTACCAACAGATCAAAATGAACTTGCATGTTTAGTATTCCTCAGAAGGATCCATATATAACAATGATAAGCAAGTGAAGAAAGAAAATTGCAATTGATAAGGCAAATTGAACTTTTCTTTGTGAATAACAAGTGTTTATATAAGTGCCATCAATGAAAATGTAACAGTATTCATATATATTCCGACTGAACAAAGAAATAAAAATATAATTATAAACATAGGCAACAAATTAAGAACCTAAAGAACAAAGGAGGGCAGAGTTCACCACCACCTTCGATATTTTTCAGACGGACATGTACACTTTGTGTTTATGAACTCATTATCTTCAGGATCTCTGTAAGCTGCACTAGAGTTCACTACCAACAAGTCTTCCTCTCAACAGCAGACCTGACTCTAGCGATGAACTCATCAACAGTCATAGTTCCAAGCTCACCACTATAACGCGACCTCACAGTTACAGTCTGGCTTTCAACTTCCTTAGGTCCAACTACTGCCATCAGAGGAATCTTCTGCTTTTCTGCATTTCTTATGAGCTTAGGTAGGCGTTCACCATGCGAAAGCTCGGCACGAATGCCGGCAGATTTCAAATCTGAAACTACCTTCTTGCAGTAGTTCACCTGAATTATTTATACAAACAAAACATTTTCATACTGAGTCGTTTCTGAATGTTACATTCTGCTACGAAGAAAATAATACAGAAAATCAACCTATGTGCTTATCAAATCCATACCAAAGCCACAGATACTAAATGAGTTATAAATGACATGCTTCTAGGGCAGAAAATGGTGCATTAAGATTTCCTCTTGAAAAATCTAAAAAAAATATTAGTTCCTTTTTTCTAGTAAACGAATTTGGATCAAAATAGAAAGATATTTACTCAAGAAAACGAGATTAACAACTAATCATGGTCATTAACAGCTTTGTCTCAAATTACTTGGTTTGATCGATTGCACCCTTCTTAAAACCCATTCTTTCCTAGGAAGGGCTGCATTCCTCAAAAATTTAGGTTTAGATAAAGCATTTCAATAACATAAATCAAAAGTCCAGAATCTACACAGAAAATTGCCCGGGCAAGATCTTTAATTAGTGAAAAAGATAGAAACCAAATGATACTCGGACCATACCTCAGAATCAGTGACAGGCAAAAGACGAGCTTGAATAGGAGAGATCCAGAGTGGGAAATCACCAGCATAATGTTCAATAAGGACGCCAAAGAATCGCTCCAAAGACCCTAGAATGGCTCTATGGATCAATATAGGACGTCTTTTCTCAGCATTTGAATCTACATAAGTTATGTCAAAGCGCTGAGGCAAGTTGAAATCAACCTGCAGCAGTAGCACAAACAAGCTTCTCAGAAATTTTTTCTATTATCAAATAATAATTAACGAGAACAAGCTTTGATTAGTAAGATTATGTCCGAGAAATAACAGGAAGAAAATGTTGAATGACTAACCTGGACAGTGGAACATTGCCATTTCCTCCCAAGTGCATCTTCAATTTTGAGATCAATCTTCGGACCATAAAATGCGCCACCACCTTCATCAACTTGGTAGTCCCAACCTTTATCGCTTAAAGCTTCTCTCAGTGCAATAGTTGCTTTTTCCCATATATCATCACTGCCAACAAACTTCTCTGGCCTAGTTGAAAGGTTTATTTCATATTTTCTAAAACCAAATTGCAGCAAGATCTCTTGTGTCAAATCAAGGACACCCCTGATTTCATCTTTGATTTGGTCATCCAGACAAAATATATGTGCATCATCCTGCATCATCCAGACAAAATATTTGTTAAGTTCTTGTATCATATTCAGCATCAGACGCACTTGATCTTATTGCAAATGCCAATACAGAATCTGTCTATAGGAAGGCGTGTAAAACAAGTGGGGAGAAATATGGCACAAAGTTTTAAAGGGTAGAAGCCATGCAAAGCATAAAATTCACTTATATAATAATAATCTGATAGCTACTTATTATATGATCTTTGAACCACTATTTATAATAAAGTATCCTACAAGACAAAACAACATAATCAAATTTATCCCAAACTAGCAAATGATCATATTTCACATGAAAATTACAATAGAGGTTAATAAATACTAAATATAAATCAATAAAAAAGATATAATGATAATTCAATTAAATTACTATGAGAAAAATAATTCATATTTGTCCTACATTAGATCAATGTTTAAAATTGCGTATTCGGGTATTGAGGCGTTTTTCATTCGTGAGGCGAGGCATAAGCCTCAAGGCGTTTTGAGACGTAAGCCTCAAAATCAAAAGATTGCGTAAACATAAAATGATAAATTTGTTATATACTAATGAGTGAATGATATAAAACATAAAAAAGCATAAGATATGAAGGGAAATCAAAATATCTCAATAATAAGACAACATGAAATATAGTTCAACTCAAAATTCTATCTTTCGGAAATCCCGGTATTCTTTTCATTAACATATAATTCCGGTTTCAAAAAATAAATAGCAATGACATATCACATAAGAACTCATAAGTCATCAACACTGTCATCACTAAGGGGTTCTTCATTTGAATCATCATTATGGTGAACTGCTCTCCCCTTCCTCCTTTCCTATAGAGTCCAATGTAGGGCATTTACTTCAAGATTTATGTAAGTTTTAATATATATAGCGTGAGGCGTAAGCCTCATGCTAGTGAGGCGAGGCAGGCCTCAACCAAGTTGAGGCGCAAGCCTCATAAGAAAAACTCGAGGCGTAAGCATCGAGGCGTTTTTTACTGGAATTGCGCAAAGGCGGGCCTCAAGGCTAGCCTCATATTGCGCAATTTTAAACCATGCATTAGATCTTCTTACAATAGAAATCATGAAAAAGGCATACCTGCGTAAACCCTCTGACACGAAACAGGCCATGCAGGCTACCAGAGAGCTCATAACGATATACTGTTCCCAATTCTGCCACTCTGATTGGAAAATCCCTATATGAATGTAGCTTATGCTTATAAACTAAAATGTGGTAAGGACAATTCATGGGCCGAAGCTGATAGAGTTCATCCTCAATATTCATCTGATCATACATATTTTCCTTATAGAAGTCCAGGTGCCCACTAACTCTCCAGAGATCTGCCTTTGCAACGTGAGGAGTATATAGAAGTTCATAACCATGATGTAAATGAATTTTCTTCCATGAATCTTCAATGATGTGCCTAACTATGGCACCTTTAGGATGCCAAAACACAAGGCCACCTCCAGCATCTTCCTATAAAAGGTTCATGAGTTGTCATGATAATTGATTGAAACCAAAGGATCAGATAGTGCTAGTCAAAGGTTACAGAAATTTTAAAATTTTCAGCAATTGACTGACCCAAAAACATCATTAAAAAAGAGATCATATAAGGAAGCTAAGCCAATTGATAGAAAAAACAATTTACTAAAAGAAAAAACTACTCTTTGTAAGCATATAATCATAAAAACCCATCAAATGACCATTAAGTAAGCTTTTCAAGAGGTAATAAACCATTAAACCAAAAAGAAATCCACCAAACAAAAAACTTATTTTGGCAGGTTACACACATACTGAAGATCTTAACATAAGGTTTAAAATTTCACAAAAAAATTGAAGTTAGCTTTAAATTATCAGTATTAAGATGCAAATTACATACAAAAACAAAACCTTTTAGATTATTAAAAAGAAATGATCTGTAAGATAATCACAATGTAACGACTCCCAAGTTCAGCATTCAGTGACAGTTTAAGATATTTTGTCACTTTAATAAATTATTAGTCAAGCTTACACAATACTGGAACTTTACAACCCAGGCATGTGAAGAAGAGCAAAATATTTGTAGCAATAATACATTAAAAAACATCAGTCTAGTTGACTAGGAAACAAATATTATGCAAATGTTATGATTGAGAGGACCTGAATAGAAAATAAATCAAGATCCTGGCCCAAACGTCTATGATCACGGCGCTTTGCTTCCTCTTTAAATTTCAGGTAAGCTTTCAGTTGCTCCTCAGTCTCCCATGCTGTGCCATATATCCTTTGCAGCATTTGCCTTCTTTCATCTCCTCTCCAGTAAGCCCCAGCAACAGATTCAAGTTCAACAGCCTTTGCGTTAATATACCCAGTAGAGTCAACATGGGGTCCAGCACAAAGGTCCCACCACTCATCTCCTGTTTGTAGTCGATCATTTTGTGCAAATTTTTGATTGATAAATAAAAAAATGCACAAAAACATAGACAAAATAGCATATCAAACCTATATGATAAATAGTAATAGAATCTTGCTTGATGCTTTCCAAAATCTCCAATTTGTAAGGCTCATTGATCGCAGATATTCTGTTTTGAGCTTCTTCTCTGGAAACTTCTTCTTTCAGTAAAGGTAGATTGCGTTTAATGATCCGATCCTACAGATGATGCAAGAAATAAATTCCGTGCCCTGAAATGATAAGAAAATGAATACGCTCCCAATTAAAAAATAAAGTGACCTTCAAACCATGATTCACAACATTCTTACCATTTCCTTTTTTATTCTCTTCAAATCCCTATCTGTTAAAGGCTCCATGTCAAAGTCATAATAGAATCCATTATCAATCCAAGGACCAATTGTAACCTTCGAATTTGGGAAGAGTTTCTGGACAGCCATGGCCATGACATGTGCACACTGAAGTATACAACAAATATCTCTTTTTCAGAAATAAAATACAACAAATATATCAACACACATCATTGATAACAGATAACTTAATTCTTCACAGCGCTATTTGCATAACAAGAAATAAGACCAGATTCATTGGCACACCAACCATAAAGATTAGAAGAAAATATTGCCTATGAAGGTAAGAATATAGTCTGTACAATCAATTATGGTTATACAACGATATCTCTGAAATGTTTTTTTTAATTACTTCTATTTGTGGCTTGCTCTTTCTAAAAAGCTAATTTCACTCTCTTGCCACAATAGCAATCCGAAGATATAAAATGTATAAAGTCACCTATTTAAATA
Organism: Dendrobium nobile; assembly: GCA_022539455.1. Lineage (NCBI taxonomy): Eukaryota > Viridiplantae > Streptophyta > Magnoliopsida > Asparagales > Orchidaceae > Dendrobium > Dendrobium nobile. Next base: position 28,915,406 of record CM039723.1, on the reverse strand, counting down.
GTATCTGAACTGACGAGGACCCTCATTAAGCAGTTATATAAACCATAACATACATTAGGCTAACTCTCATCCTAAGAAAAACTACAAGTATACCCACTTTTCATGTGCATATAATACTTTCTACTGTATAAAATACTTCGTCAAACCAGTAGGGAATGTAAAAGACCACAATAGCACTTAAAATACCATCTGAGTGAAAAGTCACCTAAGTAGTAGGCTCAATCCAATCCTTGATACCCAAGCATTGAGCTTAGTCAGGAGTTCCATATTTTTTTTACTAAAGAAACCTTGCCAAGGGCCGATTGTTATAACTCGCCAATAATACTCATTCATGGTGTACACTCATGACTACTTATGCAGGTATCAGTTCATAGGTATCTTACAAGTTACTTTAGGGTAGAGCGGAAGGAGGATCCACAACTCTCTCGGAGTCATTCGAGATACTCGCTCAGGAGCTGAGAATGAGCTTAACATTGGAGCATGGTGGACCAACACCAGTTACCTCAGCTAACAGCACATATCGCCTCCACAAACATCTCTCAAAACCGGGTTGATCCTTTCCACCTCAATGGGGCGACCCCAAATCGGCTTTTTGCTCAATGCTAGCCCGTTCTCATGACCACACTTCGATGAAACTCACCCCTTCCCATCTCAACAAGGCGATTCCAAACCAGCTTCCATCCAACATCAACAGGTTTCCATAAGCTCACTCGACTCACCCTTCTCAATCACCATTCCACTTGACACTAATGGTCAAACAACAACAAAGACTAATGGGACAATTTACCATACCCAGTACATACTCCATGTATCTTTCTAAACCCTATTAAAATGGGGAGAAACAACAAACAGAAAAAGGAGGGAGAGAGGGGGCTGACACACAAGAGAATATTGTATCTCACAATAAAGCCCATAAGAGAAGAGAAATATTTTGTCATTTTTCTCTTTCTTAGCTTAAGCTCTATAGTCTAGAGCTCTAGCTTTCATTACTATTGTATCTCTAGCTTATATGATAAAGATTTTGTCTAGATCTACACTCTCTCATCATCTCTCTTTTTCCTCGTATTTAGACTTCATTGCCTTCTCCCCACAAGCTCTCAATTCATAGGTAGCATGAAGTCTAGCCCGATATCATCCACCAGATAAAACATGATTCAATATCCCCTTGGATCTAGTGAGGCAAAAATATGCTACCTACTGAGCAAAAAAATTGCTAACAACTAAGCAACTTGAAACCTTGGAGAATACCATGAATCATGAGTACACCACTCGCCACGAACTGCAAGAAATGGAAGAATAACTCCTAAATCCCATTCAGGATGCTCTTGCTTCTGCTAGCCACCTGCTGCAAATAGTCAACAGGCTCGAAGAGCTAGCTGATTTTGATACATATCACGAGCCACCAGAAGAAGCGCATATTTCAGATCTAGCTACCAGCCTTGCTCGCCCTAGGCGAGAGATGAGAACTCTAGTCCAATCTTCGGATGAGCCAAAGAAATTGAACCAGGGCCGACTAATGCCTCATACAGATCCATCTCCAAAGAAAGAGTACTTCCCAAGTTCAAGGTACCTCATCTTGAAGCCTACCGAAGAAAACTGGTCCTACGAATAATGTGGCAACTTTTGAGTCTATGACTTCTCTCATCGACATTGATGGCACCCCCCAGCATCGTCTCTTCGTCTCTTCTTTACTACTATAAAAGACTCGGCGTTAAGGTGGTTCACTCATTTACCCAGTGAAGTGAACCAAATTATCGCACAATTCGTCAGTGACCAGAGCGCCACCCCCCCACGCCCCCCCCCCCCCCCCCCCAAAAAAAAATAAGAAAAGTTGCAAGTTATGCTAAAAAAGAAACAAGAACCTGATGAGTCGCTAAGAAGCTTCATATTGAAGTTCCATAAAGAAATGCTCAACATAAAAGTCCTTGAACTGATAGTCACCCAAATAGCCCTGACCCAGGGGTTGAGATAAGATCCCTTCCAGTATGAACTAGGCCTGCAGTAGCCGAAGATGCTGCTAGAACTATTGGAACTCGCCAACAATCATATAAATGTTGAGGAGTACAACCGAGTAACTGAATCTTCTACAACTACCCTACACCAGGATATCTCCATAAGTAAAAACCTCTCCCTAGAGAAAATAAGAGAAAGGGCTACGTTCCAAGACAGAAAGAACCAAGGATCAAGTTTTCAACGAAACTGGAGGTGCCACAATCCATACGAGGCACCTGCTCGTCCAAGATTTCTGAAAACAGAAACACATCTAACACCAAGAATCGAAGATGTGCACAGAGATGTTGCTCACCAACCTTAGAAATATCCAAATTATACTTCACTGAGGGTATCCATACACGAGCTTATAGAGGCCATCTAAAATAAGGAATTCTTCAGACGACCGCCGCCTATAAAGATCGATAGCGCCTGAGATATGTCAAGATAATGTGCATTCCACAAGAATTATGGGTGTGAAACTGAGAAGTATCGTCACCTACACAATATGATCGAAGAACTCATCAAATAAAGGAAGCATAAAGAATTCGTCCTCACAAATCCAAAGCAACGACCAAGAAAAGCTTTAATTGAAAATAACAACAACGAGCATAGGTCGGCTCGATAAAACAAATTTGTAGGGGTAGTACCCAAAATCGTGGGACGCAATCGAAGAGATGTTCCTACATGTGGGAAGAAGCCACGCATTAGAGAAGTCAACATAGAATTGTACTCACGATCTACTGAAGACACACCATAATGAAGCCATTGTTCTTATAGCCCTGATCGATAACATTCTGATAGATACGAGGAGTTAATCTTTAAGGTAGTCTTTGACAAGATGAATACGCTCACCTCTCAGCTTGTTCTTACAGCAGGACCCTTTTACAAATTCTCAGGACAGCGTAGAGAGACTAAAGGAATAATTGCCCTACTTGTCACCCGGGGCGAAGGAAACCATCAGTACACTGCCATGGCAGACTTTGTCATGGACAATGCCCAAGCTACCTACAACACCATATTCGACAGGCCACTACTAAATACCTTCAGAGCTACGGTATCCACATACTACGTAGCAGTTAAATTTCCAGCCTAGCTCAATCATGTACCTGCTACCTGCGAGCAATCGATCTAACCGATGGCTCCAAAGAAACCCTCCAGCTTGACATAGAGTGAGGCCCAGGCCTTGCGACAACCAAAGCCATTAAAAAAGAACCCCCAACGAGAAATGAACCAAGAAAATCTTTCCAAATTAGCACATCCTTCAGCAGAGAACATCGTGAAAAGTTGGTACAAACTCTCAGCATCAATCTCAAAATATTCGCATGGATAACTGCAAACATACTAGGCTTAATGAAGAAATTATATGCCACCAACTAAATGCACAGAAAGACTCTCGCCCCATCAAGTAAAGGATCAAAAAGACCACTGCTTTACTCATCAGACCCATTCGACAAGTAGAACTACCACCACCAATTTCATCAGAAAAGTCCAATATCTTGATTTGATTTCGAATGTAGGTGATGCTTCAGAAATCGACCGACAAATGAAGAATGTGTGGACTTCACTAATCTGAACTCAGTATGCCATAAGAATGGCTACTCATTGCTAAGGATTGATGCCCTAGTCTACTTGTCGGTGGGACATCCTGTTATGAGTTTCCTAGATGTCTTCAGAGGCTACCATCAGATCAAGATACATCACAAAGATTGCAAGAAAAATGTGTTCATCACAACAGAAGGCCCGTACTGCTACAAGATTATGTCTTTCGGAGTGAAAAATGCTGGAGCCACCTATCAGAGAATGATGAACAAGGTTCCCAAAAAATAGAAGGACAAAAATATCAAAGTATATGTGGATGACCTGCTAGCAAGATTAAATCTCCCAATCAGCATATCAAAACAGACAAGAGATATTCCTCACTCTCAAAAAGTACAACTTGAGATTGTATCCGCTTAAATGCAACTTTAGAGCTGGTGCAGGGAAGTTCTTATGGTTTGTTATCACGCCCGATAAAATCAAAATCAACCACGACAAACTACAAGTCATACTCAACATGAAGACGCGCAGAACCGCCAAAGAAGTCTAGCAACTTATAGGTCGGATTGCCAGACTCAACCATTTCATCTCTCGATAGAGAGAGAGAGAGAGAGAGAGAGAGAGAGAGAGAGAGAGAGATGCACCCCCTTCTTCAAAACTCTTAGAAAAGCGCAGAAATTATCTTGGGGATACGACTGCAATGCCAACTTCCAACAATAGAAAAGTCTCCTTACTCTACTGCTAATTCTTCAAAGCCCTCGGCCAGGAAAAAATTTGTTGATATACGTCGGAGGAAAGAATCAATGCTCATCTACTATTTGAGTTGCATGTTCTGAGGTATAACAACAATTTATCGCCTAGCCGAGGGAAGAAGGAAAGAATCAAAGACACAATCAGTTCAGCACTCATCAAGGAAGAAAGAAAGAATCAATGACCCATCTACTACGTGAGCTATATGCTCCGAATGAAAAGCAAAGACACCCATCATAGAAAGACTTGCATGGGCACTAGTCAACTCAGCCTAACGATTGCGACCCTACTATCAGGACCATTCTTTTTAGATGGTAAATGATCATCCTCTCAAGATAGTTCTCGTCAAGCATGAGAAGAACTTCGAGCGCAAGCTGTACTCGGATAAGAGACGAGCTAACATCGAGCGCAAGCTGTACTCGGATAAGAGAAAATTTAATTCCTCTCTCTTTTCTCAATTCTCAAGTTAATAAGATATTTTTCCATAGGGTTTAGCTAATTTTTCATGGTAAATTTTGTATTAAAAAATTGGGAGTAGCCAAAAAATCAACAATAACTTTAAGCTTCATAAAGCCCCTCCCAAAATTGCCAATTTCAACGATTTTAATTTGCCACATAAAATTAGTGAAATGAAATCATTTTCTAAAATATGTTTTCTATAAGCAAGCAACCAAATAAGACCTCCTTGGATTCAATTCATTACACTTACTAGCTAGCTGATAGGTAACACTTGTAGATCTTCTGAAAAATAGCGAGACAGTGACTGGACTGCTGTCCACAGCAGGAAAACACAGCAAAACCGCTGTTTACAGGAGTTTAACAGCAGTATTTCAGAGGAAATTGGAAAAACTCAAAGCAAGATTTGTATTCCACTAATAGATGAATAAAATAGCAAAGATACAATTGATCCTCAATTCGAGAGGAGGATCGATCTCTCCCAAATCTCTAGACGCCGCTAGAGCCCAAAGAAACCTAAATCTAAGAGATCTCAAATTTCAGCCAAATTCAAGATGATCAAACCCTAGGAAAAACAACTATTTAATGCATACAAATCAAAAGGAAATCCCTAAACAGTCCCTACATTCAAATTTCTCTCCCAAAATGCTAAAAAATGCTTCCTAAAATGCTCTAATGGGCTGGTTGGGCCGCTCGATCTCCGCAGGAGGCGGAGATCTATCACTCTTTGAGACTTGCCGGTTCTGTGTGGACCGGCTGGACCGGTCTAACAATACTCCCCTCCCCAAAATCCACTTTGTCCTTAAGGTGGAGATATGCTCGTGTTCCGGTGGAGGTGGACATCCTTGAGGTGACTGAAAATCCTTACTGTATTGCTGAACCAAGGGCTGCACGGAAGGAGGAACATCCCCTCCCTCTTCCAATCTGATCGCATCCAGCTTGTGTGGTCCCACCAGATAATCTTCCCCCACCTCTTGTACGTCCCTAACCATGGTCTTAAGTGGTGTGATGGCTTTGGATAGCCCTGCATCTCCCCTTATGACCACCCTTATCCCATCCACCATTAATTCCATCGTGAGTGCTCCCCAATTGTCCTTGGTTTCCCCCAAGGTTTGCAACCACTTCATCCCCAGGATGACATCAGTGCTTCCTAACTCTAGTGGGAGAAAGTCCTCCCTTACTTGAATCCCCTGGATGGTCAACACCACTCCTTTACAGATTCCCTGGCCTTTCTCCACCTTCCCTGTACCCATCATCACCCCATAACAGCCGAAGTCCACCAATTTTACTCCCAATTGATTGACGTCCTGAGTGGAAATGAAATTGTGGGTAGCCCCACTATCAATTAGTACCACCACCTCACGGCCAGCTATCTCTCCTTTCACTTTCATAGTATGACTCGGAGTGAATCCCACTACAGAGTTCAGAGAGACTTCTGCCATATCCAGGTGCAACTTCTCCTCCTCTCCAGATCTGCTCCCACCTCCCTCGTCTTTACAGACAAGGAGAACCTGAAGAGTTTGGTCCTTGCACCTATGCCCTAGCACGTACTTCTCATCACATCTGAAGCACAACCCGTTTGTCCTCTTATCCTGCATCTCCTTCTCTGTCAGCCTCTTGAAATTTTCCCCAGTCCCTCCTCCTACTAGCTTCTCCCGGGTAGTCTCATTATTATTGCCTGATGCAGGCCCCTTTGGTGCTAGAAGAGTGGTCATCGTCCTGTAAGAGCCTCATGAGCAGTTCCTCGAGCTCCTCTTTCAGACTTCTTCTGGTCTTCCACCAACTGGGCCAACTCCATGGCCTTGCCTAGATTCCTTGGCTCCAACACTCTGACTGCTGTTCTTACCTCCGGTTTCAGCCCCTTCATGAAATTCCCTTCCAGGGCTGACTCCGAGATATGGTCTAGCCTACTAGCCAGATACTCGAACCTGTCCCTGTAATCTGCCACCGTGCCTTCCTGGGTAAGGGCAAAGAATTGCTCATAGAAGTCTCCTCCCTCATCTGCTCGGAAACGCTCTAATAAGCATTCTTTGAACTCCCGTCAGCTCCGGATAGGCTCCCATCTGTCACGCCACTGATACCAGGCTAAGGCTTTTCCCTCTAAGCACATTCCCGCCGCTGTCAATTTCTCCTCCTCCGTCAGCCCATTGACAGCAAAATATCGCTCCACCTTATAAATTCACCCATGGCCATCCTCAACCTCAAAGATGGGCATCTTCAGCTTCCTCACCTTTGGATCTCCTCCGTTTCCCCCGACTCCTCCATTACCTCCCATTCCTCGAAGAGGAAGAGCTCCCCAAGTGTCCCGTTCATCCCTCCGACGATTATACTCGAACCCCTCTTCATACTCTCCTCTTCTTCCTTCAAAATCATCACCTCGATGCTGAATTCCTTCAAATTCAGCAACTCGACGATGAAGTTCCTCCCTTCTTCCTTCGAAATCAGCCCCTCAACGCTGAATTCTTTCAAATTCAGTACCTCGGCGATGAAATTCCTCCCTTCTTCCTTCAAAATCATCCCCTCGACGCTGAATCTTTCGAATTCAGCACCTCGGTGATGGAATTCCTCTCTTCCCTTCAAAATCAGCACCTCGACGCTGGATTCTTTCAAATTCAGCACCTGGGCGATGAAATTCTTCTCTTCTTCCGACAAAATCAGCCTCCCGTTTGTCGTGTCCCCTACTCATCTCTTCTCTAGAAAGCAGTTCCAGAGGGGGCATGTCGTTCTCCTCCTCCAGGATCTCCACCTCTGAATTCCTCCTCCCCCGCAACGGGTTTGAATTTCCTCCCATGCCATGGTCGTCGATGGTCTTGCTTACTTCCGATGTCGTCGGATTGGCCTTCATTTCAAGTAATTTCTTCATCATTTCTTCCAACACGGAGAACTTCCCCTCCAACCTTTCATTGTTGGAGGTGATTTGATTTTGGAAATCAAAAAATCTTCCCTCCAAATCAGATTTCAATTGTCTAATTTCGCCTTCCAAGACTTCTACCTTCTTCCTGGCCATCATTCTCCCATGGAATCTCAAAGGTCTTATTCCGGGAACGAAGAAACTGCTGAAATTTTCAGGATTTCAGCCGCCAACGGTCCCAAAAATGACGCTTTGATACCAATTTGATAGGAAATACTTGAGTTCGCAAGTAACCCTAAGGGTAAACTTGAGTTCTCAAGCAATCCTAACACCAAACGAAGAGCAAACAGCAGTAAATCTGCTGTCCACAGCAGAAAAACAGCAAAACCACAAGGAAATCTGAGGGAAACTCAAAGAAAAGCTTGTATTCCACTAGTCGATGAATAAAATAGCAAGATACAATTGATCCTCAATTCGAGAGGATCGATCTCTCCCAAATCTCTAGACCCCGCTAGAGCCCAAAGAAAACCAAAATCTAAGAGATCTCAAATTTCAACCAAATTCAAGATGATCAAACCCTAGGAAAAACAACTATTTAATGCATACAAATCAAAAGGAAATCCCTAAACAGTCCCTACATTCAAATTTCCCTCTCAAAACGCTAAAAAACGCTTTCTAAAATGCTCTAATGGGTTGGTCGGGCCGCTCGATCTCCGCAGGAGGCGGAGATCTATCGCTCTTTACGACTTGTCGATCCTGTGCGGACCGACTGGACCGGTCCAATGGACCAGTCTAACACTAGCCTAATCCAAAATTCTCTCATGAAGTACGCGCCCTTTAAAATAATTATGTTCTTAAGACTTCTCTTTTCAATCAAGTCATGTAATTAAAATTTTACAAAGCATTCTTTATATGAAATATCATAAAATTATGTTCAATGGATGAGCTCAATAGGCTTGTTGCTATATTGACCGAATCAAAAATAAGAAAAAACTTTTCTGCGGCATTTCAAAACCTTGAGCTATTTTGTAGCAGGATTTATGCCAAATTTAAGGCAGATTTGAGCAAAATTCAGCCAAACGCCCTAAAATGCAAAACCAAATCTCACGGTAAATGAAAGCCGCCATAGACAGAAAATTAATCCTTTTCGTGGCAAACCTCGGATTTCTAAAATCCTCTGATTCGGCAGATTTACGGGATTTGGTCAAGGAAGCACACGAAAGGGAGAAAGTTACCTTCATAGTGAGTGAGCTCCCGTCGTTGCTTCCAATCAAAATGTCATAACTTCATATCCAACAGGAGGGGAACGTCTTCAAGGAGGGAAGTCGAACAGTGACGAAGGAGCCGAAGAGAAGAAATAAATGGGAAAAGCAAATCGTAGTGCATAGGCTATGGAAAGAAAGGAGTCGATTTAGAAATATTTTTTAAAATGAATAAATTAATCTTAATAATTAATATTTATTAATTAATTAGACATTAATTCATGTAAATTAATATTATTTATAACTTATTTTAATGAAAATTATTATATTTAATTAATTAATAATTAATAATTAATAAATATATTAGATTATGCTAATTATAAGTTTGTTTCAATTCGATAAAAAATTTAATTTGCTATAAATATAAATGTTTAATTAAAAAAGCTAGCTATATATACATTAGTTATAAAATAAAATAAATCATAATAAAATAATAATAATTTAAATAATTGATACTATTTTTATTTAATTTATCTAAATAGAAATAATGAGTTAATTAACTTACTAAATTATTAATTAATAAATAATCCATTTGTTGATTAGATTATGTATGATTTAAATAGTCTATTTCGGGGACTTAGGTTTTACAACTATTTCGTAAATTAATTTCTTACAAATTTAGATAATTATTATTACTATTAATATTAATAAAATAGAAGATTATTTAAAATGAGTAAACTAATCTTAAATTTATATTATTATTGTATTTTTTATGGAAACTTTGTTGCATTTTATTTTAGCTTTTGTTGTTGTATCTTAATTATCCAAAAAATGCATGCCTAATCTCTTACCTCTTTAAATTCTAAATTGAATAGTCAAATAGTTACAAAAGATTTATCATAAATGTTACCAAACAATTTTTAGGATTGAAATGAAAATTATTTATAACTTATTTTAATGAAAATTATTATATTTAATTAATTAATAATTAATAATTAATAAATATATTAGATTATGCTAATTATAAGTTTGTTTCAATTCGATAAAAAATTTAATTTGCTATAAATATAAATGTTTAATTAAATAATCAATTTGTTGATTAGATTATGTATGATTTAAATAGTCTATTTCGGGGACTTAGGTTTTACAACTATTTCGTAAATTAATTTCTTACAAATTTAGATAATTATTATTACTATTAATATTAATAAAATAGAAGATTATTTAAAATGAGTAAACTAATCTTAAATTTATATTATTATTGTATTTTTTATGGAAACTTTGTTGCATTTTATTTTAACTTTTGTTGTTGTATCTTAATTATCCAAAAAATGCATGTCTAATCTCTTAACCGCTTTAAATTCTAAATTGAATAGTCAAATAGTTACAAAAGATTTATCATAAATGTTACCAGGATTTAAATCACCCTCCCCCCCCCCCCACTTGAGGATTTACAAAATCCTGATTTAGAGGATTTACGAAATTCTACTTAAATGAAATCCTGTGTGCTACCAAACAGTCTCTAGAAGTAACAATATCAAAACAAAGGGGGAAAAATTAAAAAAAAAAAACTATCTAAGAAATCAGGAACTGAGAATAAAAGAACAAATTGAGAGTAGCAGTCCCACCGTATGTCGGATGCAGAGGAGCTTCTCCGACGACTCGTTAGTCGGAAGTACGATCATCTCCTCAATAAACTTCTCGCTCTCTTTCCTCTCCTCGGTATCGACTGGCGCTTGTGGCGCAGCCGCCATGGCTGAGGCGATGAAGGACAACGATGAATTGGACTTGTGCGGCGTAACCCTAGAGGTCGATGTAGCGATAGATCGCCGAGACTCGGCATGGATGACGCCACCTGGGTGTTGAAACGCTAAGGTTTTGGGTCCGGTGAACAGAAGAGAAGTGGAGGCTGTTACCATTGATGCGAAATAAGTTGCTGTGTGGCGGGTAGCTTCGTTTTCTAGTTTTAGATAAGGAGAAGCGCGGCCCGTGCTCGTACACGTGCTCATCACGAGCATAGATTTTTTTTTTATTTATTCATTTGGGATTAAAAAATTTCATTATTTATTATCCGTTGTAACTAAAATTAAATTCAATAATATTCTTAGAATATTAAAATTATGTTTGAATCTTATTTGAACCATATTTAAAATAGAATTATAACTTTATTTAAATTTTGTTCAAACAATATTCAATCCTAATTTAAATATGACTCGAACATGAATAAAATATAATTTCCATAGGTTATATACACTTGTGGCCTCCTAGAGTATTCGCGGCGGTAGAGAAATATATAGTTTAACATCTTAGCATTGTACGAAGATCCAGCACACAATCAGATAAGTGAGAGGGTGTGGCATTCATAAGAGATACCAGAGTTTTTACGTGGAAAACCCCAGAAATGGGGAAAAACCACGGGGCCTGGCCCAGATTGAATGAATCCACTAGTATTTGCAGTCGATTACAAATGAGGCCCTTCATTAGGAGAAAGTCTTGGCTTAATGTCACAAATGTACATCATATAGAGTGCATTACATGGTGGGAGTTACAATATAAACACGTTTGTTTGGACGGCATGACCATAGTCGATAGGATTGAGGCTGAAAATACCGTTGTCCAGTGATGGAGGTCGGAAGGACCATAGTAGGTGATGTAGGTCGGAAGGATCATAGTTGGCAGGAGATAGGGGTCTAAAAGATCATAATTGGCAGGAGACCAGGGTTTGAAAGACCATTGTAGTAGGGCAGTACTCTGGTAGAACTCTGGGCATCAGGTGGTGGCCCAGCAGAAGTCCAGGCCTCAGGTGGTGTCTTGGTGGAGCACAAGGCCTCAAGTGTTGGTTCAGCGGAAGTTTGAGCCTTAAGTGGTAGCCTAGTGAAGCACAGGGTTTCAAGTGGCGGTCCGGTGGAAGTCTGGGCCTCAAGTGGTAGTCCGGCGGAGTTAAGGGCCTAAAATGGTGGCTCGGCGGAGCAATGACGTCAGACGGTGGTCCAGCGGAGGTGAGGGCCTCAAGTGGTGGTCCTAAAGAGCAACGGCGTCAGGCAGTGGTCCGACGGAGGTGAGGGCCTCCAGTGGTGGTCCGGCGAAAGTGAGGGACTCAAGTGGTGGTCCGGCGGAGCAACGGCGTCAGGCGGTGGTCCGACGGAGGTGAGGGCCTCAAGTGGTGGTCCAGCAAAGCAATGGCGTCAGGCGGTGGTCAGGCGGAGGTGAGGGCCTCAAGGGGTGGTCCGGTGGAGCAACGGCGCCAGGCAGTGGTCCGGTGGAGGTGAGGGCCTCAAATGGTGGTCCGGCGGAAATCCGGCGGTGGTCGATGGGGAGATTCTTCCTTCTCTTCCTTCTCTTCCTTCTCTTCTTGCTTCCCTCTCCTCTCAAGAGAAATAAGGGGTCTATTTATAGATTTCTGGAGTGGCATAACCCGTAAATAGGTGAGAGATCATGGGTAAATGGGGAGTGGTTGGATGGATGGCCGATATTGAATCCCTTGATCATGCACCATTCGTCAGACATTTGAAGACCTTAATGATGTCAGAATTTGACAAGCTTGGGCTCATTGGATTTGTCTCGTCAAGCTACTCGATTCGACTATAAGCACGTCATGTTCGAAAACTATTTAGTAACCCAAATTGTGGTTTGAACCTTCCAACAACGCTTCGTGTCCTTGATTTGTACTCATTTAGGCTTGGATTGAGTCGAATTTGGTGTCGTTGGGTTCGTATTTCCGAGACACTCAGTTTGACTATAAGTTTGCTAAAATAGGAATTCAGGTGATCCCAGATTTAATTTTTGAAGTTTCTGGCTTGATTTTTTGCCTCGAGATTCGTGCCCGATCAAGATAATATTTTGATGATATATCAACAGTAGAGTGCATTCTAATAACTTTAATATGGTAGTCTATAAAAATATTACAATGAAATGCAATCATAATAGCTATAATTTAACATATTATAAGATAAATACAATTATATATTTCAATTGTTATAAATTAGCAGAGAACTATCATAATAGCTACGATATTATAAATTATAAAATAAATACAATATAGTATAAATAAACAATTTTAACAAATAAGAGTTCATCCAATAGTTATAGCTATATTTCATCAAATAAGAACCAAATTAGCTATGATATTAGGGTTCAATCCATCAACTATAACACAACCATCTAAATAGAAAATATCACTTAAAGAATAGAAGTTTACAATAGAGTGCTATGCAAATGAATTGAACCAATAATATTTATAACATGAGTCAATCATGTTTGAATAGGCCTATGGCTATACATTGTTGTTAAATAATTTTACACCTTAACGATTTACATATAATTATATATAATGAAGTGTAACTTATAAAAGATTTTTCATTGCATTCAAGTAGAGTAAATGTTGTATTGCATATTTTTCATAGTCTATAAAAATTCAATTGAATATACTTATTAGACTATATGGTACAATGTTTTGCATAGGTTTCCATTAAATTATCAAATAGCTTTCTTTACAATTGACCTAAGAACCACATTTGTATTGTTCATACTAGGGGTGTCAATATTTGACACGACACCAAAACCCGACTCGAACCCGACCCGAACATTTCAGGTTAGACTCGACTCAATTTCAAAATGGGTCGGGTTCGGGTTCTCGGATTCGACCCATTTGAAAAACAGGTCGGGTTTGGGTAGACCTGACATGTTATTGGGCCAACCCGGAAACCCGTTTGAAAAGAGCTGCCCGAGACTACCCGCACCTGCCCTTTCAGCCCGTGCGCCTACCGAGGCTGCCCTCTAACCCCCTCGAATGCCTCCGCCAGCCCACTCCTGTTTGCGCTAGCTCGCTCATGTATGCGCCCGCCCGCAACCCACCGCCCGCTGTCTACAGTCTGCCGTTTCGCCATCCCGTCACCGTCGGAAGCTCAACCGTGTCGGGTTGGGTCGGGTCCCCCGTTTGAACCCAGATCAATTTCGATTTTGACCCAAACCCAACCCAAAACCCAATTTTAAAATCCCTAGTCCCTTCCAACTTTGAAGGAGTTATAGAGGAGAAAATTTCATACATGTTGAATAACCTTAATATTTAGAGCAACATAAGAAAGCACTTACAAACAAGTTTAACATTGCAGGTATGGTATGCAAGGAAGTGCAAAAGGGGTTAGATTCATACACTGTATGAATTGCATAATGACTGAGATCTCGCATATCATGCATGTACTTTATTCTAGTTCTTTAGGTAATATATGAGTCATACATCAGCTGAAGATTTATGAAAGTTCTCTTCCACTTCGAAGGCATATATCAGGGATTCTTTATACCACTTCATAGAGTTGTTCCTCTTTGTTTTATTATATGTAGAGTTAACTATTTTACAATACTAATTAAATAATTTTTCAAACATAATGATTAATGTTCCAATAGTCTTTGAGCAAAGCTAGATTTGCTCTCTAAAAAGATAACATAAAAATTAATATAATGAAAAAAAATAAAGTTAATGTCTTTTGTTATTCAAGAACTCATACCATTAATAAAGTAATATATATATTTCCTTAATATATAGCTATATAGTTGGTGTATTCAAATATCAAAATCATAATTTCCACTCATTACCCTTTTCTACCTCTATATCTTTGCAATTGTCTACTAATCCTAATATCCAAGACCTGAATGAAAATAATTTCTCCTCATCAATTGGGTTGAGGGGATCCTAACATAAAACTGGCATAAGGATTCATAGGCTTGTGCTCCTTTTTTGATGGATATGTGAAATTCATATCCAAATAAGTCATATATATTCGTTCACTTCCTCCTACTATAATCTATTTACTTAGCCTTACTTCTATGTATAAACATAAGAGACGAGCTAACATCCCCTTCATTTTCAACTCTTATATATGTATATACAATAACAAGGGATCAATCAATATACCTTATCTTCTCCACATCCTCATGAACCTCCTCCATCGCATTATCTTTATTCAATCCACTTTCTTATTTATAGCTCTAATTGGGATAGGCTGAGAAAGAATATTTATAATGCGCTTTTAGAAAGTCACCTTCATCAGCTCTATGTATCAACATAAAATGAATAATTATTTATAAGGAATAATTTATGAAAGGCCTCTGAGTTCATTTAAAATAATAATCGATCACATAAAGTAAAACATTTTTTCTTAATTTAAAAAATGATTTGCACTTACATTTCATCTTTATTCATCAACATTAACCAGAAATATTCTCCAGTGAGCATATGTAATACAAGGTATTAGTGTTCTCTCTCCAAGGAACTCATCATATCTCCTCCTAGCCCTAAGATGGCTTCATAAGTGTGGATATCATGTGGATGAAGTTAATCACGCTAAAAGCCCGACTATAAGAAAAATGTCTAAAGCTCAAGGAAATGATCAAAGAAAAGGCCATTTATAAGAGCCTAATAAAGAGTCCACATTTTTAGATATTTTAAGTGCAAATTATATTTTATTTTTCATTCAAAAGATTGTGTAGCCACCATTATATGGTTAGGTAAAATGAAGTATTGAAAATATGTAGTTAGAATGTTTTCTAATTAATGGAAACCTACCCTTCTTTTTCCCTCCCTTTTTTCTTCAAAAAGTAGTTGCCTAAGAGTTTTATAATTCCTATTAATATTGGTTAAAATGTTTTGAAATATTTAGTTTTGGAATGAAATAATTTATGGAGAAGTGCTCTTCATTTTCTTGGTACTTGATTTCTTCAAGTTTGTGCCTTTTTTATTGCTTTTATGTTATTCACTATTATTTTTTAATGCTTGCTCTAAACTCTTCACAACTCTTCTTTCACTTCATAAGCATCCTCTAAGACTGATAAACTAGCAACTAAAATCTCAAACCCATTCTAAACACTTCTAAATAGCTATTGACCCAATTAGGCTACACTGAGGCGTAGTCTTATTCTGTACACCTCAAAACCAAGTTGTACCATCAACTCCATACCACTATTTTATAGCCTAAGCTAATCCTCCACCATCATTTCTACCCAATTATCCCACATAAAAGCTACTCCCAAAATTAATCTTCCAAGTTAGCACAAATTGGACCAATCTTGGCATTTCTACTAACATACCCTTTTAGATCCCTCATCACTCAACCATAAACTTTAGAACACCTCTCTAAATATCAAAATAAAATTCTATAACCCTTTTTAGCGATTAATTTTACCAAAAAAACTATTTACAAGCATCAATAATCCTAGTGCTACTATGATATGGTTATTAAGTTATACCGTATTGGCATGGGGAATTATTCGTTAAGTCAATTGTCTCATAATTCATCATATCCCTCTTCAAACTTATTAGTGTCCTCTCCTATGATAGTTTACATGATGCTTATATAAAAAATGCTTCATCTTCTTCAACCAACTTAGGTATCTTAGTAAAAATAATAATACATTTATCATGGTTAAGGAGGGCATCGCCTAAAAAAAATTATAAAGCAAACTTCCAAACATCATCCTTCTCATTGTACTCCAAGAATGATCTCTTTAGGCATAACTTATTAAAAAAAATTCTTTACCCAAGTAGTTAGCTAAACTTCTACTTAGATATTAATCCTATTAAATTCCCGCTCAAGAGGATCTTCTTCAAACTCGGCCTAATGATTAGAGAAAATTCAACAATGTTAAATATTTTGTTCTTATCTCTTATATTAAACAGAGTGGATTAACTTTTATTCTCATCATTATCAACTATCTAAATAATAATTAATGAATAAGGGAACCTAGATAGCTGTAATTTATGACATTTAAAAATAGGCTAAAAGGGGTTCTTTTAGCCTTAGTAATAATATCATTAGCCTTAAACTTTTTAACCATATTCTTTACCACATCCTTAGCTCCATATGTGACCCATGTAGTATAATATCTCTCAACATGTTTTATTAAAGAAAACATCAACATATCTAATTGCAGTGGGTCACACACTCAAGAAGGGTGAGAATTAGTGTCTTTGAAAACTTTATAAAATTTTAAACAATGGCAACTAAAAATAGTAGTGATCCAAGTTACTTAACAATTTTAAATTTATTAAACTTTGAAAAAAGTTAAAGATAATTTCTGAACAAGATATAAGTAAGTTTATGTTTTTTTAAGGAAACTTTAAAACCAAATAATACTTACTTTTGAGAAATCTTGATTGTTTCTCTTAAGCAGAGATTGTAACTTCAACAAGACTAAGATTAATTTTTCATAGCATTCATAATGAAGAATATCATGAGAGTATAAATAGTATTTTCTTCATTGATAATAATAGCAGTGCAATAATAATAAAATGTAAAAAAGAAATGGTGCAAACTCGATTGTAGTGGTTTGACTTATTGGCCTACATCCACTCCCTAAGTTCTCTATTTGAGAATTTTCCTTCCTCTATCCTTTTACTCCCAATAAGACAGAGAAACCTCTCTCCTTTATAGGTAAAGGGGATATTATTACTCTTCTTTTACTCCTTGAAAGGCATAATACTAAAAATCTAAAGATTTTAAAAAATCCATAAAATCAAAGGATCTATACACATAAAGCCTAAAAAGCTTTTGATTCAGAACTTTAGACTTTCAAATCGAAGGATTTAAGGATATACTTTAGAGAAATTAATATGGATCCAAACTCATTCAAGAATCTCACTTAGAAAAAAGAAAGAGTAGTCAGAAAAAAAACCTTTATCCCTTATGCTCTCAAAGTTCTTAGTAGCCGCCATCTCCAAAATCCATTTTAGGGTTTTTAGATAAGTATATTTATAAGATAGCTTCACTAGAAGGTTTAAAAATAATATATATATATATATATATATATATATATATATATATATATATATAATATATATATATATATATATATATATATATATATATATATATATATATATATATATATATATATATATATATATATATATATATATATATTAGTTAAAACCCACCTTCGGGCTTACGCGTTAATATAGGGAAAAGATACAAAATCCTTAAAGGGATCTCTAGCCCGCTACTGCTCCAAAGAGCTACAAACAAAGTCAAAATAAAACCTAAGAGCCGGAGTTCCCTACTAAACAAAATTACATAAATATCTAGTAACATTCTAAGAAACAGAAAATAAAGGGATAGAGAGATCACTATCAGCAAAGCCCACGATCATCACGCGTATCCTTCCCAAAACGAGCGCGAAGCTCCAAAAACCTGCAAGACAGGCCTGCAAGGATACTAGAGCAAAAATGAAATAAACAGAAATAGCAAATAAAAGAAAAAACAGTCCATTACATTTATCCAGGATAAAATGAGGACCGCAAAATTCTGGGCTCAAAAACAATATAATAAAGATGATACCTGGTACCATAAGGAGAAACCCACTGAGACGAGAGAAAGAAGGCAGAAAAGGAAGTCAAACTGAGAATCCTCCCACACCAATTGCAACACGGGGAAATACCGCAGACCCAAAAAACAACCAACAAACAACAAAAGAAAGAAGAACCGGCAACACCAACACCCGCTGTACATCCAGCAGCAAAACGTCCAACCAGTCCACCCCAACACCCACACAGCACAAAACTCCAGAGAAGAAAAAACCACGACACCAGATAGGAGAAGAATTAACCAGAAACGAAACCAAAGAGGCTAAAAGACCAGCAGAAACCACCAAGAAAAGGGCAAACACAACACCAAAAAAACACTCAATAAAGAACATAGGGGACCTCCCTTTCTTCAAGAATCAGATAACCTTTAAGCTGTTTAGGACAATTAGCCCAAACAAAATCTTTATTCTCAGTAAGATCACAGCCCAAACTGGCCAGCCAAATAGCACAATCATTTCTACCGTTCATACTATGCATAAAAGAGTAATTTAAACCCAACATGCACTGTTTGATCTCACGAATAAGGTAAAAGCAGTTAGCATTGCAACAACCATCCTCCTCCATAGAAAACATAGAAAGATTAACAGAATCAGAGACTTCAATTACCAAGTTGACAATATTGATGCTGTTACACAATTGACAACCAAAAAGAATGGCCATACAAATAGCTTTCTGATAATCAACATTAAAAAGAGGCCCAGCACAGGCAGCAACGAAACAGCCATTGCTATCTCTGATCACCCCACCAAAGCCACTAACATTACTCTTAAAACTAACATCAATATTTAACTTGTAAAAGTTGTAAGGTGGTTTAATCCATTTATAAGAACGCATAAGAGGAATCGAAATAGCCATGGGAATACCAAAATGCTCACAAACCTGAGAGTAATTTTCAAAATCCTTATTATAAAGCAAATTAACAGCCCAAAGAGCCGCCACCTTATCTTTGACGTTTTGAATGACATTCAGGTGGTTCATTTTCACATTGTTAAAAATAGAATTGTTCCTCTCCAACCAAAGGAACCATAAGATCAGACAAGGAATAACATTACGAATATGACCTTTAACTTTAATCAACCAGCAATTCAAGAAGACTTTAAGAGGAAGATGATAGTTAAAGCAATTAAGTCTGAAAAGATCATCAAAATAAGCCCAGGTCCTCACAGCCACAGGACCCGAAATCAAAACATGGTGAATGTTCTCAGTATGCACACAACATTGGCATTTGGAAGCCAGACTAAGCCCCTTATAAATCATATTATCATCAGTAGGAAGAAATTTATGTAAAGCACGCCAAACAAAAATCGAAATAGTGGTAGGGATATTCTTATGCCAAATTATATTAAAAATATTCTGATAATCACCTTTAATCCTAAAGACATTCCAAGCATTTTTAAGAGAGAATTTACCATCTTTGGAAGCATTAAACATCAGAATATCCTTGGAGAGATTATTAATAGGAACCTTTATAATCCGTTCTCCAATACAAGGCGGAACCTCACTCAAAATCTTGAGAATATCCCAACAATTGTTATTGAAAAAATAATTAACCTTAAGCGTGGATATAGAGGAAGTATTAAGAATATTATCAATGGATTCGTTACCAAGCCATTTATCTTGCGAAAAGAATAAATCACCAACCCCAAGCCCCAAGAGAAGAAAGGGTCAATGTCCCATTTAACCTTACACATCCTCCTCCAAACTCTAGAGATACCCTGTTTGATGCAACTAATAGAGGGATGCTTATCATTGCCATATTTAGCAACCATGAATTGAGACCAAAGATTATCTTTCGAAAGAAATTTAAACCAAAGTTTAAAGGAAAAAGCCTTAGCAAGATCCCAAAGATTTTTGCAGCCAAGGCCACCCTCACCCCGAGCACCACAGCATTTATCCCATTTAGACCAGTTAATTTTAGAAGAGGTGTTACCATGCTAGAAAAAATTATTAATGAGCCTATGTAACTTATTACAAACCGTTTTAGTAGTGCCAATAGTTTGAAAACTATAAACAGGTAAAGCACATAAGACACTTTTGATAAGGGTGAGTCTGCCACCAAAACTGAGGAAATTAGAAGCCCAAGATTGAAGTTTATTTTGGACCGAAGAAATGAGGTCATTAAATAAAAAAGAAGATTTCCTACCTTTAAAAAGAGGAACACCCAGATATTTTAAAGGAAGAGAAGACTGAGAAAAACCAGTAGCATTATTAATAGCTAAAATACGTTGATCCGGGATCCACTTAGAAGCAATAAAACAGCTTTTATTTTTACTAAAGGAAAGACCACTACTTTTTTCAAAATCATTCAAGAAAAGCAAAATACGATGTAATCTGTTAATGGCAGCATTAGTAAAAATGATAAAGTCATCCGCAAAGCATAAGTGAGAAATAGGTAAACCACCTAAAGTTTTAAAATAAAGATCAGGATGAGTTTGAAACAAGTTATCTAACCCTCTAGACAAAAGATCAGCAGCAATAATAAAAAGGGCTGGAGAAATCGGATCACCTTGTCTCAGCCCATTAGAAGACTTGAAAAAACCATGTTTAGAACCATTAATAATAACAGAAAAATAAACATTGTTAAGATAATTCTTAATGATATTAATGAAATCGGAATTAAAACCAAAAAGCTCGAGGGCTAAATAAATAAAATTCCAATCAATGTTATCGTAAGCTTTAGCAATATCCAACTTGATAATCATGTTACTCCCCCTAACTTTAACATCCAAATCATGAACTAATTCGTGCGCCAAAAGGATGTTATCTGTAATGGCTCGCCCTTTCACAAAACCCATCTGGTGAGGGGAGATAATTTTAGGTAAAAGCACAGCAAGCCGATTACTAATAATTTTCGATATCAATTTATTAAAACAAGTACATAAGCTAATAGGACGAAAATCATTCCAAGTTTGGATAGAATTATTCTTGGGAATAAGAACTAAGGCAGTTGAAGAAAAAAATTTAGGCATCGGAGAGCCCCTGAAAAAGTCAAGAACCGCGTTGTAAATATCAAAAGAGATAATATCCCAAGCTTTTTGAAAAAATAAGGTAGTATAGCCGTCAGTACCAGCCATAGAGTCACAATTCATATCCATAATAGTCTTCTTAACTTCCTCCAAAGTCGGTGTCCTATTGAGGAAAAGGTTATCCTCAATAGACACAAGACTTGGGATGAAGAAAAAATCCCTAGCAAGGTCAGGAGTGAAATTGTTGTTAAAAAGTTTCTGAAAATGCCCAATCGCTAAATTGTAAATATCCGTAGGGTTGTCAGTGAAAGAACCATCATCCTTTTGGATTTTACTGATATTGTTTTTCACACGTTTCCTCTTGACAAGCGCATGAAAAAACTTAGTATTCCTATCTCCCTCCACCAAATTTTTAGCAGCCGCTTTTTGCTTCCAAAAGATCTCTTCCTGATTTTGCAAATTAAACAAATCAATTTTGTATTTGTTTAGGAGAGCTAAATTAGCCACAGAAGGATCATTGAAATAAAGGGTCTCGGTGGAGTTAACAAGATGTTCAGCATGAATAATATTAGAAAAGATGTTTTTAAAGACATGCCGATTCCACCAGTTAAGGACATATTGTAATCTTTTAAGCTTAAACCACAGCCGAATCATACCTTTAACATCATTATCAGGGTGAAGAGGGGCATTCCAGTTAGTTTGGACAACATCTAAAAAGGAATTGTTAAGCAACCACATATTCTGAAATCTAAAATGAGAAGGAGCATTATCATACTTAATGTTAATATTAATAAGGAGCGGAGAGTGGTCCGATAAAGTTCTAGTAAGATGTTGAACCTTAGTACAGTTAAAATAATTGATCCAAGCATCATTAAAAAGGACACGGTCAAGTCTTTGCCATAAATGGCCCCTATTCCAAGTATACTTATCCCCAACAAAGCCAATGTCAATTAAATTACAAGATAAGATCATGTTATTAAAATCATCCATAGAACGATTAGATGGATAGGATCCACCCCTTCTTTCAGAAATACAAGTAATAGCATTAAAATCACCTCCCACAAGCCAAGGAAGATTGCATAAACTGTGAAAGTCAGTAAGAGACTCCCAAAGAACTTTTCTACTATAAAGAGAAGAAGCAGCATAAACGAATGAGGCAAAACATTGAACATTAAAAGCCTCCACTTTACAATGAAGAACTTGGGGATGATCACCCAAAACATCAATGGTAATAGGAAGCTTCCAAAAAACCCATATTTTATTGGAGATATTAGAAATAGCATGGTCAAAACCCAAAAAACGACATGTATCATTTAATTTAGAAGAAGCAATAAGGGGCTCAAGAAGAATAAGCATAGTAATATTATGAACACGACATAAGTTTTTAACACGAATACGAGACGAAGGGCAACCAATACCCCGAACATTCCAAATAATTGTATTAAACATAAAAAAGATGTTAATGAGAAGTATTTGACCTAGTATTCCTAGGAGGTTGCAAAATCACCTGTTTAGATTTTCTTCCTTTTTTACTCTGAACTTTAATAAAACTACTATCATTATCCTTTCTAGCATGACATTTAGCATTCATGTCCAAATCTTCAGGATCAGAAAAAGCATCACTATTATAGTTAGAATGGGTAGGAGACTTACCCTCCGAGAAAAGTGTAGAACCATCGTCTTCCATGAACTTACCATCGTCACACCAGTTATCATTATTCTTTAAACCCGCCACCTTTAAAGAAACAGAGTTAGCTTTAGGAGATAAAAGAGAAGGATTAATTTCTCCTTCCTCTAAAGATAAGTTAATATTATCCTCTTCTTCCCCAATTATATGCACATATAGAGAAATATTTTCCTGTTCAACAATAGGATCCAAAACATCATTAACGTTAGAGATAGTTGAATCATTATTGCATAGAAAAGATTTACCCAAATTTTCAACCACATTGACAACATCAATTTCCTTTGCATTTTCCATACCCGTTAAAGTATGGTTAACCTCACATTTATTGACCATAGCTTCCTGTTCATCGCATTTCTGAACCATAACCTCTGAAGGCACCTCAGAAGTATTCCCGTGAATATTTTCAACAGGGAAAGATCTGATTTCAGCACTCTCCAACATTTTTCCTTTCTCATTCTCCATGAAACACAATTCCTCAGAATGATTGGGTTGCTTCTTTTCAACACGTAAATTAGGAAATTTTTTAAAACATTCATTCACAGCATGACCATGCATCTTACAAAAAGAGCAAAAAATAGGTAAATTTTCCATTTCAACTTTTTGAAAGTAACCTTTAACCTCTGAGCCAATCCAAATTTCCGAAGGATATTTTTTAGAAACATCAAGTTCAACTAAAACCCTAGCCACGGACGGCCTGGAGACCGACGCAGTGGCTTGGTCAGTTTGTAAAGGACGGCCAAATATTGAAGCTAAACCAAAAAGAATTTGCTGATTAAAGAAATGAAGTCTCAAATTAGGGAAAGACAGCCAAACCGGAGCTATCGGGGATTCCTCCCTAACGTCAAAGTCGGGAGTCCATTTCAACAACCTCATCTGGCAAGCTTGAATGTAGTAAGATCTACGAGAAAACAGTCTACTATAATCTAAATCATTAGTAAGTTGAATAGCAACATGCCTTTGATCAAGTAATCCAACATGAAAGGAACCAGAGAGCTTGAGATTCACGAAGAACTTCCGAATCACATCTATATTAGGCCTTCTTTAAATAAATTTACCAACTAAAGTGAAAGCAAAAGGTGCAGCAAGTTGTTCAACAACAGTATCCTCAAAAAGCAACGCCGGAACACCTTTATAAGAGGCTTTGATAAAACTCAGTTTCGGAGCAGAGCTAGAACCCCCAGCAAGGGCCTCTTTAAAGGATCTAGTTTTTCCTTCCATAAGAGGAGGTTTTGGGTTTGATGATGTCGAAACCGTCATCATCCCACACCAAAAACGCCAGGAAAAACCAAACCAGAGACGAGATAATGAACAAAATATAAGGATCTAAGAAAAGGAAACGAAATCACCGGAGAAAACAAGTCGGAACGCCACAGATTTGCGAAGTAGAGGAAACCCTAGAAATCGCCTCCAAATCGCCATGGGAAGAAGCAGCGTATGAGCTTCTATATATATATAAGATAGCTTCATTAGAAACTAAAAAAAATAACATTTATTAAACATTTCAGCCTGATTATGCAGTGTGATACGTGGATCATATTATATGATTAGTACAATTAGCCTCAAAACTTTAAAAAAAAAAATTATTTCTATATGATCAAAATATATAATTGGTATCGTATAATATGATTAGTACATGTAGCTAGTTATAGAAAAAACCTTTATTTATTTGATAGGTTTGAACAATCTTCATACAATATGATATTTTTTCCAAATCTAAATTTTAATATGCTTATGGATTCTCGATTCCTAATCATATAAATTGCTAATGTAATTATATAATATGATATGCATCACTGATGAGATAAAAATTATTATTTTAATTTCCTATGATTATATTATTTTGTGCTTATAATCCATATATTTTGTATAGGAAATTATAAGAAAATCAGGAAAATGAAACTTGTACTGCAATGCCACAAAAGCAATGTTATAGCACTTGAACTCAATTCAAAGCTACAATTCTACACCTTCAACATTGTAGAGAAGAGCTTACCAAAATCTACTAAAGAGCTTAGAGCTGAAGAGCTATCCAATCAGCATCGTAATGACATATTGAAGTGTCGTAGCGCCAAATCACCTAGCACACTGGCAAGAGCTAGTTGGACTGGTGAATCAAAGAGAATATTGGTGAAGTGATGTGCAGTTTAGCAGTGTTGTAGCTCACTATGCTAGTGTTTCATGCTTGCTCAAAAAATGAAAATAATCACTACAGGATAATCACTCATTTCCGGCGGTTATTATAAGCTATGAATTTCACTTAAAGTATTTGAACGTCCAATTAACAATCCTCCAATGATCTTATTCAATATTAGCTATGAATCTATATATCATATTTGTTACATGTATGCTATCAGGTTTAGTACAAACCATAGAGTGAATAAGACTACCCGTTGTACCAAAATATGGTATTTTATCCATATATTTTTGGCCTTTCATAGCTGATGTTGACAAAACTTTAATCCTCAATTGATATCTGAAAGGAGATGAAATGGATTTAATTGTGTCAATTTCAAACTTATATAGAACTTTCCTCCAATGGTCTTATTCTTAATCCTAGTAAGTTTACAAACCACATTATTCTTTATTATAATTTTCCCAACACTGAATTTATTATATGAATCAAACTAGTACCTATTGAGAGTCATGTGAAATGTACAACTAAAACTCAAGAAGGCAAACCTAGTTCAAACTCGGCTAATGATTTCGCACAAGAGTGGGGGCGAGATCTTCGGCCGTGCTTTGATGCCGGAGTGAGGGCGAGATCTTCGGTAAGAGGGAGCTCTTCAATGGAAAGAGGGAGAGTCTCGATCACGAGAGGGCGGAGGAGACAACGCCATCTATCTGTAGGGAGAGAGAGGAGAATGAGAGTAAATAAAATGGAAGGCTGGGGACTGATTAATTTAGGGTCATTTTCGGTGGCTTTCCTGCGGTTCTAACCGCCGAAAAAAATTCACTTAAAACCAGCAATTTGAACCGTCGGTAATGCGCCGATAAGAAATAATATTGACATAATAATTGATAGTTATTTGATCGCTGCTAATTCCAATGGTTGTAGATTAAATAATTGTCAGTTAAATAGCCATTAATTTCATCGGTTAAACCGCCGTTAATACCAGTGGTTACATAACCGTCGGTCCAGACCGCTGGAAATTCATGAGTTTCATGTAGTGAATAAATAGTCACCTTATTGCTTATGTAAAGACATTGGCAACTTGGAGGTGTCATTTGTAGATTTGTTTTGTGAGTGTTGTGAGGGTGTGAATGTTGTATAGGGGAGTGTGTATCTTGTAATCATGTATCGTAGTCCTATATTGGAGTGGAACAAAGTAGCCAAGTGAGTAAAGTATTGTACTTTACTTTGGGGTCATTTATGAACTTAACCTTCTCTTATTTCAATTGGTATCTTGTATTTAGACTTGTGAACCATTAAGTATTATAGAATTGGTTGTTTCATGTGTTATGTTTGTTATATGTAACATTTCCTCTATGTGTAGCTAATCAATTTATAAGAATATTTGATGAATTGAAAGCATGTATTTCTTAGAGTAGGATTAATATTTATTAATCCAACCTATTTATAATGTACGAAGGAACCAAGTGAAGTAATCTCGCATGAACTTAGTTTTGCATGAATATGAACTATTTTACATGCAACCTAACGAATCACTTTCTGACATTTATAGTAGGTTTAAAAAATTTGTTACATCACTGCATGTTTTAGGTAGAGATATGTCAAATATTGAAAAAAAAAAGATTTTATGTTGTTTACAAAAATCTTGGGATGATAATGTTACTATAATTTCTAATTCAAAATATTTAAATTTCTATTCTATTAACAACTTACTTGGTTCTATGATTGACTATGATAAAAAGGCTAGTTAAAGAAATATATATAGATACATGTGAAAGGAAAATTGAGAAAACAATAGTGCTAAAAGTTGATGATATGAAAAGCTCCAATTATGGTTCAAATGAAAGTAAGGATATTGCATTGATGACTTGATAGTTTAAAAGATTTCTAAAACACAAGCAGAAGTGCCATTTTGACGAACATAGAAGTAAAAGTGTAAAATCAAATAATTTTTCTACCAATGTTGTATGCTATGAGTGCAAAAAGTCAACAAATATTTGATCTGACTATCGAAACATAAAGAATAGCCCAATAAAAGAAAAGGGCGAGGAAAAAAATAATTATAGAAAGGGCATACATAAAACACAAAAGGATTTTTTGGCCAAACTCATATCCAGATTCATCAAAAATAAAACATGAAGATGAGGTAACAAACTTATGCCTCATGGCCAAGAATAGTACTTGTGACTCTAACAATGATCAGGGATGCGATCTATTTTATAATGAATAACTTTCTCTATCAGAATATTTGTATGATAGATATAGAAAATTAAAAATAAGCATTCATGCTTTAAGAGAATATTCCTCATTGCAAAAAAGATCATACGAATGCCATTAAAAATTATACAAACTTAAAAATTAATCTTATTATAATAGAAAAGAAGCATGAGTCTTTAAATAAAGAGCATCTTTAATAAGAAGAAGCATTCAAGGAATCATAAAGAGATGCACTACATTTACAAGATGATAAACATGCATCGAAAGTAGAGGTAGGCATATATAGAAGTGCTAATGAACTTCTAAAAAAAGAAATAACAACACCTAGAGAAAATGCATTAGGACCTGCATACACTATTGATCCACACATTAGAACATAACATACACCACCATCTTTTAGAAGGAGATATTACTCTTCATATAGATTAGGGCATCCATTTATAGGAGTGAAGTATTATTCTTGTGGCATATTAGGGAATATTGTATGCATTTTCACACACAGAATTCATTGTATATCACATTTAGTCTAGAGGACTAAAACATCATATGTATAACATGTTAAGAGCATTGCTATTTGCATGTTTTACATTCTTACAACTTGTATAGTTTTGATGATTTTAAATATTATTGTTTTATGTATAGTTATCTCCTAACACTTTTTGGAAGAGTTGTTTTTGCTCTTGTGTGTATTAACATTTCAGGAAAATCAAACTCCAGACTACAAAGACTTCAAATCAAATTCAGCATGAGATACTTTGTATATTTAAAAACTTGTATTTTTCTTTGAATTAAGTTTGAGAGGGAGTGATTATAATTGAGTGAATACACACACACTTTAGGAGATCTTGATAAAATTATACTGATTGTACGGGATGAACATAGTTTGTACGGGACGATCAGGTCAGTTATCTCCTCTTAAGAGCAATCGAACGAACATAAGTTGGAGAAAATTTTTATAAGTCCTGATCGTCCAGGACGAAGCGTATTCGTCCTAGGATGAAATGTTCTCTAAAAATTTTTTGTTAAGAACGAAGTGTATTCGTTCCAGGATGAGTTGCTCTCTAGAGTATTTTCGTTCAGGACGAAGTGTATTCGTCCTGGGACGAGTTGCTCTCTAGAAAAATTTCGTCCGGACGAACCCATATTCGTCTTAGGACGAAGTGAACTGACTCTAAAATTTTAGTGACGTTTTGCAATTTTTGGGAACCGTCCTATGGAATAACCGTTCATACCGGACGAATCTAGTTTGTACGGGACGATGTGTGTGTACGAAGTCATTTCGTACCCATATACATTAGGTTCATTTCCAACGCATTTAAGTAAAATTGTCTAGAATGATCCACGATCATACGGGACGATCCAATGCGTATTAGCTTGAATATTTGCAGTTTTTGGACGGTTTTTTGTGTCTTTCCTATAAATATTCCAATCTAAATTGCCACTTGATCTTTTTGCCTACTGATTTTCATGCTTATTGAAAGAAGAGTCAAGGAGAGAGTGTAAGAGAGTGTTCAAAGGAGGATTCTTACTATTGGAGCGTGAAGGCTTCACTTGGTGTTCAAATGTAAGAATCTTTACTTTCGATTGGTGTTTATTTCACTCTTTTCTTTTTTCATTCTAAATTTCTTGTGAAGAAGATCTGTCAAGGAGATCTGGTTCTCTGTCGACACTTGGAGAGTGTGAACAGCCGAAGGGTTCTCTGTCCACACTAGGAGAGTGTGAACAGCCGAAGGGTTCTCTTCCCACAATAGGAGAGTGTGAAAGGATGACGGGTTCTCTACCCACACTAGGAGAGTGTGAAAGGACGAAGGGTTCCTGCCTACACTAGGAGAGTGTGAAAGGATGAAGGGTTCTCTGCCCACACTAGGAGAGTGTGAAAGGACGATGGGTTATCTGCCCATACTAGGAGAGTGTGAAAGGACGAAGGTTTCTCTGCCCACACTAGTAGAGTGTGAAAGGATGAAGGGTTCTCTACCAACACTAGGAAGAGTGTAAAAGGACGACGGTTCTTTGCCGCACCGTGTAGTGGTGGAAGAGAGCTTTGTAAAGGCTTGTTCGCCTTGCTGTGGGTGAAAAGGAGAGTCACTAGTGGTATTAGTGCAATACTCGGAGGGTGCCTCCGGAGAGTGGATGTAGGTCTGGTATTGACTGAACCACTATAAATTCCGTGTCTTTATTTTTCTACTGCTTTTTATTTTTGTGTTTTTACTTTTAAAACTATGGTTGAAAAATATTTTCTAAAAACTTCACCAAAGTTTTATTTTAGTTTCCTAATTTAAAAAGAGGGTTAAATTTTTTTTATTATTATTACCAATTCACCCCCCTCTTGGTTAGCCGTGGCACATAAGCTTAGGTTTAACAATCTAACTCATAGTGAACGAGTTTCAACAAGTGGTGTCAGAGCTTTGTTTCAAAATCATAAGTTTAGACCACTCTTTGATTAACGTAGATGGCTACTTTTGGAAACCAAAATACACCCGAGGGTTACTCTATAAATAGACATCCACTGTTCGACAATATACCTTTTAATTTTTGAAAAACATGCATGTCTACATTTTTACAGTTACTTGATTATCGCATGTAGATTTTAGTTCATGAAGGGTATACAAAACCAATTAGATTAGTTGATGGAGTTAGAGTTGAAACACCTTTTACGGACTGAACAGTAGAAGAACGTGACTTAGAACAACTAAATTCCAAATGCTTGAATAGTTTCTTTTGTGCTTTAAAATTAGAAGACTACATGTGGGTTTTCACTTGCAAAAGTGGGAAGGACATCTGGGATAGACTTTGTATAACTTATGAGGGGACTAATGAAGTTAAGCAATCTAGACTTAATATCTTGTTGCATGATTATGAATTATTTCACATGAAACCAAATGAATCCATTTCTGATATCTACATAAGATTCACACAAATAGTCACCTCTTTGCATGCACTGGGTAGGGAACTAATGAATGCTGAAATGGTTAATAAGATTATTCATTTTTTTCCTACTGCTTATGATGCTAAAATTATTACAATTACAGAGTCTAAAGATCTAAACATTTACTCTATTGACAATCTTCTTGGTTCGCTAATTGCTTACGAGCAAGGAGTTAGCCAAAAAAAGATTGATGCAGGTGAACCACAAAGGGAGAAAAATATAACACTAAATGTGGAAGAGTCTAAGAGTGAACACTCACAACCTGAGGATGAAGACGATATCGCATTGATGACTAGATAATTCAGAAGTTTTCTGAAGATGAAGCAGAAGAGACGCCAGCATTGAAATAGAGATAAATTTAATAGAGATGCCAAATTTTCAAATGATGTGATTTGCTATGAGTGCAGGAAACTTGGTCATATCATGACTGAATGCCCAAAACTCAAAGCCACTCCTAGCAAGGAGAAGGTTGAGGAGAAACCAATTGCAAAGAAGGGCAAGAAGAAGTTTCAAAAAGCTTTCTAGGCGAACTCAGCTTCAGATTCATCAGAGAATGAGAAGGAAAATGAAGTCACTAATCTGTGCTTAATGCCCGATAGTCTTGATCAGTCAGATCAAGAAGAGGTATGTGACTTAATCAATGATGAACTTTTTGAAGTTTCTGAACACATGCATGATGCATATAGAAAAATGAAGAAAATGCATGCTAGTCTAAGTTTAGAGTTTGAAGAATTACAAAAGGAACATGAAATCCTAAGGAAAGATCATATTTTAATTGATGACAACCACATGAAATTACTTGATGAGTTTGATGACTTAAATAAAAAACATGAAAATTTAAAATCATTCTATGCTGAACTTGAAAAAGATTTTAAAAATTTTAAGGATGAATCGGAGAGCAAGATTTATAGATCAAATTAAATAAATTGAATTTTGGAAGATATGAATTCATTTTATAAATTAATAATAAAAGCTCTCAAGGATAATAGGATACCCCCTAAACTTGAAGATTTTACTAATCCTATTATGTATCCTAAATTTATGTAATCCCTGAATAGACAGATGAATGGTAGAAGACTTAGGAATCCATTTCCAAAAGTCAAATGTAATAATTATGGATTGTTTGGACATATAGCTCACACCTGTTCTTTGAAGATGAAAACTTATTTGGTGTGGAGACCTAAGATGCATAAACCTAGACATATCATACATGCATCTGATTATAAATTGTCAAAAGGAGAACCCAAACTTGTTTGGGTTCCTAGGTCTAATGTTTGATAATTTTGCAGGGTCGCTCTCACACAAGACCTCATGAGAGCATATGGTACTTGGACAGCAGATGTTCAAAGCATATGACTGGAGATACTACACAATTCATATCGCTGGAAGCCAAGAGTGGAGGCAAGGTTACACTTGGAGATAACACCACAAGGAAGGTGGTTTGATCAGGTATGATTGGAAATCTTAATAAATTTTATATTGAGAATGTGTTATTAGTAGAAGGCTTAAAGCATAACCTGTTAAGTATAAGCTAGCTATGTGATAAAGGATATTATGTGAAATTTTTTCCTACTAGCTACATATTAAGCCTAAATGATAAAGATATTTTGAATGGTAAAAGGGTAAATAATGTTTATATGCTAGACTTGAATTATATTCAATCTCCTACTACTTTTTGTTTGAAAACTGTATCTGATGAGTCATGACTTTGGCATATGAGACTTTATCATTCTAGCATGAAAAATCTTAGGAGGATTACCCAAAAGAACTTAGTGAGAGGTATACCAAAATTAGACTTTACTAAGGACCACCTTTGTGAGGCATGTCAATTAGAAAAGCAAGTGAAGTCCTCTTTTCAGTCTAATAAGGATCTTAGAACTAGTAAACCATTGGAGATTTTTCATATGGATCTTTTCGGACTAGTTGAAACTGTGAGTCTATGAGGGAAGGTATACGGATTTGTGATTGTGGATGATTACTAAAGATTCACATGTGTTAGATTTCTATTTCATAAGAGTGAATCATTTGAGAAATTTAGAAAATTTTTGACTTGGATTCAAAGAAAACTTAGGTGTGAAATTATTTATATACAAAGTGATCATGGAGGAGAATTTGAAAATGAGAAATTGAAATATTTTTGTAAGGAGAAA
The DNA here is from genome assembly GCA_022539455.1 of Dendrobium nobile. Taxonomy (NCBI): domain Eukaryota; kingdom Viridiplantae; phylum Streptophyta; class Magnoliopsida; order Asparagales; family Orchidaceae; genus Dendrobium; species Dendrobium nobile. The sequence continues at coordinate 28,883,187 of CM039723.1, read as the reverse complement.
GAAATTGATCACAACTTTTCTACACTTAGAACCCCTCAGCATAATAGGGTAGTCGAAAGGAAAAATAGAACATTAATAGAAGCTGCTTGAGCAATGTTGGCAGAATACTCACTTCCTAAATGTTTTTGGGCTGAAGCGGCTAACACAGCATATTATGTTCTGAATAGGGTGAATGTGAGATCGAAATTAAATAAAATACCCCATGAGTTGCAAAAAGGAAGAACACCTACTTTGTCTCATTTGCATGTTTTTGGGTGCAAGGTGTTCATTCATAACAATGGAAAATCTGCCTTAGAAAAATTTGATCCAAAATCATATGAAGGAATTTTTGTTGGATACTCAAGTGTTGGAAAATCTTATAGAGTATTCAATAAAAGAACTTTGATAATTGAGGAGACCACACATGTTGTATTTGATGAATCTGAAATTTTGGAAGAGCAAAATGTTATAGAAGATGAGATTGAAATTAACTTTCAAAGGATTGATAAAATAAATTTGGAAAAAAATTTGGAAGAAAATGTGGAAGAAAATTTGGAGATAGAAAACCCTTTGCCTAGAGATTTGAGATTTTCTAAAAACCACACAAGGGAACTGATTATAGGTGAACCTAGTGAGGGTGTAAGGACTAGGCGTGGATTAAATAAAGAAGTCAATCATTCAGCCTTCATTTAAACTATAGAACCCATAAATATTGATCAAGCACTTTCGGATGAATTTTAGACTTTGACTATGCAAGAAGAGTTGAATCAATTTGTAAGAAAAAAAAATTGGAAATTAACTACAAGGCCAAAGGATCAAAGTGTAGTTAGAACTAAGTGGGTATTCAAAAACAAAATGAATCACTCAGGATTAGTCATTAGAAATAAGGCTAGATTAGTTGTTAAGGGGTATAATCAGATTGAAGGGATTAATTTTGAGAAGACTTTTGCCCCTGTAGCTAGACTTGAAGTAATAAGGTTTTATTAGCTTTTGCTTGTTTTAAAGGATTTAAATTGTATCAAATGGATATAAAAAGTGCCTTTTAAATGTGGTAATTCAAGAAGATATTTTTGTAGAACAACTACCAGGTTTTGAAAATTCTAAATACCCAAATCATGTTTTCAAGTTGAAAAAGGCATTATATGAATTGAAACAGGCACCTAGGGCTTGGTATGAGAGGTTGAACACTTTCTAATTACTTGAAATATCTTTTGAAAAAGGAAGTGTGAATACAACTCTCTTTTTGAAGAAATATAGAAAGGAAATACTCTTTGTTCAAATTTATGTGGATGATATCATTTTTGGATCTTCAAATAAAAATCTTTGTGATGATTTTTCTAAAATAATGAGTAGTGAATTTGAGATGAATCTAATGGGAGATTTAAGTTACTTTCTAGGATTTAGCATTAAGCAAATTAAGGAAGGTACATTTCTAAGAATCAAAATATGTTAAGGACATTCTCAAAAAGTATGAAATTGACAATGCTAAACCTGTTAGTACACCAATGAGTTCCTCAGTTCAGTTGGATAAGGACCCTAAGAAAAAATTTGTTGATCAAAAGAAATTTAGAGGGATAATTGGATCTTTACTTTACTTAACTGCTAGCCGACCCGATATCATGTTTAGTCTTTGCTTGTGTGCTAAATTTCAATCAGATCCAAAAGAATCACATTTGACAGCAGTAAAAAGGATTTTAAGATATCTATTAGGAACTCAGAACTTAGAAATTTGGTATCCTAAGTTTAGCTCTTCATTTGAAATAATTGATTATTCAGATTCTGACTTTACAGGTTGTAGGGTGGATAGAACGAGCACTTCTGGAACATGTCAATTTATTGAAAATTCTCTAGTCTCTTAGTCCAATAGAAAATAAAATTCAGTAGCCCTATCTACTGCAGAAGCTGAATACATTGTATTAGGAAGTTGTGTGGCACAAGTACTTTGGTTGAAATAACAGTTGATTGATTTATGATTAACTATAGGCACTATTCCAATTTATTGTGATAACACTAGTGCTATTTGTATTTCTAAAAATCCTATTCAACATTCAAGAACTAAACATATAGACATAAGGCATCATTTCATAAGGGATCTTGTATCCAAAGGAGAAATTGAACTCACTCATGTTTTTACTGAAAATCAACTTGCAGACATTTTACAAAACATTTAGCCTTTGATACTTTCAGTGCATTAAGAACAAGGCTTGGTGTGATTGATTTGAATGCTTAATTAAAAATATTTTTGCAACATTGATGTTTGTTTTTCTAAGTTAATATTTTTGTGTGTTTTTATGTGTTTGTGAACTTGTATGTGTGATTTTCTTGATTTAGTATTTGTGTTATTCGTTTTTCAGTGAGCTTTTCAGTGTGTTTGTGGTTTAATTTTAATTGAGCGCATGATTTAAAATTTTTGAGCGTCCATAATCCGTAATAAATTTTTTTTTGTACGGGACGATTTGTGTGGTGTATTCGGATTTTGAACAGTTTGCATGCAGTTTTCAATTTTTTTATTGTCACTTCGTCTGTACGATCGTCACGATCGTCCGGGATGAAATATTTTTCAAATGATGGGACGAATGAATAAAGCAGTTGAATGGATAAGGTAGTTTTTAATACGAACTTCGTACGTACGAACCTTTGGTTCGTTCGGACGAACACATGTCAGTTTGATGGAGGGGACGGTTTCAACTGCCATTAAATTAATCATAAGTTCTTATCGTCCTAGGATGAACACGTGTTCGTCTGTACGATCAGTCTTGTCAAAAGTCTGTATAAAAGGATGCTTCGTAAGTTGTGTTGATTATGAAAAGTTGTTTCATTTTGACGCATTGGTTCGTCCATATGAAATTTTTTCGTACAGGACAAATCGAAAAATTTGTACGGGACCAAATTTTTTCGTCCGGTATGAACATGTCGTTTTCAATAAATAGAAGGGCTTTTGAACTCAACAGTCACACTCTAAACTTGTCTTTCAATCTCTTTCGTACCTTAGATCTTTTTCAAATGGCAAGTTCAAGTAAGAGACAAAAGGTTGTGGCTAGGAAACAACATAGAAATTCTTCTGAAAACTTCCTTTCCAAAGCAAATGAGAAATCTTTTCCTACATTTGCCTCAGCGAAGATCACACCCTCCAGAATTCTAATCCAAGAACAACTTACCTTTCAGGTAATGAACTTATTTACTTCAACACCGTTTGGTTTTATCCTTACCCTCGTCTATCTCTACAATAAAGAAACCTTTCACTACTTTCTCGCCAATATGTCCTTTAATTTTGACCATTCTATAATTCGTTCTTTTGTCTTTAAACAAAAAGTTGAAATCACCAAGGCTGACTTAGGAGCCTTTTTGAATTTAAGGATAGAGGGAGCTAGAGCCCATCACTTGATTAACACTAATGATTACAAATGGTACGAAATTAATAATGTGATTAGAGGAAAAAATTTGAACGAACATGTGTTTTGATTAAAAATATATTTAAGTATATATAGTTTTGAAAAATATTTAATTTTCTTTGGGAATATTAAATTTTAAATTTTAAAATTGAACGCATCATTATGAACAATATATCGCCTCGAAAGACGATCATATCGTTCCCTAATGGGTTCAAATTTTAGAATTTTAAATTTATCTAAATTATTATAGTCAGACTCAAGGGGAAACAACATATGATCTCGAAAGATCATAATGAAGTTTAATCGATTGATTGACTATAATAATTCGGATAGAAGATCATTAATCTCATAATTAAAACTACAATAATAATTGATATATCTATCCGAAGAAAGAAGGTATCAATTATTATCGATCATTCAAAAATGACGATAATGATTGTTGTATTTGATTTTCCCAAAGAGAATTAATTGAGTTTTTGAAAAAGTTGATTTTGAAAATAAGTTCTGGGTTTCTAAATCTCCTACGAGCGCAAGCCCTCGTAGTTAATTACATCGTAGGAAATAGAAGTTTCCTACGAAAACTCTCGATTGAAATAGCGGTGTAAATTTTATTTAGATTTTCAAAGATCGATATCAAAGGAAGTTAAGGTTTAGAATTTTCAATTGGGATTAGATCAAGGTTGAACACTTATTTTTGGAGTCAAAGGAAGAAAGGTAGGAGGCACTTGAGATTCTGAAACAATTCAGAAATGCCCCAGTCTATCCTAAGTGTTGGGCTCGAATTAGATTGAAAGTGATTTAAGGTTCAAGTGATCAATTTTATTAGATAATTGAGATTCAATTCCCGGAGGTTGAGGTCTTATAGCCCAAGCTTGCCTCAGAACCTAAGTCTAAATTGGGTACTAAAAAGTGACCTGAACCTAGCTAGTGCAATGCAAATCTAGTCTTACCCCGGCCTGGATTGGGGAGCGAGCTAAACCACCTTGGCGCTTTAAAAACATGTATCAAGTCATTTAATGTTAGAATGGGTAGGGATGTTGTTTAAAAAAAGTTTTTGAGAATGGGGCCGACATCTAGAGCGGATCCTAATTGGCCCCTTAACTTATGTTGGATTTGATGCTTAAGCTAATGTAATTAAAGATTTAAAGTTTTTTTAAATTAGTTACTAATATGATGCATGCTAATCGACTCAATTAAAAGTTTGAATTTTAATGAATGCAATGAAATGAAAACTTCCGGCGGTCCCGGGCTTACTTCTTAAATCGTTAGAGTTTCTATGTGAGCTTAAAGTTTTTAATTTGATTTAAGTAGAAAAATTTTATTAAGTCCTTAAGAGCCTACGATCGAATTCCAGGTCAAATCAAAATCGGCATGCAGGTAAAAAGACTTGAAAAGCAGGTATTTCTAATGCGCAATCAATTTAAATAAATCAATCAAATTAAATATATCAAATTGAAAGTCCGTAGGCAAGTGCCCTTCACAAAATTTGCAGAAAATTAAAGTGGCCGGGCACCACTGACTACAACCCGGATTTCTAATCCTAAATCAAATGACTTTGAGAATGAGTCTTCTCGTTATCCACTTCTTTGTCCTTCTTCTTCTTCTTGGATCGTCGGGTCCGGATATCCAAATGAAAAGAAACTCCCCCTTGATCGGGGTGTTATCTTTCCTCTTTGGATATTTCAAAACCATCCTAATTTGGAGCTCCAAATGGATAGGGACTCATCCCTGAGAGACGTCCCTTCCTCTTTGGATTCCAAATTGGATGTTTTCCCATCTCAAATCACTTGAAATTACAACATAAATCAAATCAAATTTACATTTGAATTTAAAAGAAAAATCTAGACTCGATCCTGCAGAGTTATCCTAATAATCAACAGTTGTATCTACAGTCCCAAGCAGTTAATATTCAATCTCAAGAAGTTAATATTTGAAATTTAAATGCTCAATCAATTATAACATAAAATGCAATAAATAAATAAACAATCGCATCAATCTTAGGCTAGCAAACAGCATGCAGTGAAAACTCGAAAGCCCGGCACACAGCGGAAAAGTAAACACCGGCCAAGCCTAAAACTAGAGTTGGTTGTCCTAGCAAACCATCTACAGTGTGTGAAGTAGGTCGTGTGGTTTTGATATGTCCTAAGTAGGATCATTAGATTGAAGTTGTTTAAGGTTCTGGTTGGTTAAAAGGCTTAAGGGAAATTTAATTAGAGTTTAAGTATTAATGGTTTGAAGTCAATTTTAAGATTGATTTTTAATTTTTTATTGAATACCACCTTTGTTTCACACCGAGGCCGTGAAGTTTATTTCACCTTCCTTGGGGCTAATTTAATAGCCTCGTAGGCCTGGGTTACCCAATGGTACCCGGTATAGTTAAGTGATTTGATTTGGTTAAAGTTTAAAGGTTAATGAATTTTAATCAAAATTGGTTGATTACTGGTTTTAAGAGTTGATTAATCATTTCTGGAGTTTTAAACTGAATTTGAGTTTTTAAGAATTTTTGGAATATTTTAATCATTTAATAAAGGGTAAAAAGTTGAATTTTTGATTAGGGGTGTTTTCTAGAAATTTAGTATTTTATTAAAATACTAGACCTTAATACAATCCGTTAGACAGTAAGTACATTAAAATCGGATTTTTCTATATTTTATTACGAAGGTTTGAAGTTTTGAACTAGTTTTGACCTAGAGTTGACCGATTTGTTGACTTTTTGAATTTGATGTTTTTCTGGAAGTTTAATATTTTTAATAAATATTAGGCATTATTATGAGTTGAATGCAAGTGAGTTTGGTCAATTTGTATTTTTCTTGAATTAATTATGAAGGTTCAAAGTTTTGACTATTTAATGGATTATTGAAAATCCTTAATTAGAGGGCTTTTTTGCAAATTTATTCCAAATAAGGTCCCAACTCCTTGAAATCATCTCTAAAGGTCAGGGATGGCCTAAGGAGTGATTCCCAAGTGTTTGGGAAATTTTTGGAATTATTAAAAATTATTAATTAATTATATTAATTAAAGATTGAATTTCAATTAAAATTGAATTAAGGTTTAACTTGCTGTCAAATCAAGGGGCTTTTAATTTTTATTGGTTAAGGACTTGATTTTTGTCAGTCAGAGGGGTTACACATAATTTTTGGGTTTAAAATGGATTTATTACACTTTCTGGAAGTTTTAATGGCTTAATTAAGGTTTAAACTTAGGAAAATCGATTAAGGGGCTTAATGTTTTCTAAAGCCAGTGAAAATCACTCCTAAAGCTGAGAGTGTCACTAAGTTTAAGTGTTCAAAATTTTGGGTCAATAGGAGTTGAATCCTAATTATTAGAAATATTCTAAGTTTTCTACAAATAAGTCCTTAATTATTGTCCTTAATGTCACTAAGTTTAATGGGTTTAAATTGAAGTTTTGACTAACCCTTGACTAAGCATGATATAAATACATACAATCACACAAATTCTTAAATCTAGGAGATCCTAGGCTAAGTGGTGTGTGCACAACCTAAACATGCAAAGATTGATAATGTTTAAAATAACAAAATTTTGATTAATGAATGATTGTAATATAATCACTCATTAATCATCCCCCAAAATTTTTCTATTCAATCAAGCCTAATCTACGTTTAAAATTTCAAATGGATCTCTCAAGACTAGATATTTAAATATATAATCTTAAAATAGTTTTAAAATATATGTGTGCTTATATATATAAATTTATACATAAAGATATGAATTTTAAAATAAGATAGTTAAAAAAATATTATTAAAATAATTCTTAAGGATTTGAGAGATCTTTGATTTTTGAAGTTGTTAGAAAATAATTTTTAAAATTTAAAATAATCAATATAATATTTAATTAAATATTAATTAAATATTGAGATATTCAAATAATTCAAATAAATCAAGATAAATGAATATTTTAATCTTAAAATTAATGTTAAGTTAGAGTATTTTGAATAAAATTTGATATATTAATTAGAATTTTATAGGTTAAAATTAATTAAATTTGAATTTTTAAAGTTATTTAAATTTGATTTTGATTAAGTAATAATTAATATTTAAATAATTAATTAATATATAAAATAAAATATTCAAAATATAATTTAAATTAAACTTAATTTAAAATTGGATTAATTTAAAATAAATGTTTTATTATTTAACATATTTTAACATATAAACTTTTAAAATTAGGAAAATATTTAACTTAATATTTAATTAAATATTAATTAAATATTTAAAATTAAGCGTTTAATAATTATCTAAAATATATCTAATATTTTAAAATAATTATAATTTTAAATTAAAGGATTTAAGTTTCTGAATATTTTAATATAAAAAAAATATTTTTTTTTTATATTTATTTAATTTTTAATCAATTCTTCTGAATTTTCTGTTAATTAAGCAGTTAAAAATAATTAATTTATATTAAATACAGGTTCTGGCGGCGGGATGCCACGTGGCGGAGTGGTATTCGTCCAGCGCATAGGCGGCAGTCAGAGTAATCATTAGGAATGATTGCTGGAGGGTCCCACGGGCTTTCTACGTGGCGGGCAGCGACTGGACCGCGTGGACGGTGGCGGTCAGCTGACGCGGCTCACTTAACCAGCGCGGCAACGAGTCAGGCCGTTAGATCGGACGCGGTTTGATCTATGACCCAGATCAGATCATGCGTTTGATCTCAACCCAACGGGATCGGACGGTCGAGTTTGATCCCGTGGTTTAGAATGGACGTTGGTGATCTAGCCAAACCGTGATCCATACAAACTGCGGATACACGCGGTCGGACGGACAACAAGATGTCGAGATCGGAGCCGTTGATCTTGAAATCAACGGCTCCAGAAACGCATGCCTGTAGCGAATTACCGAGAAGCCCTAGAATCAATTTTTGCCTCGTTCGTTTGATTCAGTCAATGAAATTTATTGAAGTTTTAAACATGGATAGCTTAAGTGAACAGAAAATATGGGGAATCGATTTTATAGCTCAATACTCATTTAAATAAAATCGATTTAACCTAGGTGTCCTAAGCTAGATTTAGAGATTTACAGCGGTTTAAAGGACGGATTGAACCGTTTAAGGGATGGTTGCATTTGTAGGCTGTCCACGCTCCATTTTGTAGAAGATCACTCGAGCTTTCAACGCCTAGATCGACGGCAAAACGGCTTGGACGGAGATTTTCTTGAACTCGCCGGAATCCAGTCGCCGGTGAGCTTTGACTGGCTGAACCGAGCTAGAAATGTGTAGATTGGGGTCTGGAATGCTCAAACGAAAATAGTTTGAGTTCTGGTAAGGCTTGAATGGTGGGAGAAGATAGATGGAGAGAGACGACTCAATTAGGGTGTTTGCCCCTATTCAAACTCCCTTAGCTCAAATGGGTGGCTGTGATGGACTTTGGGTTCTCCAGGATCATGCCACCTGTCCAGTGGGTACGTAGGAGCAGGTGGATCAAAGGACACAAGGACAAATGACATGTAAAGGTCATTTTGTCCCTTTTTGGCCATATGGGATTGATGGGAACCATTGGATCTCCATCCAAGGGCTGGTAAAAGCCTTAAGAAGGTTCTAGAACTTAATTAAGGTAGCTGGAATGGTTTTGATTAGAATGGATTAGCTCTAGGGAGTGATTTGGCCTCTTAAAGAGCTCATTTGACCACCCATTGACCATTTGACCAGTCAATGGGTCAATGGGTGCTGAGGTGGAAGCCAAGGTGGCAAGGAGGATTGCTTTGAATGCTGGTTGCTTGATTTTGGAGCTAGGGATTGAAGCTTGAGGTGTTTTGACCATGTTTGACCACACCTAAAGCCATTTAGACCACCTTGTTGACTGTTTGACTGGTCAAACAGTCAACTTAGGCTTAGGTGGACATCGGGTAAAGCTTGAATGCAGTTTGAAATAATTTGAAAGATGTTTGAGATTTGTAAGTTGGAGTTTAAATAGAAGTGTGAAAGCTTGAAGTGGTTTGACCATGTCTAATTTGGTCAAAGTGATCATGACTTGGCTCATGGTGCATTTGGCAAGGTTTAAGACATTTGTAGGAATGATTTGAAAGCTTCATAGAAGTTTGACTAAGTGCACATGGTGGTTTTGATCAAAACATATAAGTTTGACCAAAATCAGAATGTTGACTTAGTTAATTTGGTTTGGATTTGGTTTACCAATGGTTAAGACATGATTGAGCCATGAGTAGGAGTTGGTTTGGGGTTTGAAAGTGTTTGAAAATTCATTGGGAAAGGTCTTTAGGATAGGGCCTTAAGACTTTGAGTTTGAGTTTGAATTTCTGGATTTGAATTGAGTTTTGGATTGAATTGAGATCTGGATTGAATTGAGATCTAGATTGGCTTGAGATCAAGATTGATTTAAAGTCTGGATTGATTTGAGATATAAATTAATTTCAAGGTCTGGATTGATCTAAGGTCTAGGAAGCTCCTAAGGCCTGAGAAGATCATAGGGTCTGGATCAAGGAGAGTCTTAGGGTCTAGAAGAAATCCTAAGATCTGAAGTCTAGAAAAATCTTAAGATCTAGATTTGTCTGGAGAAATCCTAGGATCTAGAGTAAATCCTAGGGTCTGGAGTCTAGAAGGATCTTAAGATCTAGATTATATCATAAGATCTGGATTCTAGGAGGATCCTAAAGTCTAGATTAGTCTGGAGATTAAATTGACCTGGGGTCAGGATTGATCTGGAATTAAGGTGGGTCCCTAGTGACCTCATATAAAAATGAGGTCAATAAATGGACCCCCAATATATGTACTAGAATGAATTTCTAGTGCACATATTGGCGTTGACCGAAAAAGGTCAAGTCTGGGATTTTGATTCTAAAGGTAGAAAAAGTTCATCCCTGGGGAATTGGGGTTTGAATTGATACTAGGGTAGTGTCTCGGAGGGCGTACTCTACCACTAGTGAGTCGAATCCTAAGGGAAGGAAAAGATCTATCCCTAAAGGGAAAAAAAGTCTGGGTGATTGTATAGGAAGGAAGAATTCCTAACTATAGAGGATCATATTTGAGTTTTGATTCTAAAGGAAAGGAAGCCTAACCTTAGAAGTTTGAGCTTGAAATTGATTCTAAGGGAAGGGAAGATCTAACCCTAGATGATTGAGTTTGAACTTGATACTAGGGTAGTGCCACTAAGGGCGTACTCTACCACTAGTGGATATGATCCTAAAGGAAAAGGAATACCTGAACCCTAAGGAAGAGAAGGCTAGAATGATCGTATAGAAAGGAAGAATTCCTAACTGTTGCAAATCTATTTTTTCATGGCTTATGTTTTGATGATTGACAAACACTGTTTCTCTTGGACTACTTGTTGCTTCTAACTTTTCAGGAATCAAAGATCGGACGATCAAGAGGAAGCCAAGTCCAGGATCACGTAGGTTTAGGGTTGAGTCAGTTTGTAATTTTATTTTTAACCTTTTGAGTCTACTTGTAATAATCAAAAAGACTGATGCTAAGTAACCCTTCACACACACACTTGAGAGGCTTAGAAATTCTGTTTTTGCCCACATCGGCCCGGCCGATATTTATATCGTCCGGGACGATCAGCTTAAAACAGAGAGTCTAATTAAGGATTCTTAATTAAGGCAGCCGACATCAACATATCGGCCTGGACGATACGTGTAACGGCCAGGACGATAAGCTCAAAATAGAAAGAGATAGCCGCCTTAGACAGTTTAGGCATACTGAATTTTAAATTATCGTCCAGGACGATTCCAGGATCGGCCAGGACGAAATTACCAAATTATGCCTTAATTGATCAGGAAATCAAGGGAGTAATTAAGGATGATTGATACGATCATATCGGCCAGGACGATCGTGAGATCGGCCTGGACGATCAACCCAAATTTCAATCGGCCAGGACTATTCCCAGGGCTGTGCTCAGGACGATTTACCTCTGATTTGAACTAATCGGCCAGGATGATCGTGAGATCGGCCTGGACGATCAAGCCAAATTTCAATCGTCTAGGACTGTTCCCAGGGCTGTGCTCTGGCCGATCTTCCTTAATTTGTACTAATCGGCCAGGCCGATGTCCATATCGGCCTGGACGATAAAGTCGGCTACTTGCAATTAATGAGCTCCTCTTGAGCTCTTCTATTTAAAGAGCTCTTCTTCAACGTTTTTAAGAGACCTTTGGCTACTGCCTTGACCTGAGAAGACCTTGAGGAGAGAAAGAGAGAGAGGGAGAGAGAGAGGATCTTGTGAGGGGCAGCTTGTGAGGGGATTCACAAGGGTTGCTCAAGGATCGCTCTGCTTGTCTTTCGTCTGGAGTTTCTCGTCCGTGGAAGGGTCGGTAGAGGTAAGGAGTTTTGCCTTTGGTTGTGGTTCTCTGCCAGCTTCAGGAGGAAGCAAAAGGAGGTAGGTTCTCTGCCTTGCCGGGGTGGCAAAAAGGAGTTTCTTGTGAGGGCTTCTCCGCCTAGCTGTGGGGGCTAAAGGAGAGTCACGTTTTGTAGTGCAATACTTGGAGGGTGCCTCCAAGGAGTGGACGTAGGTCGAGTCAACCGAACCACTATAAATCTTGTGTTCTTATTTTTGCTTCCGCACTTTTAAATTCCGCATTTGGTTTGGTGATGTGATTTGGTTTGTGAATTTATTTCTTTGTCTTAAGAATTTTTAAAATACCAATTCACCCCCCCCCTCTTGGTTAGCTTGGGACTAAGTTCATAGGGCTTAACATCCCGAACGAACTTTCAAGTGGTATCAGAGCGGGATTCGAAAAATTAAGTTTGAAAACTTTTTGAATTTGATCCATGGCTAACATAGGAAATAGAAACATTACTAAAGGTTATTCGATTACACGACCTCCTCTATTTGACAACTTACCTTTTGATTTTTGGAAAACCCGCATGTCAACGTTTTTACAATCTACTGATTATCGCATTGTTTTGATTAAAAAAAATATATTGTATTTAAATATATATAGTTTTGAAAATATTTAATTATTTTTGGGAATATTGAATTTCCCAAAGATAATTAATTGAAGTTTTAAAAGATATCAATTTTAATTTTGAAAAATTAAATCTGAGTTACTAAATCTCCTACGAGCGCAAGCCCTCGTAGTTAATTACATCGTAGGAAAATTAGAGATTTTCCTACGAAAACTCTCGATTAAAATAGCGATATGAATTTTATTTAGAATTCAAAGTTAAATATCAAAGGAAGTTAAGGTTTGACTTTCAAGGAGGATTGGTTCAAGATTGAACACTTATTTTCGGAGCCAAAGGAAGAGGAGTAGGGAATGTTTTTGAGATTCTGAAATAATTCAGAAAACACCCCAACCTATCCTAAGTGTTGGGCTCGAATTTGATTGAAAGAAATTTTTTAGTTTGAATGACCGATTTTATTAGAAATTTAGGATTCAATTCCCGAAATTTGAGGTCTTATGGCCCGAGCCAGCCTCGGAACCTAAGTCTAAATTGGGCACTAAAAGTTAGCGCCCCAAACCTAGCTAGTGCAATGCGAATCTGGTCTTACCCCGGCCTGGATTGGGGAGCCAGCTAAACCACCTAAACGATTTTAAAATATGAGTCTGGTCTTTTGTGTAGATGGTAGGGATGTTATTTAAGAAAAGTTTTGAGAACGGGGCCGACATCTAGAGCAGATCCTAATTGGCCCCTTTGACTTATGTTGGGTTTGATGTCTAAATAAATGCAATTAAATATTAGACTCTTTTAAGTTTGTTACTAATGCGATGCATGCTAATTGACTCGATTGAATGCAAAATTTGTATGTAGCAGTTTAAAAATCTTTTTGGCTTATGAAAATAGGTTTTATCCTAGAGATTGCATAACATCCCCTTGACAGATCGGCACCCTCATAGGTCAGGTGGTCTGCCAGAACCCGCAGGCGGGGAGATGCCTAACAAGGTAGAGAAGGTTCAATATGATGCATGAAAAACCCTCGGCGAGTCCGAGCTTACTTCTTAGGACCGTTTAGAGTTGCTATCTTATCTTAAAATTTTTTATTTAATTGAAGTAAAAGAAATTTTTGACAGACCCCTAAGAGCCTAAAATCGTATTCCAGGTCAAACCAAATACGACATGCAAATAAAAAGACTAGAAAAGCAGGATTTCTAATGCGCAATTAAATTAAATAAATAAATTAAATTAAGTATATCAAATTGAATGTCCATATGGCAAGTGCCACTTATTATTACATCACAGAGTTGCAAGAAAGTAAAGTGGCCGGGCACCACTGACTACAACCCGGATTTCTAATCCTAAATCAAATGACTTTGAGATTTGGGATTCTTCTCGTTGTCCACTTCTTCGTCTTCACACGAACATCTTGATTCGTCGGTTCCGGATACCCAAATGAAAAGAAACTCCCCCTTGACCGGGGTGTTATCTTTTCTCTTTGGATATTTGAAAAGTATCCTAATTTGACTTCCAAATGGAAGAAGACTCTCCCCTTTAGGGATGTCTTCACCTCTTTGGAATTCAAATTGGATATTTATATCCCAATCTCAAATCATTCTAAATAATTACAACCTTAATTGAATTGAATTTACATTAATTTGAAATAGAAAATCTAGACTCGATCCTGCAAGGTTATCCTAATAATCAACAGTTGTATATATTCCCAAGCAATTATAAAAAAATTGAAATGCATTACTTTTAGCCACACTTGGTCATGCTCTTTTTATTTAAAGGGGGTCTTAAGCGCGGCAGGTACCTGTGCAAAGAGTATATAATTTTTTTATTAACTGCCCCCTTTAATTTCAGCTCCTTGTATGAGCATGGCCACCTGCATAAGATTGCACAAGTATAATTCGTCCCTAACCTAGGGGTAAATCTAACGCACAATCAAACCACAGTGCAAAGTACAGTAAGCAGGTAAGTAAATAAACACATCAAGTCTAAACTGGCAAACAGCATGCAATGAAAATTCGAAAACCCGGCACACAGCGGAAAAGTAAACACCGGCCTAGCCTAAAACTAGAATCGGTTGTCCTAGCAAACCATCTACAGTGTGTGAGGCAGGTCGTGTGGTTTTGATATGTCCTAAATAGGATCATTAGATTAAAGTTGCTCAAGGTTTGATTGTTGATTTTAAGGGCTGGAAGGTTAATGTATTTTATTAAAAAAAAGTTTCTTTGCTGATTTTTTAAAGATTTGATTAATTTAAGTTTGTCATTAATTGATTCGTGGCGTTGTGCCACCAGGCTCGAGGAACCAGCCTCCTTAGGACACTTAGCCCCGCAGCCCGGAGTAGTCCAGCCAATAAACCAAATTAATGTAATTGAATTAAAGATTTTAAAAGGTTGGATAATTAATAATTAATCTATTTTTAAGGTTTAACACCCCTTGGAATCCATTCGTGGCGTTGTGCCACCAGGCTCGAGGAACCAGCCTCCTTAGGACACTTAGCCCCGCAGCCCGGAGTAGTCCAGCCAATAAACTTCATCTTTAGGATGGTTGTTGTGTTTTAAAAGGTTTGTTGAATGTTTTAAACATTAAGTTAACATTTTCTGGAGTTTTAGAATAATTTTGAATTTTATGAATTTTTTGAATATTTTAATCATTTAATTAAGGGGTTGAAAATTGACTTTTTGATTAAGTTCAAATTCTAGAATGTTTATATTTTATTAAAATACTATACCTTACTACAATCAGTTAGAAGGTAAGTACGTTGAAATCAGATTTTTCGACATTTTATTACAAAGGTTTGAAGTTTTGCACTAGATTTTAACTACGGTTTGACCAATTTGTTGACTTTTTGAAATATTACAAATTTCTGGAATTTAATATTTTTAATAAATATTAGAAATTATTATGAGTTGAATGCAAGTGAGTTTGTTCAATTTGGATTTTTCTGGAATTAGTTATGAATATTACAAATCTTGACTATTTAATGAATTTTTAAAACTCTTTAATTAAAGGGCCTTTTTGTGATTTTGCTCCAAATGAGATCCCAACTCCTTGAAACCAGCTCCAAAGGTCAGGAATGACCTAAGGAGAGATTCCCAAGTGTTTTGGAAATTTTTGGAATTTTTAATAATTATTAATTAATTATATTAATTAAACATTCAATTTTACTTAAAATTAAGTTAAGGTTTAATTTGCTGTCGAATAATTTTGGTTTTAATTTTCATTGGTTGAGAATTCAAAACTGGTCAGTTAGAGGGGTTAAACATAATTTTTGGGTTTATATTTGATTTATTATATTTTCTGGAAGGTTTAATGGCTTAATTAAGGCTTAAACTTAGGAAAATTGATTAGGGGTCTTAATGACTTCTAAATCCAGTGAAACTTTTTATATGGGTTGGACATGTCACTAAGTTCAAGTGTTCAAAGTTTTGAGTTAAAAAGGATATGTATCCTAATTTCTAGAATTTCTCCAAGTTTTCTAAACATGTCCTTAATTATTGTCCTTAATGTCCCTAAGTTATAGGTTTGAATCAATTGTTCTCACTAACCCTTTAAACTAACATCCATAGCATGTAATCATACCAAACAAATCCTAAATCTAGGAGAGCTTAAATCTAAGTGGTGTGTGCACAACCTAAACATGCAAAGGTTGACATTAATTAAAATGACAAATTTTTGATTAGTGAATAATTAGAATATAATCATTCATTAATCATTCCCCCAATGATTTCTATTCAAACATTTAATCTATAATTAAAACATCAAAGGGATCCCTCAAAATTTCAAGATTCAAATACATATACATATATTTAAAATAGAGTTTAAAGTACATAAGTATATATATACTAATATATATATACCCATATATGCATATATATATTTAAAAAAAAAATAGAATGATCAAAAGATTATAAAAATAAAATTTTTTTATTGAGAGATCCACTGAACTTTGAAATCAAAATTTACTTTAAGTTTGATTAAAAAAAAAGCATTTTAAATTTACTTTATTTTAAAACTAGGTATTTAAATAAAGATATTTTCTGATTATATTAAAATAAAATTAAATTTTAACTTCTTGAAATGGTTTGAGTTAAAGTTGATATTTAATAAATGTTAATTTATTATTAATCTAAAAATAATCAAATATTTAAAATATAATTAATATTTCAGATTAATTCTAATTTTAAATTAAAATTAAAAAAATAATTTAATTTTCTGGAAACATTAAAAAAAATAAATATATATTATTTATAATTTAAAATTAATTTTTTATATATATTTTTTTACTAAAAATGATTTAAAAAAAAAAATTAAATCAATCCTAGCGTTTGGCGGCAGAAATGCCATGTAGCGGAACGACAGCCATCCACGCAGACGGCGGCGCGGCACGGTGTTCGATCACGCGGTTTCCACTTAAACAGCTCAGCACAAACCCACAACCGTCCGATCGAGCGCCTAGGCCATCTGACGGCGGGGATCAAATCCCGCCGTTTGATCTCAGTTAACGAGATCGAACGGTGGGGAGCTTATCCCGTGATCTCCGATAGACGGCTGAGATCTCGTCAAACCAAAATCCAAACGACAGCCAGACCGCGCGGACACAGAATGCCGTGAAATGGCTCGATCAGATCCGTTGATCAACAGATCAACCGACCAAATAGAGCCCAGTCCATGCAACAGCGAACTGAGCTTTGGAACTCGTTTTCAAGCTCGTTCGGGCGATCCAGACAACAAAATGATTTGAAATTTTAAATGTAGATTAAGAAAATGAACAGAAATTTTGGGGATCTATCCATGCGTCCTAACATGCATTGAATGAAAAGCTATTTAGCCCAAGTGCCTTAGACTAGGGTTAGAATTTTACATCGATTTAATGGACGGATTGAACCGCTTTTGGATTTGTTGCACTTGTAGGCTGTCCACGCTCCTGTTTGTAGAAGAATCCACGAGCTCGTAACGTCTGGATCGAATGTAAAAGAAGCTTGAATGGATTCAAGCTTGGTTCGCCGGGAAGCTCGCCGGAGAGGGTTCTAACCGGCGGGATTTGAGTGAGGATGCGTGGAGGGACCTCTAGGGAGCTCAATGGAACAAGAGACTGGGTTCTGGGAGAGCTTGAATGGAGAGAGAGGCTAAGTTTTTCAATGAGGCTCATCTTGAGCCTTTTGCCCTATTCAATCCCCTCCAGATTGAATGGAGGGCTGGGATCATTTGAGTGAGCTTCCAGATGAGTGACATCTGTCCCAGGAGTGGTTGGGAGCAGGGGTATCAAAGGACAAAGGTACATCCTAGGTGGAAAGTCTATTTTGGCCTTTTGTCCATGTGGAATCAAATATGAGCCATTAGATGTTGATCTAAGGGCTGAGGGTTACTCTAGGAAGCTTCTAGAGAATATTCCAACAGTTATATGAGTTTGGATTAAAGGGTAATTAGGTTTAAATGAGGTTTTGACCACATTTGACCATTCCAAAGCATAATTTGACTCTTTGACTGGTCCCTATGCCATATGGCAGCTGAGGTGGCTTGGGAGGAGGCTTAGGAATTAAAAGAAAATGCTGGAATGGATTGAGGAGGGAATGGGTTAGCTTGGGCCAAGCCAAATGGGGACTTAAGCCCCTTAAAGAGCCTTATTGACCATGTTGACCAGTCAACTGGTCAACCAAGGGTGAGGTGGAAGCCAAAGTGATTTAGGGGATTGATTAAGGAGCATGGAGAGGGTTTGACAAAGACTTGGGTGGATTTGAAATTTAATTCAAAGTAGAAGGCCTTAAGGGTTGGTTTGGTCAAACTAGGCTGACTGAGTCAACTTATTTGACCCAAGGTGGGGGTTTGGTCCAGGTAGGTTTGATACAATATTTAGAATCTGGTAGAAGTGATTCCAAGGGTTAAATGGGTCAAATAAGCTTATTGGGCCCTTAATGGGTCCTTAAGCCAAAATTAATTGACTTAGTCAACCAAGTGGGTTCAGGGTCTGGAAATGGGTTCAATCAATTTGAAATGACATTTCAAGCTCAATGGAAGTAATTCCATGGCTTAGATAGGTCATTTAGGTCAAAATACCTATTTGGGCCTTTAAAGGGTCATTTGGGTCAATTAGGTTGACTTGGTCAACTAGGTTGACCCAGGGCCCGGGAATGGGTCCAACAGGTTTGGTTTGATATTTGAAACTTGCTGGAGGTCGTTGCACCCAATTCGGAGTTCATTTGGTTTAAAATCAACATTTGAGCCCCATAAGGGTATTTTGGTCATTTTGACCCCTGGTCAACTGGGGGTCAAAGTGGGTCCAGAAAAATTCAGTTTATTGTTCAACATATCAAGATTAAAGGTCTGGAACTGACTAGAGGCTTTGGTGAAGGCTCTAAGGTCAGAAACTTCAAAGTGAGAGGTCCAGTGGCATAGGCTGTAAATAATTGAAGGTTTTACAGCCTATGGATTTTAATTTAGTTTATGGGGTTAGAACCTCAGAATGGGCTCAAATTTGGTGGGTTGCCTCCAGAGACATGTCCCATCAGTATGCAACTGACAGACTCTGAATCGGAGGTCAATTGACTGGTTTCAAAGTGTTTGAAATTTCAATGGAAAAAGCCTTTAGGACAAAACCTTTAGGCTTTGGATTTAGGCTTTGAGTCTAAAATTTTTTTTTTTGAATCTGATCTGGATTTTGAGTTTGATAGATTAGGTTTGAATTATCTAAACCATTTATGATCATTTGGATGATCATAATTGATCGGATAAGGTTGAAGTTTGATCAGAGATAAGATCAAAGATTGAACTGGAGATTGAGATCTTGAACTGGACTGAGGTCTGGATTTTGATCGAGATTTGAATTGAATTGAGGTCTGGATTGACTTAAGATTTAAATTGATCCTAAGGTCTGGGGTCTAGGAGGATCCTAGAATTTAGATTGATCTTGGAAGAATCCTAGGGATTAGATAGATCCTAGGATCTGGAGTTTAGATTGATATATGATCAGTATTGATCTGGATGGGTCCCTAATGACCTCTTACAAAAATGAGGTCAACAAATGGACCCCCAATATGTGTAATAGAATGTAATTCTATTGCATATATTGGCGTTGACCGAAAAAGGTCAAGTCTGGATTTTTGATCCTAAGGGAAAGAAAAGGTCTATCCTTGGGGGATCGAGGTTTGAATGATCGTATATGGAGGAAACTTGCTCCGTATAGAGGATCAGGTTTGAATGATCATTGGTAGAGGAAACTTGCTCTACGGATGATCGGGTCTGGATTGATCATGTGCAAAGGAAACTTGCTTTTCACAGGTGATCAAGTTTAAACAATCGTATATAGAGGAAACTTGCTCTATATAAGATCAAGGTTAAAATGATCATTGGTAGAGGAAACTTGCTCTACAGATGATCGGATCTGGATTGATCATGTGCAAAGGAAACTTGCTTTACACAGGTGATCAAATTTGAAAAATCGTATATAGAGGAAACTTGCTCTATATAAGATCAAGATTAGAATGATCATGGGTAGAGGAAACTTGCTCTACAGATGATCGGATCTGGATTGATCATGTGCAAAGGAAACTTGCTTTACACAGGTGATCAAATTTGAAAAATCGTATATAGAGGAAACTTGCTCTATATAAGATCAAGATTAGAATGATCATGGGTAGAGGAAACTTGCTCTACAGATGATCGGATCTAGATTGATCATGTGCAAAGGAAACTTGCTTTACACAGGTGATCAAATTTGAAAAATCGTATATAGAGGAAACTTGCTCTATATAAGATCAAGATTAGAATGATCATGGGTAGAGGAAACTTGCTCTACAGATGATCGGATCTGGATTGATCATGTGCAAAGGAAACTTGCTTTACACAGGTGATCAAATTTGAAAAATCGTATATAGAGGAAACTTGCTCTATATAAGATCAAGATTAGAATGATCATGGGTAGAGGAAACTTGCTCTACAGATGATCGGATCTGGATTGATCATGTGCAAAGGAAACTTGCTTTACACAGGTGATCAAATTTGAAAAATTGTATATAGAGGAAACTTGCTCTGTATAAGATCAAGATTAGAATGATCATGGGTAGAGGAAACTTGCTCTACAGATGATCGGATCTGGATTGATCATGTGCAAAGGAAACTTGCTTTACACAGGTGATCAAATTTGAAAAATCGTATATAGAGGAAACTTGCTCTATATAAGATCAAGATTAGAATGATCATGGGTAGAGGAAACTTGCTCTACAGATGATCGGATCTAGATTGATCATGTGCAAAGGAAACTTGCTTTACACAGGTGATCAAATTTGAAAAAAAATCGTATATAGAGGAAACTTGTTCTATATAAGATCAAGGTTAGAATGATCATGGGTAGAGGAAACTTGCTCTACAGATGATCGGATCTAGATTGATCATGTGCAAAGGAAACTTGCTTTACACAGGTGATCAAATTTGAAAAAAAATCGTATATAGAGGAAACTTGCTCTATATAAGATCAAGGTTAAAATGATCATTGGTAGAGGAAACTTGCTCTACAGATGATCGGATCTGGATTGATCATGTGCAAAGGAAACTTGCTTTACACAGGTGATCAAATTTAAAAAAAAAATTCGTATATAGAGGAAACTTGCTCTATATAAGATCAAGATTAGAATTTGAACTTTAGGATGATGCCACAAAAGGCATACTCCATCATTAAAAGGCTTGAACTTAAGACAAAAAGATCTGAAAAATCACTTCTCAGTCTTAAGAAAAGAGACTCAATGTATTAAACTTTAAAAAGATTTGAAGATAATTGGACAAAATTGATTGAAACTTGAAGATTTTATTGATTGAAAATTCAAGCTACATCAAGCATAGTATTTCTTCAGGAAACGCCCGTTTACAGGAAGCATTGGGTGATCTCCTTTACAATCAACTAGCTGATACGAGCCTCCTTCGTAGGTTGTTTCCACTATGAAGGGTCCTTCCCAAGTTGGTTCAAACTTTCCACCGAGCTTTCGGTGTGCTAAGATAGGCCTCCGAAGAACCAAGACCAAGTCGCCTACTTGGAAGGTTCTAGGTCGCACTAACTTATCGTGAGCTTGAATCATTCGAGCCTTGTACAACTCTAGATTTTGCTGAGCTTGAAGACGACGTCCTTCAAGGCTTTCGAGTTCTTCCAAACGGAGTTGTGCATTTTGTTGAGTTGTAATCTGGTTCTGAATCACAATTCTGAGCGAAGGGATTTGAACTTCGAGAGGGAGTACGGCCTCAGATCCATACACTAGTGCAAACGGTGTGGATTGGGTTGGGGTTCGATAAGTGGTCCTATAGGCCCACAAAGCTTCCACCAACCTCTGATCCCACTGACGTTTATTATCATCGAGGGTCTTCTTGATGATTTGAACCAAAGTTTTATTAAAGGCCTCAGCCAATCCATTAGCCCGTGGGTAATAGATTGTTGAGTATCTCCAATCAATACCATGGCGATTTGCAAAATTATTGATCTTTGTAGACTTGAAAGCGGACCCATTATCGGATATGATTCTGCGCGGAACGCCAAATCTATATACGATATGGTCACGGAAAAATTTCATTACATGGTGTGATGTTACATTTCTCAGTGGGACTGCTTCCGCCCACTTTGAAAAGTAATCAGTCGCTGCTAAAATGAAGCGGTGACCCTTCGAGGAAGGAGGGTCAATTGTCCCGATGATATCCGTGCCCCAACTTTCGAAGGGCCACGAGGCTATCGTGGGATGTAACACGTTAGGCGGCTGATGTAAAACCATACCATGTACTTGGCACTGATGACAACACTTTGCAATTTTCATGCAATCGTCAATCATCGTGGGCCAGTAGTATCCAAGTCTTTTGATCTTCATTTTCATCTTTGGACCCGATTGATGAGCACCGCACAGTCCAGCATGGACTTCGTTAACAATCTTCAGGGCCTCACATTTGTCTAAACAACGGAGCCACATCTGACCAAACGATCGTCGGTACAACGTATTGTTGACTAGTGCGTAGGATAGGGCACGTTTCTTGATTTGATGGGCAAGTGATTTCTCGTGAGGGAGCTTGCCTTCTTGAAGGTATTCAATTATCGGTTGTCTCCAATCTGCTTCTTCATTGACTGCTGAAGAGGTAGAAAGGACTTGAAAGATTTGTTTATTGATGTATTCCAAATCTATAGGAGACAGGACTTGACGACCCTGCACCTCTATAGGGATGGAGTCTTCTTCCGGACAGGCAAATTCCTTTGCAAGCTTTGCGAGGGCATCCGCCGAAGAATTACTTCCACGGGGAATCCTATACATAGTTACAATCGGAATTTGCTCGAGCAGGTGACAGGTGTACTGATGGTATTTCAGGAGTTTAGGATTTAAAACTTTATAGGTTCCTGCAATCTGGTTGATCACTAGTTGGGAATCACCAAAAATTTTAATCTCTTTAATCTCCATTAAAATTGTAAGTTCCAGGCCAGTTATCAGAGCTTCGTACTCAGCTTCATTATTCGTACGAGATTCTGATAAGTGATAGGAAAAATACATCATTCCCTTATCTGGTGTTATGAATACCAGGCCAACTCCGGCTTTCCCGGGAATAGTAGATTCAGGTGTTTTGCCCCGTTGAGAGGACGCAGCACCATCAAAATACATTTCCCAGGTTTGAGTAGTGGCTTCCTCAAAACTCATGATTTGCTCATCAGGTAAATCATCGTTTAGAGGAGATTCCGCCGGCAACGGGTGTGCCGCAAGGAAGTCGGCGACGGCCTGCCCTTTCACAGCACGCAGGGGAATGAAAGTGATTTCAAATTGAAGCAATATCATAGACCAACGAGCCAAACGTCCTGACAACGTAGGCCTGGTCATAAGGTATTGCAAGGGGTTGAAACTGGAAATCAAGTTGATTTGATGAGAAAGCATGTAATGTCTTAGTTTTTGAGCTGCAAAGACTAAGGCGAGACAATGTTTCTCAATCGTTGGATACCGAATTTCCGTTGGTAGAAGTCTCCGACTTAGGTAGTAGAGAGCGTTCTCTTTCCCTTCGTCATTGACTTGAGCAAGGAGAGCCCCGAGAGACTCGTCAAGGGCCGCAGTGTAAAGTATTAGAGGTCTCCCCGGAATAGGGGCTGCCAAGACTGGTGGATTTGTCAGGTATTGTTTGATATTTTCAAAAGCGGATTGACATTTCTCGTCCCAAATGAATTTGGCGTCCTTTTTAGCGAGGACCGAGAATGGTTGACATCTTCCGGAAAGATTGGAAATGAATCTTCTTATATACGCCAGTCTACCTTGAAGAGACCTTAGTTGAGTAAGGCTCCTAGGAGGCGGCATATTTAAGATAGCTTCGATTTTAGCAGGATCAATTTCAATTCCACGGTGTCTTACTACGAAACCTAGAAATTTCCCTGACGCGACACCGAAGGCGCACTTCAAAGGATTCATCTTAAGGTCGTAGCGACGCAACCGCTCGAAGACGATTCTTAAGTCATAAAGATGAGCCTCTTTAACTTTACTCTTGACAACTAAATCGTCGATGTAACATTCGACTTGATTGTGGATTAAGTCGTCAAAGATTCGAGTCATAGCCTGCTGGTAGGTTGCACCGGCATTTTTAAGGCCAAATGGCATCACTTTATAACAAAAGATCCCTATAGGACTTCTGAATGCAGTGTTTCTCTCATCTTCTGGGGCCATCTTGATTTGATTATAACCAGACGAGCCATCCATAAAGGAGAAAACAACATGCGAGGAGGCGATGTCCACCATTAGTTCTGGAATTGGCAAAGGAAATTCATCCTTAGGACATGCCTTATTCAGGTCTCTATAGTCAACGCAGACCCGGATTTGACCATTTTTCTTTCGAACGGGCACAACGCTGGCTACCCAAGAAGGATATTGCTCCTCCCGGATAAATCCGGCTTCGGCCAGTTTCTTAACTTCAGAAATGACTTGTTGTTCAATCTCCAGACGCATGCGTCGCGGAGCTTGTTTGACAGGAATGGCATTATGCCGGATTCCAAGTTTATGAACTGCTATATCGGCGGACAAGCCCGGCATTTCGTCGTATATCCAAGCGAAACAGTCCTTAAACTCGAATAGAAGTTGAATTAGATCCTTAGACTCGTACTCACTCAACAAAGAACTTATGAACGTGGGGCGAGGGTCATCCTCTGTTCCAAAGTTAATTTCTTTAAGTTCATCAACTGTCGATTTGATTTCTTCCTCAAATTCATGGGGTGCATCCCGAATTTGAACTTCATCTGAATCATCTAAGGTCTCCAAACAAAGTCTGTCGAGCGAATCGACGACTTCAGTAGGGACACTTTCAGACTCAAGATGGATGGTTATCATCAAGTAATATTCATCATCGTCAAACGAACTAACGGTACCAAAGCCAATACCACTCGTCCAATTTTTATTAAATTTGGAATTCCAAATACTTTGGTGGTATCTAGCTTGACCCTTAGTCCATTGACTTGGAGCAAAACCTTTAGAAATAAGAGCTTTAACACCAAGAGGAAAGTAGCCGAAAGGTAATTCTATTAATTCGTTGAAATCTGCCTCTTCAAGGATTACATCACCTTCGTTCCTTGAAGAGGAGG
The DNA here is from genome assembly GCA_022539455.1 of Dendrobium nobile. Classification (NCBI taxonomy): domain Eukaryota; kingdom Viridiplantae; phylum Streptophyta; class Magnoliopsida; order Asparagales; family Orchidaceae; genus Dendrobium; species Dendrobium nobile. The sequence goes on along the minus strand of CM039723.1, from coordinate 28,858,388 downwards.
TGCCAGGGAAGAACCTCTGGACTTTCCTTACTTCTCCATCTAAGTTAGGGGAATCCTTAGTTACTAACCCTGAGACTCTGTTAGTAGACAGTGGGGTTAAGGCTAAGGATTTAACTACCCTATTAAGCTTTTCATACATACTCAATTCAGGCTCATCACTTTGAGGTTTAGAATTGTTACCCTCCTGGTCACTATCCGAATCTAAAGTGAGATCAAACCTTGGGGGAAGATTAGATTTTTTGTAATCAAAAGCAATTCTGTCACCCCTCTTTCTTGGTTCTTCATCGGAACTTGATTCAAGTTCGACGTACATCGGGGTATTCCTTCTTTCAGTTGAAACACGGCCTCGGCCACGTGCTCTTTGGGCCATCCTTCCACCTCTTTGAGGCAAATTGTTTGGAGGCCTAAAGACCACATACTCGACGTCGTCTTCACTGCTTAAACTTTGTTCTTTTGTATTCTTGATTTTTTCTTTTCTCAGCTCTTGAATTGCTTTTGAACTATGATTTTCTTTCTTTTCTTCCTTAACATTGATCTCTACCTTAGATTTGGTAGTGGACCCTTTGGGAACATAATATGCAGCATCCTCGTAGATCCCGATCTCGTGAATAGAGAATGGTTGCAAATCACCCTTGATTTCAAACTCGATGCCATCTCGTTGATACTTGATGCATTGATGTAGGGTGGAAGGAACCATCCTATACTCATGGATCCAAGGCCTACCTAAGAGTGCATTAAAGGATGTTGCCGAATCAATTATATGAAATTTCGCTTCAGTTTTCAACTCTCCTATCTCTAGAAGAAGTGTGATCGAACCTAAAGCCTTCTCGCCTTTTTCGTTGAACCCACGAAGCACCAACTTGTAGGTTGAAAGCTTGCTAGTATCAATTCTAAGATATGCGAGAGTCTTTATGTTCATCACGTTGACCGATGCACCCGGATCAACAAGAACTCTTGATAATTTAAACTTTCCCACATTTACAGTGATGTAAAGTGGGCGATTGTGGTCGGCAGTTCCTAGGAGTAGATCTTCATCGGAGAAGGTAACTCCTGGAATTTCCTTGAAGTACAAAGCTTCTTCCTCGGAAGTTGAAGCGAGTTGAGCTAAGCAAATCTCTGGGTCGAGAAGTGCTTTAATTAGAGTCTCCCTCATCTCTTTTGAAAGGACAAGGGCGTCGTAGATGCTCAACTTAGCAGGCAACTTCCTAAGGTGAGCTAAGACGTTGTAATCGACACTTGGAACATTAACATCGGGACCCGGTGGATTTGTAGGAGAAATTGGTTGTTGAGTAGGAACTTGAATCGGATCAGTGGAAACAACTTGTTTTCCCTTTTCTTGTGGTGGAAGCCTAGGGGGTAAAACCTTGCCACCACGCAGTTGCACTTGACGATTTCATCGGAAGGACAAGCTACGGGGAGGTCTACGCTCTCCTTAGGTGGTTGATTGTCATTTTCTGAATGAGAATCTGAATCCAAAAAATCTATCACGACGGGACTCCCTTGAAAGTTAATTTCAGGGGTATCACCATCTGATAAGACATCAAATTCATCTTCTCCTTGAAGGGTCAAATCCGGAGGGCTGAGTTTTTGAACTTCTTGATTGTCCTCAGCTGGCTCCGGGTTATTTTCAACGGAAGAGTCGTTTAGAATTTCATTCTCAACAATGATCATCAAAATATTTGCAGAAGGATCTTTCTTTTTATTAAATTTTTGACCCTTTGCCTTTGATGGGGCAAAGTAAAAGTCAGATAACTTTAGTGGGGCTAGTGGTTTTGAGCCACCATCCACCACTTGTACACATCTCTCGTCAACAAATTTCCTCTCTACAAAAGGTTCACTCTTTTCATTTTTATTTAATACAGTAGTTCCTATAACTACTGGAGAGGAAATCGTCCCAAAGTCCTCCTGCGATGCCTCCAGCTCAACCTCCCAGATCGGGCCCCGGGCTCTCGTCGGTAACTGTTGAGAAAGACGGAAAGATTGGTTAATCGACTTTTTAAATGCACGGGATAGTGCTATATCCCAACCATCTTCAATGGACAAAGAAAGATTAGAATTATTACCTGAAATTGATTTGACAGATCCCTGATCCGGATTGACCAAGTACTCCTTCGGAATTATAATATTACCTTGACGAAAGTTTCTCTCGAGCCAGTCCTTAAAGACTATACAGTCTTCGATTATGTGGCCCAACATGCGATGGTAGGGGCAAAAGGTTGGATCATCCTTTTTATTTACCTCTTCCGGCTTCTTGGCCTCCGGCAATCGAAAATCTGACTTCTTTAAGAGGCTCTTAAAAATTTTCTTCACCGACTCCCTTTTGAATGGATACGGACGAGCCAATCTCTCTTCAAAAGTGGGCCGGTGATATTCTCTGATGGGTTGAGAAGTTACCTGAAACGGTTGGGGTTTTTGAGTCTGCTGAACAGTAGAATTACTTGATTGAATGTTAACTGGCTTCTTCCCCTTGTCGACTGCTGAAACCGTTGCTGCCCTCTTTTCAAAGGATTTCAATGGTTTACTAACCTTCTTATCTTCAGTAGAATCCTTCAAGAATGGCATTTTGGAAGCCTCTTCTTGTAGATTACTAGCTTTGTTAAGAAGCTTCTCGAAGGTTTTGATTGTAAACCCCTTTAACAGAAAAGCAATAGGCCCGTGGATATTCTTTAGAAGAATCTCCACTGCATGTTGCTCTTGCAGCTGGGGTTCACATTTCATCGAGAGGTTTCGCCACCTCAAGATGTAGTCGACTAAAGACTCGCCTGGCTTTTGTTTTTCGATGACGAGATCACCAACGGTTACACGTTGTTGAGCTCCTGAGAATCTCTTTAAAAAGAGACCCTCGAGCTCTGTGAAAGTTTTTACTGAACCGTTCGATAGATTTGCGTACCACTCAAAAGCAATACCGGACAAACTACTCACAAACTGACGAAAGAGTAGAGCATCCGACCCTCCTGCATTGCAACAGCTTGCTCGGAAATGGGCCAGATGCTGTCTTGGGTTTTCTAAGCCGCTAAAAACTTTGAAAGAAGGTGGCACAAAACCCTTAGGATAAGGAACCAAATCATATTCCTCGGGGTAGGGTCTACCCTTTGGAATAGATACAGTTCCCTGTGAATGGGCTAAGGCCTCCCTTACCTGGGTCTCAATCATCTGACGGATATCTTTTTCTGGTGGAGAGGTGACTTCTGGAAGCTTGAAACTAGAATCAGCCTTTCTGCTGTGCTCGCCCGTTGTGAGTACTGTGGGCTGCAACTGCTCGGGTCTTGGCTGCTGTGATTGCAAAAGCTGACCCTGCATCTGTTCAACTCTAATCATCATCTCTTCAACTTTTCTTTCAAGATTTTTAATATACTCGTCCTTCTCTTTCAATCTGACAGAACTGTCTGAATCTGAGTCGACTGCTGCTGACTCTTCCTCCTTTCCAGAATGGTGCTTAGAAGGCTCGGCATCTTTAGCTGATGCACGAGTTTCAACCATGTGGACATCCGCTACTGGCTCCTCGTCAACTAACAAATCATCTTCGTCCGGATTAAATTCATCAACGGCCTTTTTCTTAAGGATATCCCTGATTTCTTGTACCACTTCCTCGACTGGTCTACCATCTATCGCTTCAGTGTAAATGGGTAGATATCCATCATAATTCATCACTTGGTTATATTCTTTCACATCTAACTTATCAAAGATGTTACTAATCTTGACATCTTCTTCAGTGATCTCTTCGCTAACCAATTGATCTAACATCTCTTGATCATGATCTTGAGTTGTCTCCTCCCCTTCGATTGTCCCGGAGTCGGTAGTCGCAAGGGTGACATCCTCAGTAGGGTGAAGGACATCTATCTTAATTGGTGATGGAGGTGCTTGAACAGTGGGGGCTCCAACATCAACACGAATAGAGTCCTCACATCCCTGAACTGGGAGTCGAGGGAGTTTAACTGGTATCTGAATCTGAGGTTCTCTAAACTGAATTCCAATACATTTACTGAATTTCCTCCTTGCACAAGATTCTTCTGGCGACATGGGCCTCTTGCCCTTAATATCAACTGGTTGTGGCTCTCTAAAGACTTCTTTTGACTTTGCTATCACTGGGGCCAGCTTTAACAGTTTTGAAGGTGGAGTCGGAGGTCTACCACAGAAAGGGCGACTCTGGCCAGACCCAGTTAATACCATCTTCTCCGTCTTTATAGACGGGAGGCGAGGCACCCAGTGGTATCCATCCACCAAGACTGAAGATACAGGTTGTTTAACAAATTTCTTGTTCTTCCTCACTGGTTGAGGAGTCAAGTTCTTGGCTTCAGACTTTTCTTCCTTCAGAACTTCTTTCTCAAGCTTGTGTGAAATCACTCCCTTCAAGTGTTTCACATACTGTTCCTTAGTTTTCCCCACTTGAGCAGCACAAGTATGGATGATATTTCTAAGCATCCTAGTTTTCAGAACTTGCTTCTCCTTTGGGGTTCTCTTAACAGAATAGTCTGCTGGGCTAGGCGGAGTGCTAGCTATCCGAGTAACTCTCTCCTCCCCTGCAGCAGCTGCGAGGGGGTGAAAACGACTCCCTTTAAGGAGTGGAGAAGAGGCAGGGATTGGCAGCTCCTCGGCAGCCTCAAGATCGACTTTAGACAAGGCCTTCAACTCGGCCACCTTCTTGGTTTTGGTAATTTTCTTTCTTAACCTCCTGAGGTAGTTCTTCTTGGAATTCTTACTACATAAAGGGTCTCAGTGCTAGAAGATCCCTTCTCAAACACTGTCTTGGCTGCAGCGGCAGCTTCCAGTTTCTTTGCATCTTCAAGGAATTCTTTGGGCGCATTAGCAATATCTAGCGCTGACCACAGACTAGGAGGGGCATCATTCCCGGCTCCTATGGCTAATTGAACTATAGGCTTTTCTTCGCCCTCAACTGCAAGGTCCACCAGGGTGTTTCCATCCATCACCAGTCTAAGGGACTTAAACCCTATTCCGAATTGGATTGAATTCTCGTAAACCAGCTCTTCAATCATCAAATCACGGTCCATCGAAAACAGAAGTTTACCAGCCATTGCAGATGATTTGATTATCTGAGAAAGCGGGAAGAAGAAGGTTTGAATTAGAAACTTGAATTTGAATTTGAAAATAAATTTATATTTTATCATAAATATCGGGTTATAAGAGCTATAACCCGGTATAAAATGATAGAATATGGAGATTGATTTCGATTGAAAGAAGGTTAGAATTTTTGTTATATACATTCAACTACAAAAGGATTTTGTAGGAAAATATATAACAACGATAACCTGGACTTGATTTGAATGAGTTTGGAGAAGATATTTGAATTTGAAAAAGATTGAGTTCACATCGTACATATTTTACCCTTGAAAAAGGTTGTGGTGCTACATGTAACAATGAGAATTGAATTGGTTTTGAAGGATGGAGATTTGAATATTCAAAAATCCGGCAGCATTTCCCCTTATTTTTGGAACTCAATGTGTTGAATTTTCATTCAACAAAAAGGTTCACAAATAAATATAGGGAAAGCTACTAAGAAAGCTTCACTCTTTCAATCCTAGGAATAATCAAAGGGTAAAAATGTTAAAGACAAACTTCTACCAGATAGAATTTAAGGGTTCGTTATATATGAGGACATATAACAACGTCAATCAATTGTTTTTAGAAAATTCAAAAATCCGGCAGCATTTCCCCTTATTTTGAGACTCAAGGTGTTGAATTTTCATTCAACATAAAGGTCTACAATTATAAGGAGAAAATACCACAAGGTTTTCAAATACAATTGAAAGTTGAAATTATTGAAGGCAAAAACTTGCCGAGAAAATTCAAGGATATGTCATATATGCTTCTTACAACGATCGTCGTAGGAAGGTATATAACAACAATCAGTCAATTTGAAATGATCTTTTAAAGAGATGTCCAAAAATTCAAAATTTCGGCAGCATCTCCCCTTAATTTGGGACTCAAGGTGTTGAACTTTCAATCAACAAAAGGTCCACATTACTTAGGGGAGATTTATTTTGAATTTACTTAACTCTTTCATTCTAATTAATGGATTAAGAACGAAATGTTATAGCTTAATTCTATCGATATAATTGAATTTTTAATGAAATCTTTAAAATTGAATTCTACGATTAATCGTATATATATTGAATTGAAACAATTACAACTCCATATACAACGATATCATGTAGCGATTATTTAGATGTTGGAAAGAATTAACTCTATCAAAAGATTGTAGATTTTAGATTTTAAAATTAAGGAGAATTTCTATAAGATATATAACTTAGCATGCTACTAACAATCTGAGCACGCAAGTTTCTAACATTTATAGAAATGTCTAGAGGGAGATAGGCTTAACTCTTTCGCTCTACCAACCAAGTTGGAGGCAAAATGTCCAAGCCCGATCTAGAGGGAAATTCCCTACACTCACCTCTCATTTGACAACTCTTAATTGAATTGACCACACTCTTTCAAGAGAGAAATGAAAGAGGGACCAATGGAGGGAAAGGTAGTTAAGACTACCGATTCAATAAAATTAATATCGCTATTAAAGATGGAGAGTGAGATAGTTCCCCAGTGGAGTCGCCATTTTTTGTTTTGATTAAAAAAAATATATTGTATTTAAATATATATAGTTTTGAAAATATTTAATTATTTTTGGGAATATTGAATTTCCCAAAGATAATTAATTGAAGTTTTAAAAGATATCAATTTTAATTTTGAAAAATTAAATCTGAGTTACTAAATCTCCTACGAGCGCAAGCCCTCGTAGTTAATTACATCGTAGGAAAATTAGAGATTTTCCTACGAAAACTCTCGATTAAAATAGCGATATGAATTTTATTTAGAATTCAAAGTTAAATATCAAAGGAAGTTAAGGTTTGACTTTCAAGGAGGATTGGTTCAAGATTGAACACTTATTTTCGGAGCCAAAGGAAGAGGAGTAGGGAATGTTTTTGAGATTCTGAAACAATTCAGAAAACACCCCAACCTATCCTAAGTGTTGGGCTCGAATTTGATTGAAAGAAATTTTTTAGTTTGAATGACCGATTTTATTAGAAATTTAGGATTCAATTCCCGAAATTTGAGGTCTTATGGCCCGAGCCAGCCTCGGAACCTAAGTCTAAATTGGGCACTAAAAGTTAGCGCCCCGAACCTAGCTAGTGCAATGCGAATCTGGTCTTACCCCGGCCTGGATTGGGGAGCCAGCTAAACCACCTAAACGATTTTAAAATATGAGTCTGTTCTTTTGTGTAGAGTGGTAGGGATGTTATTTAAGAAAAGTTTTGAGAACGGGGCCGACATCTAGAGCAGATCCTAATTGGCCCCTTTGACTTATGTTGGGTTTGATGTCTAAATAAATGCAATTAAATATTAAACTCTTTTAAGTTTGTTACTAAGGCGATGCATGCTAATTGACTCGATTGAATGCAAAATTTGTATGTAGCAGTTTAAAAATCTTTTTGGCTTATGAAAATAGGTTTTATCCTAGAGATTGCATAACATCCCCTTGACAGATCGGCACCCTCATAGGCCAGGTGGTCTGCCAGAACCCGCAGGCGGGGAGATTCCTAACAAGGTAGAGAAGGTTCAATATGATGCATGAAAAACCCTCGGCGAGTTCGAGCTTACTTCTTAGGACCGTTTAGAGTTGCTATCTTATCTTAAAATTTTTTATTTAATTGAAGTAAAAGAAATTTTTGACAGACCCCTAAGAGCCTAAAATCGTATTCCAGGTCAAACCAAATACGACATGCAAATAAAAAGACTAGAAAAGCAGGATTTCTAATGCGCAATTAAATTAAATAAATCAATTAAATTAAGTATATCAAATTGAATGTCCATATGGCAAGTGCCACTTATTATTACATCACAGAGTTGCAAGAAAGTAAAGTGGCCGGGCACCACTGACTACAACCCGGATTTCTAATCCTAAATCAAATGACTTTGAGATTTGGGATTCTTCTCGTTGTCCACTTCTTCGTCTTCACACGAACATCTTGATTCGTCGGTTCCGGATACCCAAATGAAAAGAAACTCCCCCTTGACCGGGGTGTTATCTTTTCTCTTTGGATATTTGAAAAGTATTCTAATTTGACTTCCAAATGGAAGAAGACTCTCCCCTTTAGGGATGTCTTCACCTCTTTGGAATTCAAATTGGATATTTATATCCCAATCTCAAATCATTCTAAATAATTACAACCTTAATTGAATTGAATTTACATTAATTTGAAATAGAAAATCTAGACTCGATCCTGCAAGGTTATCCTAATAATCAACAGTTGTATATATTCCCAAGCAATTATAAAAAAATTGAAATGCATTACTTTTAGCCACACTTGGCCATGCTCTTTTTATTTAAAGGGGGTCTTAAGCGCGGCAGGTACCTGTGCAAAGAGTATATAATTTTTTTATTAACTGCCCCCTTTAATTTCAGCTCCTTGTATGAGCATGGCAACCTGCATAAGATTGCACAAGTATAATTCGTCCCTAACCTAGGGGTAAATCTAACGCACAATCAAACCACAGTGCAAAGTACAGTAAGCAGGTAAGTAAATAAACACATCAAGTCTAAACTGGCAAACAGCATGCAATGAAAATTCGAAAACCCGGCACACAGCGGAAAAGTAAACACCGGCCTAGCCTAAAACTAGAATCGATTGTCCTAGCAAACCATCTACAGTGTGTGAGGCAGGTCGTGTGGTTTTGATATGTCCTAAATAGGATCATTAGATTAAAGTTGCTCAAGGTTTGATTGTTGATTTTAAGGGCTGGAAGGTTAATGTATTTTATTAAAAAAAAGTTTCTTTGCTGATTTTTTAAAGATTTGATTAATTTAAGTTTGTCATTAATTGATTCGTGGCGTTATGCCACCAGGCTCGAGGAACCAGCCTCCTTAGGACACTTAGTCCCGCAGCCCGGAGTAGTCCAGCCAATAAACCAAATTAATGTAATTGAATTAAAGATTTTAAAAGGTTGGATAATTAATAATTAATCTATTCTTAAGGTTTAACACCCCTTGGAATCCATTCGTGGCGTTGTGCCACCAGGCTCGAGGAACCAGCCTCCTTATGACACTTAGCCCCGCAGTCCGGAGTAGTCCAGCCAATAAACTTCATCTTTAGGATGGTTGTTGTGTTTTAAAAGGTTTGTTGAATGTTTTAAACATTAAGTTAACATTTTCTGGAGTTTTGGAATAATTTTGAATTTTATGAATTTTTTGAATATTTTAATCATTTAATTAAGGGGTTGAAAATTGACTTTTTGATTAAGTTCAAATTCTGGAATGTTTATATTTTATTAAAATACTATACCTTACTACGATCAGTTAGAAGGTAAGTACGTTGAAATCGGATTTTTCGACATTTTATTACAAAGGTTTGAAGTTTTGCACTAGATTTTAACTACGGTTTGACCAATTTGTTGACTTTTTGAAATATTTCAAATTTCTGGAATTTAATATTTTTAATAAATATCAGACATTATTATGAGTTGAATGCAAGTGAGTTTGTTCAATTTGGATTTTTCTGGAATTAGTTATGAATATTACAAATCTTGACTATTTAATGAATTTTTAAAACTCTTTAATTAAAGGGCCTTTTTGTGATTTTGCTCCAAATGAGATCCCAACTCCTTGAAACCAGCTCCAAAGGTCAGGAATGACCTAAGGAGAGATTCCCAAGTGTTTTGGAAATTTTTGGAATTTTTAATAATTATTAATTAATTATATTAATTAAACATTCAATTTTACTTAAAATTAAGTTAAGGTTTAATTTGCTGTCGAATAATTTTGGTTTTAATTTTCATTGGTTGAGAATTCAAAACTGGTCAGTTAGAGGGGTTAAAAATAATTTTTGGGTTTATATTTGATTTATTATATTTTCTGGAAGGTTTAATGGCTTAATTAAGGCTTAAACTTAGGAAAATTGATTAGGGGTCTTAATGACTTCTAAATCCAGTGAAACTTTTATTATGGGTTGGACATGTCACTAAGTTCAAGTGTTCAAAGTTTTGAGTTAAAAAGGATATGTATCCTAATTTCTAGAATTTCTCCAAGTTTTCTAAACATGTCCTTAATTATTGTCCTTAATGTCCCTAAGTTATAGGTTTGAATCAATTGTTCTCACTAACCCTTTAAACTAACATCCATAGCATGTAATCATACCAAACAAATCCTAAATCTAGGAGAGCTTAAATCTAAGTGGTGTGTGCACAACCTAAACATGCAAAGGTTGACATTAATTAAAATGACAAATTTTTGATTAGTGAATAATTAGAATATAATCATTCATTAATCATTCCCCCAATGATTTCTATTCAAACATTTAATCTATAATTAAAACATCAAAGGGATCCCTCAAAATTTCAAGATTCAAATACATATACATATATTTAAAATAGAGTTTAAAGTACATAAGTATATATATACTAATATATATATACCCATATATGCATATATATATTTAAAAAAAAAAATAGAATGATCAAAAGATTATAAAAATAAAATTTTTTTATTGAGAGATCCACTGAACTTTGAAATCAAAATTTACTTTAAGTTTGATTAAAAAAAAAGCATTTTAAATTTACTTTATTTTAAAACTAGGTATTTAAATAAAGATATTTTCTGATTATATTAAAATAAAATTAAATTTTAACTTCTTGAAATGGTTTGAGTTAAAGTTGATATTTAATAAATGTTAATTTATTATTAATCTAAAAATAATCAAATATTTAAAATATAATTAATATTTCAGATTAATTCTAATTTTAAATTAAAATTAAAAAAATAATTTAATTTTCTGGAAACATTAAAAAAAATAAATATATATTATTTATAATTTAAAATTAATTTTATATATATTTTTTTTTACTAAAAATGATTTAAAAAAAAAATTAAATTAATCCTAGCGTTTGGCGGCAGAAATGCCATGTGGCGGAACGACAGCCATCCACGCAGACGGCGGCGCGGCACGGTGTTCGATCACGCGGTTTCCACTTAAACAGCTCAGCACAAACCCACAACCGTCCGATCGAGCGCCTAGGCCATCTGACGGCGGGGATCAAATCCCGCCGTTTGATCTCAGTTAACGAGATCGAACGGTGGGGAGCTTATCCCGTGATCTCCGATAGACGGCTGAGATCTCGTCAAACCAAAATCCAAACGACAGCCAGACCGCGCGGACACAGAATGCCGTGAAATGGCTCGATCAGATCCGTTGATCAACAGATCAACCGACCAAGTAGAGCCCAGTCCATGCAACAGCGAACTGAGCTCTGGAACTCGTTTTCAAGCTCGTTCGGGCGATCCAGACAACAAAATGATTTGAAATTTTAAATGTAGATTAAGAAAATGAACAGAAATTTTGGGGATCTATCCATGCGTCCTAACATGCATTGAATGAAAAGCTATTTAGCCTAAGTGCCTTAGACTAGGGTTAGAATTTTACATCGATTTAATGGACGGATTGAACCGCTTTTGGATTTGTTGCACTTGTAGGCTGTCCACGCTCCTGTTTGTAGAAGAATCCACGAGCTCGTAACGTCTGGATCGAATGCAAAAGAAGCTTGAATGGATTCAAGCTTGGTTCGCCGGGAAGCTCGCCGGAGAGGGTTCTAACCGGCGGGATTTGAGTGAGGATGCGTGGAGGGACCTCTAGGGAGCTCAATGGAACAAGAGACTGGGTTCTGGGAGAGCTTGAATGGAGAGAGAGGCTAAGTTTTTCAATGAGGCTCATCTTGAGCCTTTTGCCCTATTCAATCCCCTCCAGATTGAATGGAGGGCTGGGATCATTTGAGTGAGCTTCCAGATGAGTGACATCTGTCCCAGGAGTGGTTGGGAGCAGGGGTATCAAAGGACAAAGGTACATCCTAGGTGGAAAGTCTATTTTGGCCTTTTGTCCATGTGGAATCAAATATGAGCCATTAGATGTTGATCTAAGGGCTGAGGGTTACTCTAGGAAGCTTCTAGAGAATATTCCAACAGTTATATGAGTTTGGATTAAAGGGTAATTAGGTTTAAATGAGGTTTTGACCACATTTGACCATTCCAAAGCATAATTTGACTCTTTGACTGGTCCCCATGCCATATGGCAGCTGAGGTGGCTTGGGAGGAGGCTTAGGAATTAAAAGAAAATGCTGGAATGGTTGAGGAGGGAATGGGTTAGCTTGGGCCAAGCCAAATGGGGACTTAAGCCCCTTAAAGAGCCTTATTGACCATGTTGACCAGTCAACTGGTCAACCAAGGGTGAGGTGGCAGCCAAAGTGATTTAGGGGATTGATTAAGGAGCATGGAGAGGGTTTGACAAAGACTTGGGTGGATTTGAAATTTAATTCAAAGTAGAAGGCCTTAAGGGTTGGTTTGGTCAAACTAGGTTGACTGAGTCAACTTATTTGACCCAAGGTGGGGGTTTGGTCCAGGTAGGTTTGATACAATATTTAGAATCTGGTAGAAGTGATTCCAAGGGTTAAATGGGTCAAATAAGCTTATTGGGCCCTTAATGGGTCCTTAAGCCAAAATTAATTGACTGAGTCAACCAAGTGGGTTCAGGGTCTGGAAATGGGTTCAATCAATTTGAAATGACATTTCAAGCTCAATGGAAGTAATTCCATGGCTTAGATAGGTCATTTAGGTCAAAATACCTATTTGGGCCTTTAAAGGGTCATTTGGGTCAATTAGGTTGACTTGGTCAACCAGGTTGACCCAGGGCCCGGGAATGGGTCCAACAGGTTTGGTTTGATATTTGAAACTTGCTGGAGGTCGTTGCACCCAATTCGGAGTTCATTTGGTTTAAAATCAACATTTGAGCCCCATAAGGGTATTTTGGTCATTTTGACCCCTGGTCAACTGGGGGTCAAAGTGGGTCCAGAAAAATTCAGTTTATTGTTCAACATATCAAGATTAAAGGTCTGGAACTGACTAGAGGCTTTGGTGAAGGCTCTAAGGTCAGAAACTTCAAAGTGATAGGTCCAGTGGCATAGGCTGTAAATAATTGAAGGTTTTACAGCCTATGGATTTTAATTTAGTTTATGGGGTTAGAAACCTCAGAATGGGCTCAAATTTGGTGGGTTGCCTCCAGAGACATGTCCCATCAGTATGCAACTGACAAACTCTGAATCGGAGGTCAATTTACTGGTTTCAAAGTGTTTGAAATTTCAATGGAAAAAGCCTTTAGGACAAAACCTTTGGGCTTTGGATTTAGGCTTTGAGTCTAAAAATTTTTTTTTTGAATTTGATCTGGATTTTGAGTTTGATAGATTAGGTTTGAATTATCTAAACCATTTATGATCATTTGGAGGATCATAATTGATCGGATAAGGTTGAAGTTTGATCAGAGATATGATCAAAGATTGAACTGGAGATTGAGATCTTGAACTGGACTGGGGTCTGGATTTTGATCGAGATTTGAATTGAATTGAGGTCTTGATTGACTTAAGATCTAAATTGATCCTAAGGTCTGGGGTCTAGAAGGATCCTAGAATTTAGATTGATCTTGGAAGAATCCTAGGGATTAGATAGATCCTAGGATCTGGAGTTTAGATTGATATATGATCAGTATTGATCTGGATGGGTCCCTAATGACCTCTTACAAAAATGAGGTCAACACGCATGTGGATGCTTATTCAAGAAGGTTATTCTCCACCTTCTCGTGAAATTAATGGTATTAAAACTGAAGTTGCTTTTACTGAATGGACTTTCGATGAACGTGATTTGGCTCAGTTAAATGCAAAATGTTTGAACTGTTTTTTCTGTGCTTTGAAATCTGAAGATTACATGCGTGTTTCAACTTGCAAAACTGGTAAAGAGATTTGGGATAAATTATGCATCACCTATGAAGGTACTAATGAAGTTAAGCAAACCCGTTTGAACTTTCTCTTGCATGACTACGAACTTTTTCGTATGAAACCTCATGAATCGATTTCTGACATGTACACTAGGTTTACTCAGATTGTTACTTCATTGCATGCACTAGGAAAAGAGCTTTCAAATTATGAAAAAGTTAACAAGATTTTGAGATGCTTGCCTTCGTCTTATGATGCAAAAATAATTGCAATCACTGAATCAAAAGATTTGAATACTTATTCCATTGATAACTTACTTGGCTCACTCATTGCTTACGAGCAAGGTGTGAATCAAAGAAATCTTGATGCAGGTGAAAAGAAAAAGGAGAAAACAATCGCTCTGAAGGCGCACAAATCGGATTCTGAATCTTCCGGGTCTGAGAGCGATGAAGTTGCCTTCATCACAAGGCAATTCAAAAGCTTTCTAAGGAAGAAACATATGCATCATCAAAATTGGAGGAAAGGTAAGGATCACAAATATGTTAAAGGATCTTCTGATGTTGTTTGCTTTGAATGCAGGAAACCTGGACATGTGAGAGCAGATTGACCTACACTTCAAGATCAATCAAGCAAAGAAAAGGAAAAAGGTGAGGAGAAAGCCAAGTCAAGGAAGGACAAGAAGAAAATCCAAAGAGGATTTTGGGCAGAATCTGGTACTGATTCCTCTGAGACTGAACCAGAGGAAGAGACTACGAATTTGTGTTTCATGGGAGAAAATCAAAGTGATGAAGAAGAGGTATGTAAACCAACCTATGATGAATTGTTTGAAATTTGTGAAAAAATTCATGCATCATACAAAAAACATAAGAAAACTCATGCTAGCCTAAAATTAGAACATTCAAATCTACAAAAAGAGCATGAAGTGTTTCTCAAAGACCATGCAACGATTGATTCAAATCACATGGCTCTTCTTGATGAATTTGATGAGTTGAACAAAAAACATTTGGAATTAATTGATGAACATAATGCATTAAAAGTTTCACACACCTCACTTAGTTTTGATCTTAAGAAATCTAAAGATCTTGAGAAAAATTTGAGGATTGAGATTGATGCCTTAAAGAGAACAAATTTGAGGATTCAAAATGATCGGATAACTTCCACTATTGATCTTAAGCCAAAACCTAGGAAGAGGCATTATAACTCAAATCATCTAAGAAATCTCTTTCCTGGAATTAGATGTTTCTCATGTGGCATGCTAGGACACATCTCACACATTTGCACCGTTCATCGTAGTACTCATTGGGTGTGGAGACCTAAAATGCATGATTCACAGCATACCTTACCTGCATTACATTCTACTTTTTCTAAGAAGGATTCCAAACCTGTTTGGGTTCCTAAATCTGACTGTTGTTGAGTTTTGCAGGTGTGCTCTCACCAAAGTCCTCGTGGGAGCATAGGATAACTGGACATAAGGAGGCTTGCAGCTCAAAAAATTGCTTAAACTCGCTGCTTTATCACTTGCTTGAAACATTAGTTTTGTGTGTCTTTTTTACTTATCTTCTAGTTTGTGTGCTCACTTTGTATTAATTTTAGTTTGCTTTATCTTTCATTTGTTTTGTTTTGTTTTGTTTTGTTTACTCGCTGCTCTTTAATTTTTGGCCTTCCATATGATTAATCCTTTCAAGCTTTTAGATTTTGGAGTATTTGGAGACAGTGATTTAGCTTTTCAAAATTGGTTAAAGGGAGTTTTCTGTTGATGTTTTCCCTCCTTCAGACTTTATTTAGTGGTATGATTTTTCTTCTCTAAAACAAAAGTCTAAACTCGGTTTAACCAATGGCTTGTTAATTAAGATCTTTTTCTTATCTGGCTACAATAATTTATCTTATGTATAATAGCCAAAGTTTTTAGTTATCATTCAAGCTTTTGAAATCTTGCCATTGCATTTATCACATGTTTTTGATTTAGTGTTGTGGATTGTTCTTCCCTATGTTAGAGAGAGAGCCCCTATTCTCTAATATTTGGAGGATATACTCACAACTAAGTTTTTTTTTAAGGGTATATTAAAGAATTTCTAGCTTGCAAAAGTTAAAAAGGAAAGAGGCCAATGAAGCCAAAATTGAAAAGAATGCTATATACACAAAAGTGTATCAAAGAATCAAAAGATGCTCAAAAGAGCAAATCAAATGACAAGAGGCATAAAATGAGCCCACTAAATGCAAGCTATTCTCTCTTTGATAAAACTCTTAAAACTTAGATAATTCATTAATTATGTGATGTTTTCAAAGACTTAATTTCAATTTTCATGATTGAGAAAAACTACTTTGGTTTATTAAATATGAGATATTTTCTTTGTAAACAAGCTTTGAATGGATCTTATTATCCCTATTAGTTATTCTAAGCTGGATTTTTTTGTTTTCCAAAAGAATTTTGTACCCTAAAAGATGTCCGATCTAGGGTTAACAGAATCGGATGTTCTACCTTCTACTAATTGAGATTTGTTAAACTTTCTGATCTCTTGGAACTCTAAAAGTTTAACTTTTTGAAAAAGAATTCTCATATGATGCCTCCATAAATACAAAAAAATTTAGAAAAATTAAAATCAAAAAAATATTCATTTTTGATTTTTCATTGTCCCTTTTTATTTTTTTTGTTTTGACTGTTTTTCTTTTTTTTTTTTTTTAGAGTCTTGATCATCAGCCTTCACCTCTTGATTTCAATTTCGAGTCACATCGTCCTGGCCGATACCCTTATCGTCCTGGACGATATGACAAATTCTGTTCAAAATCCATCTGCTGACCCTTTTTGTTTGAAAATAATAAACTCATCGTCCCGGACGATCCCATATCGTCCTGGACGATTTGATCGAACTCTTGGTGATAGTCCTGGTTGATAGTATATTTTGTCTGGCCGATGCATTTTATGTGCATCGTCCTGGCCGATACACTGGATCGTCCCGGACGATCCACGTGTCAGTACGTTTTGGTCTTTAAATTCGGCCCCGGACGATCCATTATTGGACCATCGGCCGGGCCGATCCACTGTTCGTCCTGGACGATACACGTGGCAAGCATTCAAACATTTTAACTTCGGCCGGTACGATCAATTATTATGCATCGTCCCGGACGATACACCTAATCGGCCCGGCCGATCTGCTTTTTCAACGGTCGTTCGGCCTGACTCCTCGGGCCGATCGCCTGTGTCTATTCGGCCTGGCCAATATCTGATCAGCCCGGCCGATCTGACCGCCTTTTTGACCAATCGGCCTGTACGCAATTATTGTACCCTATCAGCCTGGACGATTCTGCGATCGGCCAGGACGATAGGGCCGTTTCTTTAAATTCAGGCCAATTCCAGCCATTTTTCTCACCCTCTTCCTTCAACTCTTTTGTGTTTTCCTGCTACCTCTCTCAGATGGCTGGTGGGAAACGTAGTCGTCAGGCATCCGGGAGTTCTTCGAGGGTGACTCTAGACCCTCGATTCAGGGAGGCAGAAGATCAGGCTGCCTATCATCGCTACAAAGAGAGTAGCATTACCCTGTCCCGGATAATCAATCCAGCATATCTCTCATACCCGGTAATGGACCTTTTTGCCCACACCTCTCTTTGTTTTATACTCACTCTCGCCTTCCCTTTCTCTTCCGAACTTCTCACTAAATTTTTTGCTAACTATGCATTAACCACACCTTCACAGTCATGACCTCCTATGTGAATCGACGCCCTGTCGAAATCACATATCAGGACTGTGTTGATCTTCTACAGCTATCCACCACTGGGGACAAGCTGCACCAAATAGCCACTGATCCTGATTTTGACTGGTCTACGGCGAATCACTTCCTTCGTCAAACCAATACACATTTCCATGTTGGAGAGACTAGCTCTTTGGTCAAAGATGCCAGGACAATCCAACATGTCCTTCGCACATCCATAATCCCAAAAGCCGGGGACCGGATTCACATCACCCCTCTACTGTCCCTCACTACTTTCTACATTATGGCCCAAAGAGAATTCAATACCGCTAATCTACTCTTTCGCTACATCGATCACCTAACTACAATTCGCGACCCAGGCCATAAGAGAAAGCCCAATCTAGCCTTAGGACACATCATTGCCTATGTCCTTGAAACCAAATACAATCTCCAATACCCTAATCATCCTAACCGTCACCCTACCTACTACTCAAACAATTCCTTCACTGCACTTCATAGTACTCGTCTTCACCCAGGAGATGGGGAAAGTCGAGGGGCTAGAGAGGAGGAGGCTCCCGCTCCCGCTCCCATTCCGGATCCTGTCCCTCTCCACCAGCACTCACCCTTTGATGAGTTGATTGAGAGATTTGATCGTTGGGAGACTCGATTTGACGCCTACGTTGTTGCTCAGGAGCAGCAACACTCAGAGGACATTACCCGCTACGAGCAACACCGCGCTGAGGATTTATCCCGATTTGACAGTTTCGTTACTCAGCAGCAGCAGCAGCATGACCAGGACATCACCTGGTTCAATGCTCAGTTCACCTCACTTGCCACCTACTTTCAGCAGCCACCTCCACCACCTCCATCTGATGATCTGGATCCCTCGTTGTTTTAGTCTGTATTTTATGTTGATTGTTTCCTATCTTTTTAGTGTGCTTGTTAGTCTTTTTCTTGTGTTTCTAGCCCCGCTTTTTGTGATGACAAAAGGGGGAGTAGGGTGTAGGAAAAAACTGTTTTAGGGAGTAGGAAAAAGCTGTTTGGTCTTGGATTTTGTAACCTTGCTGTGTTTTAATAAAATTTTCCTACTTGTGTTTGCCATCATCAAAAAGGGGGAGATTGTTGCAAATCTATTTTTTCATGGCTTATGTTTTGATGATTGACAAACACTGTTTCTCTTGGACTACTTGTTGCTTCTAACTTTTCAGGAATCAAAGATCGGACGATCAAGAGGAAGCCAAGTCCAGGATCGCGTAGGTTTAGGGTTGAGTCAGTCTGTAATTTTATTTTTCACCTTTTGAGTCTACTTGTAATAATCAAAAAGATTGATGCTAAGTAACCCTTCACACACACACTTGAGAGGCTTAGAAATTCTGTTTTTGCCCACATCGGCCCGCCGATATTTATATCATCCGGGACGATCAGCTTAAAACAGAGAGTCTAATTAAGGATTCTTAATTAAGGCAGCCGACATCAACATATCGGCCTGGACGATACGTGTATCGGCCAGGACGATAAGCTCAAAATAGAAAGAGATAGCCGCCTTAGACAGTTTAGGCATACTGAATTTTAAATTATCGTCCAGGACGATTCCAGGATCGGCCAGGACGAAATTACCAAATTATGCCTTAATTGATCAGGAAATCAAGGGAGTAATTAAGGATGATTGATACGATCATATCGGCCAGGACGATCGTGAGATCGGCCTGGACAATCAACCCAAATTTCAATCGGCCAGGACTGGGTTGTGCTCAGGACGATTTACCTCTGATTTGAACTAATCGGCCAGGACGATCGTGAGATCGGCCTGGACGATCAAGCCAAATTTCAATCGTCCAGGACTGTTCCCAGGGCTGTGCTCTGGCCGATCTTCCTTAATTTGTACTAATCGGCCAGGCCGATGTCCATATCGGCCTGGACGATAAAGTCGGCTACTTGCAATTAATGAGCTCCTCTTGAGCTCTTCTATTTAAAGAGCTCTTCTTCAACGTTTTTAAGAGACCTTTGGCTGTTGCTTTGACCTGAGAAGACCTTGAGGAGAAAAAGAGAGAGAGGGAGAGAGAGAGGATCTTGTGAGGGGGAGCTTGTGAGGGGATTCACAAGGGTTGCTCAAGGATCACTCTGCTTGTCTTTCGTCTGGAGTTTCTCGTCCGTGGAAGGGTCGGTAGAGGTAAGGAGTTTTGCCTTTGGTTGTGGTTCTCTGCCAGCTTCAGGAGGAAGCAAAAGGAGGTAGGTTCTCTGCCTTGCCGGGGTGGCAAAAAGGAGTTTCTTGTGAGGGCTTCTCCGCCTAGCTGTGGGGGCTAAAGGAGAGCCACGTTTTGTAGTGCAATACTTGGAGGGTGCCTCCAAGGAGTGGACGTAGGTCGAGTCGACCGAACCACTATAAATCTTGTGTTCTTATTTTTGCTTCCGCACTTTTAAATTCCGCATTTGGTTTGGTGATGTGATTTGGTTTGTGAATTTATTTCTTTGTCTTAAGAATTTTTAAAATACCAATTCACCCCCCCTCTTGGTTAGCTTGGGACTAAGTTCATAGGGCTTAACATCCCGAACGAACTTTCACTAACTATAGAGGATCGAATTTGGGTTTGATTCTAGGGTAGTGCCACGAGAGG
Source organism: Dendrobium nobile (assembly GCA_022539455.1). NCBI lineage: Eukaryota > Viridiplantae > Streptophyta > Magnoliopsida > Asparagales > Orchidaceae > Dendrobium > Dendrobium nobile. The sequence goes on along the minus strand of CM039723.1, from coordinate 28,838,326 downwards.
CGTACTCTACCACTAGTAGATCCTAATCCTAAGGGAAGGAGGAAACCTAACCTTAAGGAGAAGAAGACTGGAGGACCCTGTGGGAAGGAAGCATTGCTTCCCACAAAAGGTCGGGTTCAGAATTTGAAGACTAGGACGGTGCCATAGAGGGTGTGATCCATCACTAGAAAATCTAATCCTAAGGAGAGAAATCACGATGACTCACATCTAACCTTAAGGAAGAGAAAACTGAATGATCTTGTGAGAAGAAGCATTACTTCCCATCAAAGGTCGGATATGGAATTATCGTATATGAAGGAAACTTGCTTCATATAGAGGATCGAGTATGGACGATTGTATGTAGAGGAAACTTGCTCTACATAGAGGATCAGGTCTGGAATGATCATGTGTAGAGGAAACTTGCTCTACACAGAGGATCGAGTCTGGAATGATCATATATGGAGGAAACTTGCTCCATATAGAGGATCAGGTCTGGAATGATCATGTCTAGAGGAAACTTGCTCTACACAGAAGATCGAGTCTGGAATGATCATATATGGAGGAAACTTGCTCCATATAGAGGATCAGGTTTGAACGATCATATATAGAGGAAACTTGCTCTATATAGAGGATCAGGCTAGAATGATCATGTGTAGAGGAAACTTGCTCTACACAGAGGATCGAGTCTTAACGATCATATATAGAGGAAACTTGCTTTATATAGAGGATCAGGCTAGAATGATCATGTGTAGAGGAAACTTGCTCTACACAGAGGATCGAGTCTGGATAATCGTATGTGGAGGAAACTTGCTCCACACAAAGGATCGAGTCTGGAATGATCATATATGGAGGAAACTTGCTCGATATAGAGGATCAGGTCTAGATGATCGTATGTGGAGGAAACTTGCTCCACACAGAGGATCGGGTTTAAATTGATCGTATGTAGAGGAAACTTGCTCTACACAGAGGATCGGGTTTAAATTTTGAAATTTGAGATTTGAAAGTTTTAAATTTGAATTGATTTGATTTTTGAATTTTGAATGTGTTTGAATTTGATTTTTAAAAGTGAATTTTGAGAGTTTCTAATGTTTCTTTAATCCAGGAAATTTGAAGACTTTTATTGACTTTGAATTTGACACTCATCTGGCATGGTACTTCCTGAAGAGCCTCCCCAAAATTTAAAAATATCAGGTGGCATTCTCCAGGGTTGATCAATTAATGTTTGAAATTTTCTCAAAGATCGTCTCTACGACAAGAGGGCAGTCTTGTGTTGGTTCAAACTCCTCCACCGATCTCTCGGTAGGCTAAGATATGCATCCAAAGAACCTGGACCAAGTCTCCTACTTGGAAGGTTCTAAGTCGCACTATCTTATCAGAAGCTTGAACCGGTCAGGCTTTGTACGATTCTGAGTTTTATTGAGCCTTAAAGAAAAGCTCTGCAAGGCCTCAATCTCCTCAAATTAGAGTCGGGCACTCTGCTCAGTCGTGGTTTGAACTTGAATGGTAATTCCCAGCATCACAAAATACTCCTCTAATGGGGTTGACCTTGGACCCAGTATAGAGTGTAATTTTGTTGTAAAGGCTTTAAAGGAAGAGATGTCTCTGTGCAAGGACTTACACACATTTCTAAAGGACAAGATTTGAATTATTATCAGGAGTAGAAGATTCGATCAATTTATTAAAAATTTCCTCTAACCATTTGGACTCTGTCAGAACGACTTGCGGGATCAAATTTAGTAGTACAGTACGAGACTAAGTGACTCCAACTAATTTTGAAAAGGTTTAAGTATTTAAGTTTTGTTGACCCAGACCAAGTTTCGTAGCAACTAAATTGGGGTCTCCCTTGTATATATTTTGAATTAAAATTGATTTCAAAGAGCTTAAATTGAAGATAGAAATTTGATCTTTTCAATTTTCTTGCACGATTTTCTTCTATCTGATAGATAATTCATGCATGGTGAAGAATCTGGATTCAAGATTTTTAAAGTCAAGTACTTGAAGTTTATTGGGTATTTTGAGATTTAAGGATTTAAAGGAAGGAATCCATCTTACTCTTTTCTCTAGTGACGCGGTTTGCGTAATTTTTTTTTTTGACTTTTGGTGCACTTCGTGCACTTCTTGATTTTTGGCGCATTCGCGCATATTTTAATTTTTAGCGCACTCGTGCATCTTTTGATTTCAATTGAATTCGAGAAGAGGCTCCACTTTCTTCAAAAACCTTAAAATGATTCATCTTTTTATTTTGAATGTTGGGATCATATCTCAAGTATTAGAGAAGAAAAGTCATTCTCTTATACAAGGAAAAATAATCCTCAAAGCACACCCATTTTTTTTGAAAGAGTATTGGCTTGATTTTTGAAAATCATTGAACAGATTTTAGACGTGCGAGAATCGCCTATTAAGAAAAAAGATTGTTAGAAGATAGATAGGATGTTCATTTCTTAAGTCAACTTAAGTTTGATATTGATTTTAGTTCAACAGTTAAATCACCCCACTGAAGCGGTGGGAGGGAGGCACATCTAAACATTTGATTGAGTCAACTACAACTCTCTCCTGCTTAAGACTTAAAATAGAGGTCAATTTTCATTAAAAAGAGGAATCAACTTGTCTTGAAAATCAGGACCTAGTACACTTGAGAATTTGGAAAGTTTTTCTTAAAGGTTGCAAGTCTAGGTGGCAAGACCCTTGTCAACATGGAATTGAATTCCTACAATCTCTTTGAAGGGAGAGACTGTTATAGGGTCTGCAACGTCCCTAGAAAGCATGACATTACTGTAATCAAAAGATTTAGCACGATAGGACCCCGTCAAAATTTAAATTTTGACGGTATCACTATCTGATACAATTTTAGATTATTTCCTCCTCTCACATTACTAGTGGCCTAGTAGTTAAGAGAGTGGCACCCGAGTAGTTTCTACTCCTCCTCTGCAGATGAGGTAGTCGGACACGTATAGTAACGCTCCTTAACATCTTCTAGTAGAGTGGATGGATCATAACCCTCAGTTGGGGGCCTATGGCCTATTGCTGGTGATCGCTCAATTCTTTCTTGCTTGAGTCTTTCTATGTAGTAGTCAAGAAGAGGTATTGAACATCGTACTCTCGTCTCTACAACCTCCCTCTTTTGAGTAAGGAGAGGGTACGTAGAAGGAGCAACAGGTTCTTGATTGGCCTCAGACTTAACTTGGTTTAAAGCTTCCAACTCAGCGGTCTTTTTAGCCTTAACATTCCTTTTTCTGGCTCTTTGAAGGTAATTCTTCATCTTGTTCCTACCAACGACAGGGGTGCTAGAACTTGATCCGATCTCAGACTGAGGCGGTAGCTCTTCTGTCGTTATTGACTTCTGGTTTTGATCCTCCTGAGTAGAGAGTACAGTGGGTACAGGGGCGACAACGACCTCCATCTTAGAGATGGGAGAGTTAGCTCCCGACCCTAAAGTAACTTCTACTAAGGGGAAATTACCTTGAGTACAAGCGGACAGATCTAAAATTCTTTCTCCATTAACTGAAATCTTGAGGTCTTGAAATTCCATTTAATACTGAATTGAATTGCCACTAAGAATTTCATCTACGGGCACATCTCTATTCAGTGAGAAGATGAGTTTCCCAGTCATTTGAGTGTTCGATTTCCGGGAATTTAGAAAGTGATTCGAATTAATGATTTGAAATGACATTTAAGTTTTGAATTTGATTGATTCTATTCAAAGTTTTATAACTCAATCATGTTCAGTTTACACTAAACACGGTGGTCCATAAAATTGATGAGTTGAATTTGACTCTTTCGCTACACCAATTGACTTAGGGGCAAAATGTCAAAATTTGATTCGCATTTGAAATCAAAATTGAACTTAAGTTTGGGGTGAAAATCAAGTTTAAACTTAAGGTTGGAATTTTATTTGAAATTAAAGTTTGATTTGAATTTTAACTTAAGGTTGTATTTGAATGGATCTCCTTAAAATTTTGAAACTCAAGACAATGAATTTCAGTCAAATGTATAGGTTTACAAAATTATAGGAAGATCCTAAGAAATTAGGCCTTACTCTTTCACCTTACCAAAGGATTTGGGGATAAAATGTCAAAGCCTAGATTTGACAAGAGAATTTTGGAATTGCATTGCATGTGTTCAACTACAACAGAATGTCATAGAAGACACATGACAACGATGGTTGAAATTGGTTTGAATGATTTTCCTTCATTTTTGAAACTCAAAATGTTGAGTTTTATTTTCAACTTAATGGTTAACAAAAATTAAGGGAAAATCGGGAAGCTTGGAATTGACTCTTTCACCACATTGACTAGCTTAGTGTGAAATGTCAAAAATCCAAAATTGACTTAAGAGTTGGATTTTCGTTGCAAGTGTTCAATTACAACAGAATATTATAAAAGACACATTGCAATGACGATTGATGTTGATTTGAAAATTTTTTGTAAGTTTTGAAAGAGACTGAATTTTTGAAAATCTGGCAGAATCTCCCTTTATTTTGAAACTCAATGTGTTGAATTTGCATTCAACACGAAGGTTAACAAATTTTGGAGGAAGATTTTTATAAGTCAACCCGACTCTTTCACCCTGATGAACTGTTCGGGAGTGAAATGTTAAAGTTTGACTTTGCCAAAAAGATTCGAACTCTAGAATCAAATTTGAACTAGAAGTCTGTATCTATCACCCATACCAAATTATTGGAGTTATAATTTCATATGTAATGATAGAATAAATGGATTGATTGAGATTTGAAAGTGATTGAATTTTGTTAAAGAAATTGAAATTTTGATTTTGAAATTGAAAAGTCCTATGTAAAATGTGAAACTTAGCACGCTAGTTATTTACTCGCATGCAAGTTCGCAACATATACAAAAGGTTTTGGCTTGACTCTTTCGCTCTACCAATTAAGTTGGAGGCAAAATGTCAAAGCCCGACTTCGACAGAGGATTCCTACGCTCACCTCTCTTTTAACATGTCTTAATTGAGTTGGCCAAACTCACCCAAGGGAGAAATGGGAGAGGGACCAACGGAGAGAATGGTAGTTAAGACTACCGATTCAATAAAATTCGTACCGCTATTAAAGATGGAGAGAGAGATTTTCCCCAGTGGAGTCGCCATTTTTTGTTTTGATTAAAAATATATTTAAGTATATATAGTTTTGAAAAATATTTAATTTTCTTTGGGAATATTAAATTTTGAATTTTAAAATTGAACGCGTCATTATGAACAATATATCGCCTCGAAAGACGATCATATCGTTCCCTAATGGGTTCAAATTTCAGAATTTTAAATTTATCTAAATTATTATAGTCAGACTCAAGGGGAAACAAAATATGATCTCGAAAGATCATAATGAAGTTTAATCGATTGTTTGACTATGATAATTCGGATAGAAGATCATTAATCTCATAATCAAAACTACAATAATAATTGATATATCTATCCGAAGAAAGAATGTATCAATTATTATCGATCATTCAAAAATGACGATAATGATTGTTGTATTTGATTTTCCCAAAGAGAATTAATTGAGTTTTTGAAAAAGTTAATTTTGAAAATAAGTTCTGGGTTTCTAAATCTCTTACGAGCGCAAGCCCTCGTAGTTAATTACATCGTAGGAAATAGAAGTTTCCTACGAAAACTCTCGATTAAAATAGCAGTGTAAATTTTATTTAGATTTTCAAAGATCGATATCAAAGGAAGTTAAGGTCTAGAATTTTTAATTGGGATTAGATCAAGGTTGAACACTTATTTCTGGAGTCAAAGGAAGAAAGGTAGGAGGCACTTGAGATTCTGAAACAATTCAGAAATGCCCAGTCTATCCTAAGTGTTGGGCTCAAATTAGATTGAAAGTGATTTAAGGTTCAAGTGATCAATTTTATTAGATAATTGGGATTCAATTCCCGGAGGTTGAGGTCTTATAGCCCAAGCTTGCCTCAGAACCTAAGTCTAAATTGGGTACTAAAAAGTAACCCGAACCTAGCTAGTGCAATGCAAATCTGGTCTTACCCCGGCCTGGATTGGGGAGCCAGCTAAACCACCTAGGCGCTTTAAAAACATGTATCAAGTCATTTAATGTTAGAATGGGTAGGGACGTTGTTTAAAAAAAGTTTTTGAGAATGGGGCCGACATCTAGAGCGGATCCTAATTGGCCCCTTAACTTATGTTGGATTTGATGCTTAAGCTAATGTAATTAAAGATTTAAAGTTTTTTTAAATTAGTTACTAATATGATGCATGCTAATCGACTCGATTAAAGTTTGAATTTTAATGAATGCAATAAAATAAAAACTTCCGGCGGTCCCGGGCTTACTTCTTAAATCGTTAGAGTTTCTATGTGAGCTTAAAGTTTTTAATTTGATTTAAGTAGAAAAATTTTATTAAGTCCTTAAGAGCCTACGATCGAATTCTAGGTCAAATCAAAATCGACATGCAGGTAAAAAGACTTGAAAAGCAAGTATTTCTAATGCGCAATCAATTTAAATAAATCAATCAAATTAAATATATCAAATTGAAAGTCCGTAGGCAAGTGCCCTTATTATTACATCACAGAATTTGCAGAAAATTAAAGTGGCCGGGCACCACTGACTACAACCCGGATTTCTAATCCTAAATCAAATGACTTTGAGAATGGGTCTTCTCGTTATCCACTTCTTTGTCCTTCTGCATCTTCTTGGATCGTCAGGTCCGGATATCCAAATGAAAAGAAACTCCCCCTTGATCGGGGTGATATCTTTCCTCTTTGGATATTTCGAAACCATCCTAATTTGGAGCTCCAAATGGATAGGGACTCTTCCCTGAGGGACATCCCTTCCTCTTTGGATTCCAAATTGGATGTTTTCCCATCTCAAAGCACTTGAAATTACAACATAAATCAAATCAAATTTACAATTGAATTTAAAAGAAAAATCTAGACTCGATCCTGCAGGGTTATCCTAATAATCAACAGTTGTATCTACAGTCCCAAGCAGTTAATATTCAATCTCAAGAAGTTAATATTTGAAATTTAAATGTTCAATCAATTACAACATAAAATGCAATAAATAAATAAACAATCACATCAATTCTAGGCTAGCAAACAGCATGCAGTGAAAACTCGAAAGACCGGCACACAGCGAAAAAGTAAACACCGGCCTAGCCTAAAACTAGAGTTGGTTGTCCTAGCAAACCATCTACAGTGTGTGAAGTAGGTCGTGTGGTTTTGATATGTCCTAAGTAGGATCATTAGATTGAAGTTGTTTAAGGTTCTGGTTGGTTAAAAGGCTTAAGGGAAATTTAATTAGAGTTTAACTATTAATGGTTTGAAGTCAATTTTAAGATTGATTTTTAATTTTTATTGAATACCACCTTTGTTTCACACCGAGGTCGTGAAGTTTATTTCACCTTCCTTGGGGCTAATTTAATAGCCTCGTAGGCCTGGGTTACCCAATGATACCCGGTATAGTTAAGTGATTTGATTTGGTTAAAGTTTAAAAGTTAATGAATTTTAATCAAAATTGGATGATTACTGATTTTAAGAGTTGATTAATCATTTCTGGAGTTTTAAAGTGAATTTGAGTTTTTAAGAATTTTTGGAATATTTTAATCATTTAATAAAGGGTCAAAAGTAGAATTTTTGATTAGGGGTGTTTTCTAGAAATTTAGTATTTTATTAAAATACTAGACCTTAATACAATCCGTTAGACAGTAAGTACATTGAAATCGGATTTTTCTACATTTTATTACGAAGGTTTGAAGTTTTGAACTAGAGTTGACCGATTTGTTGACTTTTTGAATTTGATGTTTTTCTGGAAGTTTAATATTTAAATAAATATTAGGCATTATTATGAGTTGAATGCAAGTGAGTTTGGTCAATTTGGATTTTTTTTGAATTAATTATGAAGGTTCAAAGTTTTGACTATTTAATGGATTATTGAAAATCCTTAATTAGACGACCTTTTTGCAAATTTATTCCAAATAAGGTCCCAACTCCTTGAAATCATCTCTAAAGGTCAGGGATGGCCTAAGGAGCGATTCCCAAGTGTTTGGGAAATTTTTGGAATTATTAAAAATTATTAATTAATTATATTAATTAAAGATTGAATTTCAATTAAAATTGAATTAAGGTTTAACTTGCTGTCAAATCAAGGGGCTTTTAATTTTTATTGGTTAAGGACCTGATTTTGGTCAGTTAGAGGGGTTACACATAATTTTTGGGTTTAAAATGGATTTATTACACTTTCTGGAAGTTTTAATGGCTTAATTAAGGTTTAAACTTAAGAAAATCGATTAAGGGGCTTAATGATTTCTAAAGCCAGTGAAAATCACTCCTAAAGCTGAGAGTGTCACTAAGTTTAAGTGTTCAAAATTTTGGGTCAATAGGAGTTGAATCCTAATTATTAGAAATATTCTAAGTTTTCTACAAATAAGTCCTTAATTATTGTCCTTAATGTCACTAAGTTTAATGGGTTTAAATTTAAGTTTTGACTAACCCTTGACTAAGCATGATACAAATACATACAATCACACAAATTTATCTTAAATCTAGGAGATCCTAGGCTAAGTGGTGTGTGCACAACCTAAACATGCAAAGATTGATAATGTTTAAAATAACACAAATTTTGATTAATGAATGATTGTAATATAATCACTCATTAATCATCCCCCAAAAATTTTCTATTCAATCAAGCCTAATCTACGTTTAAAATTTAAAATGGATCTCTCAAGACTAGATATTTAAATATATAATCTTAAAATAGTTTTAAAATATATATGTGCTTATATATATAAATTTATACATAAAGATATGATTTTAAAATAGGATAGTTAAAAAAAATATTATTAAAATAATTCTTAAAGATTTGAGAGATCTTTGATTTTTGAAGTTGTTAGAAAATAATTTTTAAAATTTAAAATAATCAATATAATATTTAATTAAATATTAATTAAATATTGAGATATTCAAATAATTCAAATAAATCAAGATAAATGAAATATTTTAGTCTTAAAATTAATGTTAAGTTAGAGTATTTTGAATAAAATTTGATATATTAATTAGAATTTTATAGGTTAAAATTAATTAAATTTGAATTTTTAAAGTTATTTAAATTTGATTTTGATTAAGTAATAATTAATATTTAAATAATTAATTAATATATAAAATAAAATATTCAAAATATAATTTAAATTAAACTTAATTTAAAATTGGATTAATTTAAAATAAATGTTTTATTATTTAACATATTTTAACATATAAACTTTTAAAATTAGGAAAATATTAACTTATTATTTAATTAAATATTAATTAAAATATTAAAAATTAAGTGTTTAATAATTATCTAAAATATATCTAATATTTTAAATATAATAATTTTCAAATTAAAGGATTTAAGTTTCTGAATATTTTAATATAAAAAAAATATTTTTTTTTATATTTATTTAATTTTTAATCAATTCTTCTAAATTTTCTGTTAATTAAGCAGTTAAAAAAAATTAATTTAAATTAAATACAGTTCTGGCGGCGGGATGCCACGTGGCGGAGCGGTATTCGTCCAGCGCATAGGCGGCAGTCAGAGTAATCATTAGGAATGATTGCGGGAGGGTCCCACGTGCTTTCTACGTGGCGGGCAGCGACTGGACCGCGTGGACGGCAGCGGTCAGTGACGCGGCTCACTTAACCAGCGCGGCAACGAGCCGGGCCGTTAGATACGACGCGGTTTGATCTATGACCCATATCAGATCATGCGTCTGATTCAACCCAACGGGATCGGACGGTCGAGTTTTGATCCCGCGGTTTCGAATGGACGTTGGTGATCTAGCCAAACCGTGATCCATACGAACTGCGGATACACACGGTCGGACGGACAACAAGATGTCGAGATCAGAGCCGTTGATCTTGAAATCAACGGCTCCAGAAACGCATGCCTGTAGCGAATTACCGAGAAGCCCTAGAATCGATTTTTGCCTCGTTCGTTTGATTCAGTCAATGAAATTAATTGAAATTTAAAACATGGATAGCTTAAGTGAACAGAAAATATGGGGAATCGATTTTATAGCTCAATACTCATTTAAATAAAATCTATTTAACCCTAGGTGTCCTAAGCATGTTTAGAGATATAGCGGTTTTAAAGGACGGATTGAACCGTTAAAGGGATGGTTGCATTTGTAGGCTGTCCCACGCTCACATTTGTAGAAGATCACTCGAGCTTTCAACGCCTAGATCGACGGCAAAACGGCTTGGACGGAGATTTGCTTGAACTCGCCGGAATCCAGTCGCCGGCGCGCTTGACCGGCTGAACCGAGCTGGAAATGTGTAGATTGGGGTCTGGAATGCTCAAACAAAAATAGTTTGAGTTCTGGAGGGCTTGAATGGTGGGAGAAGATAGATGGAGAGAGACGGCTCAATTAGGGTGTTTGCCCCTATTCAAACTCCCTTAGCTCAAATGGGTGGCTGTGATGGACTTTGGGCTCTCCAGGATCATGCCACCTGTCCAGTGGGTAGGAGGAGCAGGTGGATCAAAGGACACAAGGACAAATGACATGTAAGGTCATTTTTGTCCCTTTATGGCCATATGGGATTGATGGGAAACCATTGGATCTCCATCCAAGGGCTGGTAAAAGCCTTAAAAGGTTCCAGAACTTAATTAAGGTAGCTGGAATGGTTTTGATTAGAATGGATTAGCTCTAGGGAGTGATTTGGCCTCTTAAAGAGCTCATTTGACCATCCCATTGACCATTTGACCAGTCAATGGGTCAATGGGTGCTGAGGTGGAAGCCAAGGTGGCAAGGAGGATTGCTTTGAATGCTGGTTGCTATATTTTGGAGCTAGGGATTAAAGCTTGAGGTGTTTTGAGACCATGTTTGACCACACCTAAAGCCTTTTAGACCACCTTGTTGACTGTTTGACTGGTCAAACAGTCAACTTAGGCTTAGGTGGACATCGGGTAAAGCTTGAATGCAGTTTGAAATAATTTGAAAGATGTTTGAGATTTGCAAGTTGGAGTTTAAATAGAAGTGTGAAAGCTTGAAGTGGTTTGACCATGTCTAATTTGGTCAAAGTGATCATGACTTGGCTCATGGTGCATTTTGGCAAGGTTTAAGACATTTGTAGGAATGAATTGAAAGCTTCATAGAAGTTTGACTAAGTGCACATGGGGTTTTGATCAAAACATATAAGTTTGACCAAAATCAGAATGTTGACTTAGTTAATTTGGTTATGATTTGTTTACCAATGGTTAAGACATGATTGAGCCATGAGTAGGAGTTGGTTTGGGGTTTGAAAGTGTTTGAAAATTCATTGGGAAAGGTCTTTAGGATAGGGCCTTAAGACTTTGAGTTGAGTTTGAATTTATGGAATTTGAATTGAGTTTTGGATTGAATTGAGATCTGGATTGGCTTGAGATCAAGATTGATTTAAAGTCTGGATTGATTTGAGAATAAATTAATTTCAAGGTCTGGATTGATCTAAGGTCTAGGCAGCTCCTAAGGCTGAGAAGATCATAGGGTCTGGATCAAGAGAGTCTTAGGGTCTAGAATAAATCCTAAGATCTGAAGTCTAGAAAAATCTTAAGATCTAAGATTTGTCTGGAGAAATCCTAAGATCTAGAGTAAATCCTTGGGTCTGGAGTTTAGAAGGATCTTAAGATCTAGATTATCATAAGGTCTGGATTCTAGGAGGATCCTAAAGTTAGATTAGTCTGGAGATTAAATTGATCTGGGGTCAGGATTGATCTGGAATTAAGGTGGGTCCCTAGTGACCTCATACAAAATGAGGTCACAACATGTGGCTAGAGTATTCGGTTCTCATTCGAATGCACGTATCATCCAGCATGTTCTTAGAACTTCTATAATTCCTAAAGCTGGTGATATAATCAATATAACCTCTTCTTTATAGATGACTTCTTGATCATGTCTAAAGAACCTATAGATGAGGCCCAACTTATCCTTGACTATCTTATGGGCTGTCTGAAATTGGTTATGTAGAGCATAAGAAAAAGAAAACATCGCCTTAAGACTCTAGTTGCCTACATTCTAAATAAGAAATACAATTTAGTTTATCCTATCAGAGTTTGAAGAACCGCTCTACTACAATGACGGATCTTTAGAGCAATCTTCAAAGAAGAATCAAGTAATGCACATGTCTTAGTGATACAGATGAAGAACCAGAAGCTGCACCTGCACTCCGCCAATGAACCAAATATCAGGATTTGGTTCAAAGATTTGTTTATCGCTTAGAGGCACATTTGATCAACATTTGATCAAATTGAGACTCATCTTCAGCAGCAGGATGCATAGTATCAGTATGACATGAGTTTTATGAGGGATTAGATGAGTGATATCAGTACCAATGTGCTAATGTGAGTACTTACTTTAATATCTTTGGTGTTGCACCTCCTCCTCCTCCTCCTCCAGACCAGGGTCCTTCTCAGTAATAGTTGCACTTAATTTTATATATTTTTTGTAGTTTGTGTGTTAGTTGTTGTTTTGAGGTAAGTTTGTTTATTTTCTTTTCTTTAGATGTTTTATTTTTGTATTGATATCTGCAGCTTAGATTGTAATATCTTCATAGTGATATCAATATATGTTCTCGTGTTTTGGCTTTAATGGTATTGAAATGTATGTTAGCCTTTATGACAATCATTAGATTTTTATCTTAATAGTGCTATACTTGAAATGCAAGTCAAATTAAATTTATTAGAAAATCTATTTTTTTCTAAATTTAAGTTCTGCTATAACTTGATATAATTAAGATTGTCAATTTCATGTCTCTTATTTAGACTACATTAAATCTAATATTATATTGCAATTGATGTTTTTTATTTTATATTTCACTTATCAATAAATATTTATGCACTTAAAAAAATTGAAATTTTTTATTATTGTTTTGGAAGAATCAAAATTACTCTTGAAAAATGTACAAATATACAAAAAATCAAAAGGATGTGCAATGGTTCGCAAGTTCGAAAAGAAGCACATAAGCCCCACAAATAAAAAGATGCACAAAAATATGCCACTAATTGAAAAGATCGCAAAGCGATATGTAGTAGTTATTCTTTCTATTATCTTTTAATCTCTTAATTCAAATTGATCTACAGTAATTTATATTCCGTATTGAAATTGAAATATACAAATTTTCTTCATCCTTTTGCTGATTTTCTCTATCTTAGTGTCTAAATTGACTCATTGTTTTTTATAAAATATTTTTTCAATTGTTATATCTCATCTTAAATTCTATGAATTACTATGATTTTCCTAATGTTTTTAATTTTATTTGCATCACTTATTTCAATCACTTTCAAGATTGAATTATCAAATGATTTCATATGTCTGCTACATTTCAGTATTTTTTTCTTCACGTTTTGCTGTTGTCAAAAAGAGGGAGAAATTATTTGTATCATGATTTTGTTTGATTTGTATTTATGTATGTGTGTGTTCTGTTTTTATTTTTTGTTTTATTGTTTTGTGTATGTTATGTGTTTGTTTTATTTTTGTTTGTTGTGTATTTCTAAAATGCCTCCTTATTTTAAGTGTTCATCAATTCAGGGGGAGTTTAGGAGATTTTTAGAATTTAAATTGTACAACAACAATTGTTATGCCATCATCAAAAAGGGGGTGATTGTTAAGAGAGCTACTATTTGTATATTTTACATTCTTGCAACTTGTATAGTTTGATGATTTCAAATATTATTAATTTATGTATAGTTATCTCCTAACACTTTTGGAAGAGTTTTTTGCTCTTGTGTGTACTAACATTTTTGGAATCAAACTCCAACTATAAGGGACTTCAATCAAATTTAGTATGAGATACTTGTGTATTTAAAATTGTATTTTTCTTTATATTAAGTTTGAGAGAGAGTGATTGAATTGAGTGAATACACACACACACACTTAGGAAGATCTTGAGAAATTTGTACTGATCGTACGGTACGAATATAGTTTCGTACGGACAATCAGGTCAGTTATCTCCTCTTAAGAGCAATGGAATGAACATGAGTGTGAGAAATTTTTCTAAGTCCTATCGTCTGAGAGTATGAAACGTTGCTCTAAAAATTTTCGTTCAGAACAAAGTGTATTCATTCAAAGATGTGCTCTTGAAGTATTTTTGTCCAGGACGAAGTGTTATTCGTCCGGGACGAGTTGCTCTCTTGAAAACTTTATCCGGACGAACCCATATTGTCCCAGGACGAAGTGAACTGCTCTAAAATTTTAGTGACGTTTTGCAATTTTTGGAACCGACCTATGGAATAACTGTCTCATACTGGACGAACCTAGTTCGTATGGGACGATGTGTGTGTACGAAGTATTTCGTACCCATATAATTAGTGTTCATTCCAACCGTATTAAGTAAAATCGTCCAGGACGATCCACTATCATACGGGACGACCATGCAGATTCACATTGAATATTTGCAGTTTTTGAAGCGTTTTTTTGTGTCTTTCCTATAAAATAGTCCAATCTAGACTGCCATTGATCTTTTTGCATACTGATCTTCATGCCTATTGAAAGAAGATCAAGGAGAGGTGTAAGAGAGTGTCGAAAGAGGATTCCTATACTGCAGCGTAAAGGCTTCACTTGGTGTTCAAAGATATGAATCCTTTACTTTTGATTGTGTTATTTTCACTCTTTTCTTTCTTCCTTCTAGATTCTTGTGAAGAAGATCTATCAAGGAGATACCGGTTCTTGCCACACTTGGAGAGTGTGTGAACAGCCACCGAGGGTTCTCTGCCCAACTAGGAGAGTGTGAAAGCCGAAGAGTTCTCTAGCCACACTAGGAGAGTGTGAAGGAGACAAGTTCTCTGCCACATAGGAGAGTGAGGAAAGGATGATGGATTCTCTGCCATACAGGAATGTGAAAAGGATGAAGGTTCTCTGCCCTACTGGAGAGTGTGAAAGTGGAAAAATTCGGGTTTTTGCTACATAGGAGAGTGTGAAAGGACGAATGGTTTCTTATCACAAGTGTGTGGTTTGGAAGAGAGTTTTATAAAGGCTTCTCCGCCTTGCTTGGGGCAAAAGGAGAGTTCTCTAGTGGTTAGTGCAATACTTGAGGGTGCTACAGGAGTGGATGTAGGTTTGTTTTCGAACGAACACTATAAATTTTCTGTGTGTCTTTATTTTTCTACTGCTTTTTATTTGTGTTTTTACGTTTTTAAAACTGTGGTTAAAAGATGTTTTCTATAAAATTCACTAAAGTTTTATTTTCGTTCCTAAGTTAAAAGGAGGTTAATGTTTTTTATTAACCAATTCACCCCCCCCCCCCCCCCCTCTTGGTTAGCGTGGGACATAGCTTGATTACACAACCAATTCAATAGTGAATGAGTTTGAACATAACAAGCATTACATTCATTGTATAAAAGGCTTGTGAACCAAACCAATTCGGGTACCCAAAATTAAGCATTGATTAATTTTATAGTTTGTGCTCTCATAAAGAGTCTAATGAGCATGTAGTGACGTGAACATTATGATTGCTCTTTAGACACATGATTGAAGACTTAAAACATATCATCACGCTAGAGCCACAGAGGAGGCATATGTACACACTTTGTATGAAGACATCATATTAGGAATAGTGGGAAGTAGGTATAGCTTAGAGTTTTTCGTTTGAAATGTTTTGGGCTAGTGATTGTTTAAAGCATAACTTTATGCATTAGTCAGCTATATCAAAATGTTTCAATATAAAACTTATTTCTACAAAATGTATTTTAATTATAAATGCTTAAATTTATACTATATAGGGTTAAGGATTAATAGTATACTTATTTGATCTTAATTGCATTATAAAACACTAATGTTTTTTATTATTTGAAGTCAATTATTGATAATCATGTTATGCATAGGAGACTGTGTAGTAAGTATATGGCCTCCTAGGAGATATCCACGTAATTAGATTGGTAGAGCATTCCTAAGTTATATGTTTCAAATAACATCTTTGTTATGTATGCCAATATTGAAACAAATCTAAATCTTCATTAATTCCAATAAGGATGTAGCCCCACTAGCCATCATAAGCAATGCATATTTATGTTTTTTGGACTCTATTAGTATAATAAAATCTAGTGGGAAATCGTTTTGGATTTATAATCATTAATGATTATTGATCTAAATCCACTTGGTTCCTTAAAATAAAAGTGATTTATGAACAAATTTAGGAAATATTCTCAGTGGATTTAGAGGAAAATGGTTGTTGTTATTTCAGACAATCCCTAGTGATCATAGAGGGGAATTTGTGAAGAGAGTTTTTGAATTATTTTGTTAGGAATTTAAGGATAAAAATAACTTTTCATCCTACAAAACTCAGTAGGATGGTATAACTGAAAGGAAAAAATTAATATATTGGTAGAGGCTGCAAGAGATGCTTGACTGTGCATCTATTCCAAATACATCTCAATAGTGAGAAATGAAATACTAACTTGCATGTTTGTGGATGATGGTGAAGATTAGATCTAAGTTGAATATGACATCTACTGCCTTGCATAAGGGAGAAACACCTATTTGTCTACATCTATATGTGTTTTGGGTTTAAGCTCTTTATTTTAATAATAAAAAAAATCTCATTTAAGGACAACTGATCACTGGTAGATAAGAAATATTTTTAAGATCTTCCTTTGTAGGCATGGCTATATGATTTTTTATAAGAGAATCTTAGTTATTTAGGTTCCCACCATGTTAAATTAATGAATCTTTAGAGGTTTCTTAAAGCCTAGGAAAATTGATGTAAAAAGGAAGATACACCATATCACCTCCGTAGATTAAAAATTTATGATAGATGATAAAGAAGGAAGCTCAATGATCCATTGCCTAAATAAATGGAGATATCATTGGTCACGTCTCCTAAGAACTTATCATAGGAGACCCATCCATAGGGGTTAGGAGTAGGCAATGGTCTTAGAATGAAGTTCAGCCACACAGTTTCATCTCTATGGATAGAACCTACTATGGATAACAAGTCTTAGGAGATTAATTTTGGATTATTGTAACTGTAAGAGAAATTAATCAAATTGTTAGGAAGGATGTGTAAGATTTAATAAGTAGACTACTAATTAGAGGTTGGATTTTGGAAACTAATTAAGGTTAAATTTAAATGTGAGGAATGACGCCTGATAGTTGTTTCAAATGAAAGCATGATTGATAAGCTAAAGGTCAAACCAAATTGAAGGGATATATTAAGAGACCGTTGCCAGTAGCAGACTTAGAAGCCTCAGAAGGTATCTGTAAGTGAGTTTTTTGTGAAAGTGGTTTTAAAGGATTGAGATATTTATATACTAGATGGGTATTGTAAGAAGAAGGAAATGTAGCATTTTAGAAATAGATTATTGGAAAGAATTAGAGTTTTTTTCTGAATAATCTAGGTTTTTGAGAACTTGATTTTTTTGTAAATTTCTGTTTATAAACTATGAAAAACTTTATGGTCTTAAATAGGCACTTGTGTGTGGTATAAAGGCTTAATAAATCTTTATTAGTAAAATATTTATTAAGTCATCATAAATAATTGCCCTAAGTTCATAAAGAAATAAAGAAGGATATACTTTTTTTCAATTATATATATATTGATGGATTTTCTTTTTGTCTCATACCGAATAATGGTTTTTCAAAGAGTTTTATTTCATTATGAGATAGTAATATGTAAAATGACTGATGGTGGGTGAGCTCATATGTCCTTAGTTTTAATAGTATGAGACGAGCAAATGAGAAGACGTTGGGAACCATCTTGAGTTAGAGTCTAAGTACATTAAAATAATAATGTATAGAATTAGATTATGGAAGGTTAAAGATATGAATAAACTCGAGGAGCCCCTACCAACTAATTAGAACGGGATCAGGATTAAAAAATAAATTGGTTATAGAACAAGTTTGAGAGTAATTTTAGGTTCTTTATATTTACTTGACTACCAGTAAGCATGAGAATATGTTGGAGTATTCTTTGTATGCTAGATTCAGGTAACACTAAAGAATCACATATGACAACCATCAAAATAATCTTAAAGTATTCATAGGACTTAAAACGTAGGTATCAGTATCCTAGGAATATTTACATTTGACTTATGTTGGATACTCATATTCAAATTTACTAGGATATAGAGTGATAAAATGAGCACCTTAGGAACATGCTATATCATAGGCCAACCTCCTAGTGTTTGACTAGTCAAAAAGAAAAATTTTGTAGCCTTAATCACACCACAAAAAGCTAAATATATGAGCTGTTGGAAGTTTGTTGGCTCAAGTCCTTAGTTATAGAAATAACTCTTTATTTGAACCCTATTAAGTAGAAATCTATACCCTATCAGGTGTAAAACATAATTACGATCTACACTCGACTTAAAAAATCTAAGTTCAGCACTCTATACTAACATATTGAGGACTCTTACACCTCACTATTTTTCCCATAAAAGGATTATGTAGCTAAGAAGAATTAGATATCCATATGTGGAAATAGAATATCAGCTAGCTAACTTTTTTACCAAACCCTAAATTAGAGATATTCACCACACTTAGGATTAATTGGGTTTTTTTTTATATAAGTGCATAAAAAATTAGATTATTACATGCTATAATTGTTGTTTATGTTTTATTAATTTTAGGTGATGTAGATTTATATTCATTTTCCCACGTAGTGTGAAAAAGGCTGATGTTATTGTTGTGTGATTTATATCATTTTATCACATGTGTCTTTATGTGTTTAGTTTTTTTTGCATTAATGTTTTTGTCAGCGATCAATTTCGAGTTATATTTTGTATAATTTGTGTAGAAAAAATTATGTTGATAAGTTTTATTTGTGTGATTTAATTTGATCATCACAACAAACCCAAAAAATTTATGTACATTGCAAAATGATACATGTCGATCTGCACACATCACCCATTCTTTTGATTCATACTACTATATATCAAACCAAATTGTGGACTTCGTACAATAATGGATGGAACAAAGTTAATTATGGTTGGTATGATCCTTTATTACACATTGTTATAGTACGAACGCTTGTTTGTAACGGATATTATTAAGTCAACTATCATACAGAAGATCCCTCGAGAGGAATGAAAATCCCCAAAGATTGTACTATAGGACCTCGATTGTACTAGTTTATTTTCAACCTAAGTCTCGTATTATGCAACACTGGATCAAATTGGATTATTTTGTGTACTGTAATATATATTATTTGTATTGATATCAAACACGAGCCTATACATGGATGAGAAAATTTTCATTTCTAACACGCACTAATATATTCTATCCGCAATCATTTCCCCATTTCTGTTCTATGTCCATCAGCATCTCATTTACTTGTATGTTAGTAGTGATAGAGACAAGGTTTGATCTTCTCATACTTGTTTTATAGGGGCGTCCCCTCTCAAGCCGCCATAAGTAGATTGATTGTTTGTCTATTTCAGAGACTAAATAAAGATGCTTATGTGACTGCTCTGAGGAGAATTTGGCCATGATATAGGCTCGCAGACAGAGATGACACTTGGTTGTCTGGTGTATTGCAAGTTCTGTTGTTAGTGAGAGTCAGCGCCGCCGTATGTTTGAAGGTTGCGTTAGTGTTGTGGGACAATGATAAGGAGGTCGTGTGTAATCATGTCGGTTTCGGCGCGGGTTGGAGTGTTGAGGGGCATTGTAAGAGTAGCGAGTGAGATTCATTATTAGTTGCTGTTCGTTCCATTTTTATTGTGTTACTACTAATGATTTCATTTGTGTTCTTCATATAAGATTGTAGCATTTGTGAGGTTTTTTATATAAGCAATTTAGTGGGTCTTCTCACCCTTATTCCCTTTTAATAGTGAGTTATCTTTTGAGTTTTTTTCTAGCTTTACTAAATTAAAACTGGCCAGAAATGAAACCTCTCTTAATCCTTATAATTATAACTGGACCCAAGTGAACCTTATCTTTGGAAAACCCCGATGAAACCTATTACTAGTCTCTAGTCTATCTCTTTTGTCTTAAATGCTCATGGCAGTTGTACCTAAAGCAAGAGATATGACTAAAATCACTCTTATTTTTTATCCATTCTCACATTAGTACTATATGGACAGCACTTAAATTTAATGTAGCTAACATCAGTGATCGCTAGGTACACAGATAAACTTAGCCATATTAGGTACCTCCTAATGATTTTGGTAGGGAAAATGTAGAACTCGAAACTATCATAGCCTACAATCAGATAAAAGTACAACCATATGTTCTCCTCTCTAGATGGATCACTTCCTGTCTACTTCACATATAGTTCTTTCCATATTTTTTATAAGCTTATATGTCAAGACCATAATCTACAAATAAGCATGATTAAGATAAGGAAGGGGGAGAACCTTGCCTTGAAGCACTAGCTATGTAGAACCTACCCCGCTTTCCAGCCACCACCTCTTACTCGTGGAATTGAGCAATTTGATTTCATTTTGAGTTTGCATTTGGATACACTATCAAAGTCCACAACAAGTTGGAAGAATTTTTGTTAGATCATCACAAGGGTGATTGTGCTTGGTTTTCGGAATAGTTCTTTCTTGCATCGCTACTTTCAGCCACATTCACCACTACTACCATAATCAGGGCCTATTTGATAAGTAACTTTCATATTTTTACATTGTTTTTTTTTTTTAACGTTTTATCTTTTTACATTGTTAGTTTTATTTTTTAGTCTTCTTTTTTAGGTGGATGTCAAAAAGGGAGAGTAGCTAGCAATGTGGTTATATTATTTTCCCTTAAACTAGTTTAATTTTTCTTTTCAGTATTTGTTTGTTGCATTGTGTTTTAAAAAATTAAAAAAAAGAATTTAAAATGTGTTTGAAAAATCTAAAGAATTGTGTGTTTTAAAAATATTATAAAATTTTAAATTTTAAATTAATGGTTTTATCCAATATTATTAAAGATCCATTTATTGTGGGGGAGATATTAACAGGGAAATTAAATATAAAATATGGGGATATTATTATATTCCAAGACATGACAATTTTGTAATTTGGATGATTAGAAATATTATTGGATGATCACTACTTATTCCTACTTCATACATCACACGATTCTTTTGTATGACCTAACATTTTCATATAAAAACATAACACCGAGTAAAATCAAAGAATCAAGGACTCAAGATAGTACAATGTAGTCAAAGTTATCTATGTTTGATAGAGTTTTTACTTTATCTATTTTCTCGAGTCTTTTTAGTAATTTTGGTCGTATATGCTAATATAACGGCACACACTCACAAGGGTTTATGTAAATTAAAATATTTAAATTTTTATTATTTTAAATGTACAATCCCACTTGTATTTGTATGATCTATTAAACTCAAAAATAATTCAAAGTTTATTAATCAAATTAATTGGAATTGAGTTAAAAACTATTATACTATATCTATCTCCAATATACATAACCTTCAACTATGTTGATAAACCCCCATTATCAATCCTTGTTACCAAAATTTAAGTTAAATTTGAAATTTAAAATATGAACTGAATCATAATGTATGAATACCTTCCTACTATATGAGCATTAATGAATATTGACTAATTTTGTGCCCAATGGATTAAGGTAATCAAAATTAGGATTAAATCTTAATTAATGATCGTAATTTTTATATTTATATATCTTAATTTATGTTCATATTATATGTCTATATCATATAGGAAGATCGAAAAAAAGAGCTCATTGGTCAAAAACCTTGGTTCATCTTGAATATATGTGATTCGATTGTAAACTAATCATATTGTATATTGACATCATACAAGATCGATTAGAGATAAGAATTAAATAATTAGATAGTATAATCTGAGTATTAATATTGTACAATTAGAGTAATTAAATTTAAAATAGAGTTTTAATTTCCAATAGCCCACTTTAATTTCTTTCAACAAAGGTCTTAAGGTTTGAAGTTAAGTACTAGAGGCATGTTTTCATAGGGGGATTGCTTGGATAAGGAGGAAGGGAGAGTCCTTGCTCGTGTGAGAACGCTCCTATACACTTGGGTGGAGTGAAAATGGGAGGTTAAAGGAGTTAAATCTTGAGTGACCAAGGGATGTTATTATGTATGGTTTTCACTCAATTTTTTTTAGTGTGCCCGCACCTTGATTCTTTGTAATGTGGTTGTGGAGAAAATAGAGAAGAGTAATAAAAAAAAGTCTTTGGGAAAGATTTTAACTAGCTAAGTAGGTAGGGAGGGCATTTCTCCACCTGAGGCCACATAGGAAAATGAGCGCAGAACGGAGGGATGACATCATTCTCTCATAAGCAAGGTGGATGGTAGGGTAAAAGGGATGACACTTTATCGTAGTGAGGAAGCCTAAAGGATTGTAGGCATCTCCACTTAGCAGGAGCTAAAGGAGGGGATTGGCATCTTTGTTGTGTGGGAGTATAGTGAGCGGAGAAAGCATCTCCACTTGGTTGGGAGGGTTGGAATGGCAGGGAGTTTTTTGGATCAAAAGAGTCTATGGAAGGTCATTCTCTACCTGATTAAGAGAGGAATGTTTCTTTCACTTGGATGAGTGTCAAAGGAATGTGAGTTAGAGTAATACTCTAGAGGAGAACCTATGGGGATAAGTGGACAATTGATTTGACCAAACCACAATAAATTATGTTTTTATGTTTTCTTCATTTCTTGAACTTTCTTTCTGTGCTCAAATTACACGTTATGCACATTGGATTTATTGGTTAATCTTTGAAAAGTTATGATTTAAAAATTTTTTAAAAATTAAAATCTTGATTGAAGATAAAATAAAAAAAATGAATAATTTCTTATGTTTGAAAAAAATTTATTATCTTTTTCATTTGAATTTATTTTCATAAAGCATTTACATAATTTCTATAAATTAGTTTTTTCAGTCAAGAAATTTTGATTCTAAAAACTAATTCCCCCCCCCCTCCCCCCCCCCCCCCCCCCCTATCTAAATGTGCCACTAGCACTTTCAAAATGCATCATCTTCAAACCATAATTAAAATTATTGTAAGTCTTGATCTATCCATGAATTATAATAATCATGTTGAATCATCGCTTCTAATCAAGTAATCTCTCAACCATCTTTGAGCCATGAATTGAAGCCTTTAATGTAAACCACGTTTCTCAAACATTACTGAAAACATTGGTTTGAAAGTTCAAATAAGTT